>CM076577.1:1309781378-1310132078 GCA_034641835.2 Pinus albicaulis
CTGAGAGGGCCTTTTATACCCTTTGAGAAATAAATCAAACTTATTAAAACCCACTTTTCTATGTTTTCCTTTTGCTATTTTATAATTTTCATTGATATCTCTTTAGCCTTTTTTGCAGGTGATTTACAACTTTCCCAAGTGATTTTTCTATGGTGATGGTGTGCTGAAAGGATGAAGAGGTCCTTTTTTTATCTTTGAAGGTATGAGCACTGTCCGAATTTTCTCTTCTTGCACTAATAAACTGAAACCATTGTTCTTACCCCTTTTTGAATTCCTGAGCGTAAGAGACCAAAAACATGTTTTTCTTACCTTTTACTGATATTTTGACAATGATGTACCAATTTTGACAAAGACTACAAATTAAGCTTGTTATGTCTCTTCTTGGTCACTTCTGATTTTATGCAGGTGCCATGACACAATTTTTTGGTCTCCTTTGTCATCTTTAGATTTTGATAATCTCAGTCACTCAACAGCAAGCTCATGCTCATCTTGATTTCCACTTTGACACTTGACCTTATTCTTTCATTCATTTGATCATTTTGAGGGCAAGTGACAGTAGCTAAAGGTTTTATTTTCTCCCGTACTGATACCCTTTGTATTTCTTATCCCTTTGGTATAGTGAATCAATGTTGCCTTGACAAACCCTAAAAGCCACCTTCAAAGGCTTTTTAAAAACCTCTTACTGTCATGATGGTGGCCCATCACCCTTATTTCACCTACTTTTCCCACCTTCCAAAACTTTTAGGTTTTAGGCCTATGAGAGAAAATTAATTAGTGTTGTCTTCTAAGTTCTCTATAGCTCTTTCAAGTTCATTAATTTATGTTCAATTCACCTCACCTTTTTTCCCTTTTGATTTATAATTTCTAAAAATATTTAATGTGTGCTTGGTTGTGTTGTTGTGCCTTTTGTCCTTGTGGCTTTAGCATCGGTTTCCTGCTTGGCAACACTGTTTAGCCAAAAAGTCCTTAAAACCCTGATTTTCTTTGAAGATAGGCCTATCGCATATCTTTTGATGTGGTTGTCCTTAGTGATGATTTAGCCTCCTACCTCACCTCAACTTCTGCTAATGGTCATCTCAATCATTCCTGCAGAAATGTTTAAGATGGGTAGCTGCCTTTTGCATAAGTTGTGCTTTGACCAAGGAGGCCTTCCTTGAAATATTTTCTGATCCATTTGGACAATCATATGCTATCCTTCTTCCTCTTTGATTGCAACCTCTTGGCACAAGAAAAAAAAACATTTAGAACACCAAAACAATCTTATGAACTGTGAAACCCTAGGTAACCTAGTGGGAGGCTTTTTGGACTTGCCTTTTGGCTGAAAATTTGACTTAGCGTTTTTAGGTGTAAAATAGAGTTTTTGACAGATTTCATGCATTTTAGACCCAAAACTACTAATTTTTATTTATATAAAGAGCCTAGAAAGGTAGCTTGAAACCACCAATGCTTGAGGCACTTGGTGAATAGGGGAGAAGGTTAAGCTACTTGGCAATCCAAAGTGGAAGTAGAAGGGTTAGGCAAGTCAAAACAGAGTGATAAGGTCAGGGGTGGAAAAACATAGTGAAAATGGGTGGCATGAGCCCATGATGGGTCTCCTAGGGGTGATAGGCTGGCTCTGACATAATAGGATGGTAAAATAGTGAAAAATTTATCTTAAGGATGATGAAGGCAGTGAGATTTCTAGGACTCACAGTATTTCATGAATTTTGTTTCTAGAAATCTAGGATAAGCATTTAGTCATCTATGAAAAGAAAAAATTATTGATGACTAACATTGCGAAGAGCCAACACGACTTGTATGCCGCTTAATGGATGAATGGGTCAGTCTGAAGACCCAAGTATAGGTTGTTGAACAACCACATTGAATTAGATTAGGTTTTACTGGCCACGACAAAGTTTTCAGATATGTAATGTAATTTTTGTTTTTTATGTTAGACATGTAGATTGTTAGACAGTTACACAGTTAAATTGTGCATGTGTATTATTAAAGACAGAGAGCAAATTTCTGTAACGCTATGTGTGAAGCAACTTCAAAAAAATTTTGTAATCCTAAACATAAGATTCAGAAGAAGAAATTTTTCTTTTGCAATAACTTTCGAAGTTTAATGAAATAGTTGTTTTGTGTGCATCTCTGTCCATTGAATCTCTGTGTTTGAGTTGAGGAATTTTTTATTCCTCTATGTGTTTGGAATTATTCAAAAATTCTGACATGGTATCGAAGCTAGTCCAAGCTCTTTGAAGTTGTCAAAGAAGCTGAAGGAAGGAGCTTGTTGCAGCTTTTGACCAACAGTGTGAAGGCTCAGCAAAAGTAAGGTATTTTATAAAAACAAAGTTTGTTTTATGTTTTCTTTAAAAATACAGTCCAGATAACTGTAAGAAGGAAGTTTTTAGAAACAGATTTTATTTCTCAGCAGAGAGACAATTTGTTAAAAAACACAGTCAAGTTTTAAAAGCATAGTTCAGTAAGCTAGCCATGGCAGGAGCCAACACAAGCACGAGTATAGGAAATACTCAACTCCCACAATTCAATGGGAAGAACTAAAACTATTGGGAAATCACAATGAGAGCCCTGTTTTCCTCTTAAGATTTATGGGAGCTAGTTGAAGATGGTTTTGAAGAACCAGTAGATGAAAATGTATTTAATCCCTTAACACAGGCAGAGAAGGATTCGCCAAAGAGTAATAGGAATAAGGACTCAAAAGTCCTCTTCTATCTCTATCAAGCAATGCATGAAAGTGTATTTCCAAGGATTGCAGCAGCTAAGAGGTCCAAGGATGCATGGGATACCCTCCAGACAACCTACCAAGGAATGGAGAAGGTAAAGAAAACAAATCTTCAATTGATGAGAAGGGATTTTGAAGTCATTTTCATGAGTGAGCCTGATGCAATAGACTCATTATTTACTCTACTGATTGGGTTGGTCACCCAAATGAGATCTCATGGAGAGATAGTAGAAGAGAGAAGAATAGTGGACAAAGTATTGAGGAGCTTACCCTCAAGGTTTGATGTAATAGTCACAACCATTAAAGAGACAAAATATCTCTCAAATTTTATAGTTGATGAGCTACATGCATCATTGATGACACATGAACAAACATTGGGTGGAATAACAAATTCATCTTTGGAGCATGCCTTCAAGACCAAATTTCTTTTGGAAGAGGAAGAGGCAGAAGACAAAACATAGGAATAATCAACCCTGCAAATACAGGTGGAAGGGGTAGTAATCAAAATCAGAACCAAGGCCAAGGCAGCATCCAACAAGGTGGAAAAAATCAAGCACATGGACAAAGGTATGATAAATCCCAAGTCCAATGTCATTACTGTAAGAATTATGGCCATTATGGCAATGAATGTAGGAAGAAACAGAGTGACATGGGTAATAGACCCAGTGCTCATTTTACTAAAGAAAATATCACTCAAGAAAAGCTGTTTTTAGCATGTAATATGGCTGAAGAAAAGAATGAAGATATATGGTTTCTAAATTCAAGATGTAGCAACCGTATGACTAGAAACATTTCAATGTTTTCCATGTTAGATGAAAATGTAAAGTCTTAAGTAACATTACGGACAGACAGTAAGGTATTTTTCATGGGAAAAGGTAGAGTAAGTGTTTTGACAAAGAAAGGAGAAGGAAGATCCATATCAGATGTATACTATGTGTCTGGTATGAACTGTAACCTTTTGAGCATTGGACATCTCATTCAGAAAGGGTACAATGTTTTCATTGAAGATGATGTATGCACCATCATGGATAAACCACAAAGCAGACAATGCATTGCACAAGTGAAGATGAAAAGGAATAGAATGTTCCCTCTCAAGATGAGAGTAGATTTGAAGAAAAGAGCTGAAATGGCAGCAGTGACGCAAGAGACATTCCAAAGAGAAGCAAAATATGAAAACTGGTTATGGCACTTGAAATTTGGACATCTCAACTTTGGAGGTCTGAATTTTTTGCATAGAAAAGGAATGGTAAATGGATTACCATTGATTGATAAACCAGACAACCTATGTGAAGGCTGCATCTTAGGAAAACAACACAGAGAAATCTTTCCATCAGGAAAGAGCATAAGGGAAAGGCACCCTTAGAAATTGTCCATTTTGATTTGTGTGGACCAATTCAAACAACATCATTAGCAGGCAACCACTATATGCTAACCTTTATTGATGATTATACAAGAAAAACTTGGGTTTATTTTTTGAAATTTAAGAGTGAAGTGTTTGAGAAGTTCTGCCACTTTAAAGCTCTTATAGAGAATCAAAGTGTGCAGCATATTAAGGTCTTAAGGACTGACAGAGGAGGAGAATATATCTCAAAATAATTTATGCATTTTTGCAGAGAAAATGGGATACACAAGAAATTTATAGCAATGTATACACCGCAGCAAAATGTAGTTGCTGAAAGGAAAAACCGAACCATCGTGGACATGGTAAGAAGCATGTTGAAGGAAAAACATTTGCCAAATGAATATTGGGCTGAAGTTGTACATTGTGCAACATATATCTTGAATAGATTCCCAACCAAAGTTGTAATGAACAGAGTTCTTGAAGAAGCATGGAGTGGCATAAAATAGTTTGTCACCCACATGAAAGTTTTTGGTTGTGTGGCTTATGCACACATTCCAAATCAACTAAGGAAGAATTTGGATAGTAAGGGGGAGAAGCGCATATTTATTGGATACAGTGGAGAATCCAAAGCATACAGATTGTATAACCCATCCAGCAAGAATTTTGTTATAAGCAGAGATGTGCAATTTATTGAAGAAGAAGCTTGGGATGGAAGCATTGAGAAAACAGTGAATGTAAAAAGTTGTTTGTCTCATGATGATAATGAGGAAGAGATGGCCGAAATACATCTGTCATTAGCAGCACCACCTCCACCAACACAAGGACAACAAGGGACACCATAAGCAGGTATGTGAACACCCTTGAGAAGTGATGACAATGCTTCTCTAAACGCATCACAAGGAGCAGATTTGAGTGCTTCCACAAGCACAAGTTTAGCAAGTGAAAGAGGAACCAAATTCAGAATTCTGAATGAGATTTATGAGAAAGAGGTAGCACATGAAGGTATTAACTCTTTATTTGCATTATATTGTCATGTAGAGGATCCTATTCATTTTGAAGATGCTATAAAAGATAAGAAATGGATAGATGCTACGGATGAAGAAATGAACGCCATAGAGAAAAATAAGACATGGGAATTAGTTGATCTTCCAAAAGGTAAAGAAGTTATTGGAGTGAAATGGTTTTACAAGACCAAAATCAATGCTGAAGGTAAGATTGAAAGGCACAAGGCTAGACTTGTTGTCAAAGGCTACAAGCAGCAACAAGGAAGAGATTATGAAGAAACATTTGAACTGGTTGCAAGAATGGAAACAATAAGAGCAATGTTGTCCATAACACCACAACACAAATGGAAATTTTACCAAATGGATGTGAAATTAGAATTCCTAAATGGAGTATTGATGGAAGAGGTTTATGTTGAACAACCTCTAGGCTATGAGAAAAAAGGCCAAGAGCATAAAGTGTGCAGATTGAAGAAAGATCTATATGGGTTGAAACAAGCACCAAGATCATGGTACAGTAGGATAGATGCATATCTACTAGAAAATGGGTTTCAGAAATGTGAAGGAGAACCCAAATTATACATCGAGGAGAAATATGGTAAGATTATGATTGTTTTTTTGTATGTTGATGATGTTATATTCACAAGTAATGATGCTTACCTCATTGAGAATTTTAAAAAAGTCATGGAATAAGAATTTGAGATGACTGATATGGGATTACTGAGATAATTCTTAGGAATAGAAGTAGAGAAAAATGAAAATATTTTTTTTATCTTTCAAACTAAATATGTAAATGAAGTTTTGGAAATATTTAATATGCAGGAATGCAAGGCAGCAATTACTCCTACAGTGACGGGATTGAAGTTAAGCAAAGAAGACAACAGCAAGGATTTTGATCCAAGCTTGTACAAGAGCATAGTTGGCAGCCTCATGTATTTGACTGCAACTAGGCCTGATATTATGCATGTTTTAAGTTTAATTTCCAGATTTATGGAAAGGCCAAAGAAGACACATTGGCAAGCAGCAAAAATAATTCTGAGGTATGTGAAAGGAACAAAGAGGTATGGTATTTTATACACCACTTCGGAAAATTTTAAATTAATCGGATATACTGACAGTGATTGGGCTGGAAGTATAGATGACAGGAAAAGCACCTCTGGTCATGTTTTTCATATGGGATCCGGATCCATTTCATGGGCTTCTAAGAAGAACCAATTGTGGCTTTATCAACAGCAGGAGCATGTCAAGCAGTTTGGATGAGGTGAATGTTGAGGAGTTTGTGTCATGAACAAGTAAAATGCATAACAATTTATTGTGATAATAGCTCAGCAATAGCATTGTCAAAGAATTCAGTGTTTCACAAAGAACGAAACACATTGATGCCAAGTATCACTACATCAGAGAGTTAGTGAGAAACGGTGAAATTGTTTTGTAACATTGCAGAACTGAAAAACAATTTGTTGACATACTGACAAAACCATTGGGGCAGAAGAGTTTCAATTATTTGCAAAAATGTCTGGGTATGCAGGAGAATGAAACAATTGAAATTAAGGGGGAGTGTTGGAAATATTAATTCCAACTGCACACTGGTAGGGAGGACTGAAACTTAAAGTCTAATGGGAATTTGAAGGACAGTAGCAGCAAATGTTTTGTTTTCATCTACACTCCATCTCGCATTTAAACCCTACAAAGTTCAATTTTTGGTTCAAAAGGTTCTAGCCTGTGTTTGATGTGTTTACATTCAAGTTCATGGTCTGCACCACGTTACCTCCCACCTTAAACCATTTCCACCAACCGTCTTATTTTCTGCCATTTGTATTTTGATTTAAATGGGCCACGTCAAGTGTTTGTGGAGCCCATAGTCCACGTTGACAAGACTGCAGGCCAATCAATGCCCTATCGCATAGAAAGGAGTTGACGTGGATCAACCCCCAAATAGACCTGATAAAAAATTGAAACGCGAATTAAATTTTATCGTGCATCCGAAAGTTGACGTCACACCAACTAGAAATGGATGCGATAAGCATTCATCAAATCTGCCTGATTTTTGTTTGAAGTCCGTTGGGGTCCACCATCATTCAATACCGCATCACTGCACCTGTTAACATCCGCCCATAGCAACGGGCATGATTATCGTTGATCTTAGATCAACGATAACCCGTGGGCATAAGTAGTCTATTTTTTAAAGCCGAGGGGTGCCTCCGCAGTTGACTTCGGCCATCACGCTTTGACCAAAGATCGATGGTGGATCTTCACTACGGGAGCACAATGCCGATGGTCAATCCAGACCATGAGGTGCCTCCGCAGTGACGCACTGCGAAGAGCCAACACGGCTTGTATGTCGCTTAAAGGATGCATGGGTCAGTCTGACAACCCAAGAATAGGTTTTTGAACAACCACATTGAATTAGATTAGGTTTTACTGGCCACGACAAAGTTTTCAAGTATGTAATGAAATTTTTGTTTTTTATGTTAGACAGGTAGATTGTTAGACAGTTAGACAGTTAGACTGTGCATGTGTGTTATTGAAGACAAAGAGCAAATTTCTGTAACGCTGTGTGTGAAGCAACTTGGAATTTTTTTTGTAATCCTGAACAGAATATTCAGAAGAAGAAATTGTTATTTTGCAATAGCTTTCAAATTTTAATGAAATAGTTGTTTTGTGTGCATCGCTATCCATTGAATCTCTTTGTTTGAGTTAAGGAATTTTTTATTCCTCTATGTGTTTGGAATGATTCACAAATTCTGGCAAGTTCTTTATTTGAGTGCTAATAGCTAGACCACTAGACATGAAGAGATGAAACCCAAAACCATTAATGAGATCCTTTTAGAAACTGCAAAAAACCTAGGTTTAAACCCTAGAACAAAAAACATGTGTAACATGTTTGCAAGAAACAGTTTCGGTATTAGACATGGCGGAAGAGGTTAGGAAGGGGTTAGGCAGATGTGAGACCATAGGCACAAAGCATGAAGAAGCGAACAAATTATTCTGTCGTGCGAAGGCGCGCACGGAAGAGGAAATTTTCATTTTAGGATGTTTGCTTCAATTCTTGGCATCGGAGTCCATTTCTACACCAGGAAAACCCTATTTCATGGTAAAAAATTCAGATCCTTTCTTGCCCGATAATCGTGATGGGCGGGTTCGATCACTAGTACTTGCCCTTGCTTCCAAGTATGAAAACAGAGAATATGGGATGAGACCAACAACTGCTCCTATGAAAGATGATGTTCCTTGGTCTACCAGAAGGAGAGCCATGTCAGAAAAGGATCGAATTTTCAAAACTGTTATGGCGATACCTAAAAAATTCACTCAGGAAAATTTTAATGTTATCAAAGATCAAATTATATAAATTTGATCTCGTCACCAGACATTCTCGTGAGACTAACATTTCTTATTTTTGACAAGGCAATGATGGAACCAACATTTTGCCCCATCTATGCTAAGTTGTGCCTGTCACTAAGTACAACACTCTCCAAATTTCCATCTAAAGAACTGGATGTAAAACCAATAGCATTCAAGCGGCTTCTTCTGAACATTTTCCAAGAAGCATTTGAGTGTGCAGAGAATCTGCGAGTTGAAATCGAAAATTTTGGATCCCCAGCTCCAGAAGCTGATCGCCATGTAAGGGAGTGGATAATAAAGCTTCAGACTATGTGAAACATTAGGTTTATTGGGGAGATTTTCAAACAGAAGATGGTACCTGGAAAATTTGTTCATCATAATATTCAACACTTGTTCAGTCAGGATGCGAAGAGTCCTCCAATTGAAGAAAATGTTGAGGTGCTTTGTCTACTTTTCAATACTGTTGGAAAAGAGCTTGATGAAAACCCCAAGTCCCATGGTATCATTGATTCTTATTTCACCTCATTCAAGCAGCTCAATACCAATCAACGTCTTGCATCAAAAATGATATCCATGGTTGGGAAAGTTCTTGATTTTCCCACTAATACCTGGATCCCTAGACATGAAGACATAAAACCCACAATTATAAATGAGAGGCATTCAGAAACTAGACAAAAGCTAGGTTTAAACCCCAGAACAACAAACATGCCTAATATGGATGTTGGAAACAATTTTGGTATCAGACGTGACCCAGGAGGTGTGGAGGATTTATGTGAGAGTGTGGGCACGATGTATCAAGAGGTGCACAAATTATATTGCACGTCAATGCTAAAGGAAACTGAAGCATTAGGGGCCACAATCACAATTGTTTTGATACATACGAACTGTGTGTGGGTGAAGAATATTATATATAGGTGACCCTAGAGAATATCGAGTTGCTAAAGGATGAGAAAAGTTAAGGGACAACTCAAAAGAAGGAATAACACTGGTATTAGTGAAGACCCAGGGATGATGAGGGTTGTTGCAGAATTTAAAAACAGAGGATTGGGTTACAGTGCAATGTTCTTATGTTTGTCACTACTATTTCTGTACTGCAATGTTATTGCATGTGTGAATATTCTTGAGTAATATGAATTTGTAGTCCCTTTTTATGTTTTTTGTTTTTTTGGGTTAAAGTTAAGCTATTATATTAGATCGGATTCTTTAATTTACAATGTATAAAAGCTGCATTCTTAAGCTTATACAAAATTTGGTTCCCTATTTCCAGATGATTTGATAGACAGAGATACAACCCAGACAAATCATGTTAGTTTTTTTGGGTTAAAGTTAAGGTATTATATTAGATCGGATCCTTTAATTTATAGTGTATCAAAACTGCATTCTTAAGCTGATACAAAATTTGGCTTCCTATTTCTAGAGGATTTGATAGATAGAGATACAACCTAGACAAATCATGTTATAGGATTGTGAAATTGGCTTGTCCCACACTCCCTTTTTCTCCTCATTAATACTCAGTAACCTCTGGAATGGGCATGGCATGAGGTTGAACGGTTCTGCCAATGTTGTTTCCTTTTCATGTTAATGCCCATGTAAATTCTATTTTGAGTAATAAAAACTTGTATTTTTTAAAACTGTTATTGTTATAGGCTACAGAATCTAGCCTTTATTGTTGTGCAATCAGTTTCATAAAAAGCAGGGATTTTACTCAGACTTTTTTTAGTAGTTGAGTTGGCTTATTTAGCTCACCTTATGGTGTAATTTTTTTAAAAGAGGTTTCTATACTTTATCTCACTAGATTTGATGGGGAATTTGGTGGGACTAAATTCCACAAAAATTCATTGGTCTATACTACTTATTCCACAAATTCTATCTAAACTTATATCATTTTCTAAACATTTACAAGCTATTTCTCCACATTTTCTCCACATGTTTGAGCTCATCCTCCCAAGAAAAGAGAAACCAAAGAATAAATAACCAAAGTGTTGGAAACCAAAAAATAAAAAACCACTAATTCCACAACTTCCATTTAAACATTTAGAAGATATGCCATTTTCCAAAAATTACAAGATATTTCTCCACATTTTCTCCACATGTTTGAGCTCATCCTCCCAAGAAAAGAGAAACCAAAAAATAAATAACCAAAGAATTGGAAACCAAAAAATAGAAAAACCAAAGAGTTCTAAATATTCAAGGGAATCAAGTTTAGAGTTTGACCTCTTAAAATATTGTATATTGGTAATATGAAGTGTTGAATAGGGAAATGTATTAGGAACTTTCACAACAACATATCTTAGAGAAAAAAAGGTGATTTTGTGTGCATAAATATATTGAGATGAACCTAGTAGGGATTTTACGAAAAGAAAAATGAGAGAGAGAGAAAATGATTCTCACATGGGAGGAGGATTTTAAATACATAGAGGACTTAGATTAAGGGAACAAAATGTTTGAATTCTAGATATATCATTTTTCCAATGGACATGATTGAGCCAACCCTCCTAGGAAAAAAATGGAATTTTCCAAGGGAATCAAATATGGAGATTTACCTTGGTTAAAATATGGTATATATGTACTATGATTAGAATATGATAAATAGGTACTAGGTAATTACTCAATAGTTCTATCTATTTTGGAATAGATTTTCATAACGTTTAGTTATCAATAACTATTAGATGGATTAGACACTGATCATTGTCATTTATGTCAAAAGTAGTCATGCCTTTTTTTCCTTTTAATTAATTTGATTAATTAAAATAAATGTCATATGAAGAGGTATTATAACCCATGGTATTGTAACAAATTGCATTTATGGCGCATAAATCTTCATGGAAAAGTGGGATAAATATCTATGTTACAGAGGAGGTTGAATATTCATAGTTAAAAATCTTGTTACATATTTTTTTTAAATGTATATATGTTTAGCTCATATATTAATTATTTTAATACTTTGTTTTTCTTAAGATCGTAGATATTATATTAGTTCATAAAACAGAAAATTACATTATAAATAGTCTCTAGTGGTTTTCCACATGGAGAACTTGATCAGATAGAAAAGAACTATACATGGGAACTAGTAGCAAGACCTCATGATAAAAATGTTATTGGGAATATTTGTCCAGAAATATAGCACAAATGTAATAGCCTCTACTTCAAAAAGGAGGAAAAAAAATAGCAACACTAGTAGCACTCATGAAGTAATGCTTCTCCAACATAAAAAACTGTTATGTATCAAAATCGGTGAAATTTTGTAATGATGAATTTCTTCTCCTCTTTATTTTCAGATAATATAATACAACCGAATTTGTGCGGAAAAAGAAATGTTATTGGGGCAAAATGGGTCTTCAAAAACAAACTAAATGAAAATGGAGTAATTATAAACAAAGCAAGACTCATATGCAAAGGCTATACTCGAAAAGAAGGAATTGACTTTGAAGAAAAATTTGCACTCGTAGCCATACTTGAAGCCATAAGAATGTTCCTTGCATTTTTAAGCTTTCATAATTTTAACATTAGTCAAATGGATATTAAATCTACATTTCTAAATGGGGACCTAGAAGAAGAATTTTATATTGAACAACCAGAAGGGTTCATCTTAGGAAATGATAAAAATATTGTTTGCAAACTCAAGAAGGAATTATATGGGCTAAAATAAGCTCCTTGTACATGGTATTATCATCTTGAAAGGTATATTCAACAATAAGGTTTCATTAAGGGGTCTATGGATAGAAATCTATATATAAATATGGATGATGGTAAAATTTTGCTAGTTGTGGTTTACGTAGATGGCATCATATTTGGAAGCAACGAAGAATCTATGAGTCAAGTATTCTCTTCAGTCATGCAACAAGAATTTGAAAGGTCCTTACTTGGTGAACTAACATACTTTCTTGGTCTTCGACTTTAGAAAGAAAATAATGGTATCTTTCTCTCATAGACTAAGTACCTCAATTAGATTTTGAAGAAATATGGAATGGGAGACTACAAGCATGTATGCACACCAGTGGTAACAGGATGTACTTTCAGTTCCCATGATGATTCTTGCTCAATAAACCAACCAGAATACATATTTATGATCGAGAGCTTGCTCTACCTTACAAGGACAAGACCAGACATCATTCATGCAGTTGGGATTGTTCGATAGTTTCAACCAAATCCTAAAGAGACTCATCTCCATCCAGTCAAGAGAATAGTCAAGTACTTAAAAGGAACTCAAGATTATGGTCTATGGTATCCCAAAGATGCATATTTTTCTCATCATGCTTACACAGATGCAGATTGGGCATGTAATGTTGATGATTAGAAAAGTACTAGTGGAGGAGCATTCTATTTGGTAGCCTACTTAGTATCATGATTCAGTAAAAAGACAAAGCTTTATTGCTTTATTTACCACTAAGGCATAATATATTGGTGTTGCATATTTCCGCACACAACTCCTCTGAATGCTGCAAACATTGTAGGATATTCAAATAACTTTTTCTTAACCTACACCCATTCTATGTGATAATACCAGTGACAACTATTTATAAAATTCATGTCATGCACTCATAAACCAAGCATATTTCAATCAAATATCACTTTATGAGAAAACAGGTACATGAAAAAAAAGGTAAAACTGGAGTATGTTCCCTCAAAGGAACAAGTTTCATATATATTTACAAAGCCTCTTCCATGTGATTCCTTTGAATATCTGATTCAAAAACTAGGAATCGTCTTTTTTTCATCACTTCATTAATTATTCTGACAGATATTTCATGTTCAGGGGGAGCAATACATATGTTGTCTTGATGATGGTTCCCATGGTTTTTTTTATATTCCTGTTGATTATATTACTGCCAATACATTTGATGTAGTAACAATGAACAAGTAGAAACACTACAAGCTCACGGGGAGCTGTGGTTATGAAAAATTCAAAAATTTTACTTTTTGTACGTAGCTATTATGGCAGACAGTCACGTATATACACGAGTTCTGATCTAGACAATCACGTATGTTTCTCTATGATGAAGAAATAATGGGATAAACTTAGGGAAAGGATTTGATATGTTTCAGACATTTATTATTTGACTCTCTAGCCTTAGTGTCAATTGGTTTCAGTCTATTATTGCTCAGATGCTACTTAGAAGTGTTGGCGCAGATTCAAGGGGAGCATTTTCTATGATTCTATTAGTGCATTGTTGGCATTATGATTTATTTTAGCACTTTGGTATGATTGTGTTCATGATAATTATATATGTTGATGAAGTGTTTTTTGTCACACTTAATGCTTATGGTGCAGATCCTATATGGTGTATGATAATTGTTGATGACTATCATGGTCTTATTGTGGTGTTTGTTTTTGGTCATAAATTTATCTTGATGTAAAAGTCACATAGAGATATATTATGTAATCATTATAATAATTAGTCATGTTTGAACTATTCTAATCTCATTTTGAACATTTGATGTAATATTGAGTCAAAGGTGTAATCCCACAATGTTGGGTGATTGATGTAAGCTTTAGTCGTTGGTGATAGGAAAATTCATTTCTTGTTGAGTCATAGAGTCATGCACTTCTTTGTATATCTTCAGAAATTTCAACATATGCTCAGGGGGAGCATGGTCAACATTTAGTGTTCATACTCAGCCTTCATTCAACATTGGTCAGCCCTTTGCCCTTGATGTTAAAAGGGGAGATAACTTGTTGTTTGGATATTGTTTGGTGACTTGGGAGAGAAGCTTGGTATGTCTACAGATGTATCTACATTTGGTGAGCTTGGTATGTCTACATATGTTTCTACAAGCGGTGAGCTTGGTATGTCTACATATGTATCTACAGGTGGCAATAACCAAACACCAAATGGTTTCCATCAAGTCCAAAGGGAGAGATTGTTGGCATTAATGTGTTGTCTGTGATGGAAACCTACTTGGTAAAGATTTAAACGTGATGAGTACATATGATATTAGAAAAATAAATATCAATTCAGAGAAAAGGAATGATGAAAGTAAAGTTTGAGGAAGTGTACAGAGGTTCTGTGAAGCAAAGACGCGTACATACGTGGGTCTGGTGAAGAAAATTCGTGTATAGTTTCCACACCATGGTATTCTAAATATCACGAGTCTTTACTATGATATTGGCCCATAGTATTGAGCACAACAACAAATATTTGATCCTGTCAAAGAATACCATTGGCATTAGTATGGGTTTGACCCAAGGTATTGACTAGGGCCTAATCTATAAAAGGAGATGGAGATCAAAGTGTTGTTGTGTGCATGTAATGGTTTATTGATGAATTTATTGATATAAAATAAGTGTGCATAAGGAATATGATGAGGGATCATATCTATTAGATTTGAAATGACTATATAATCTACTTATGGTTTGATTTGTGATAATAATGTTATGACGTGTGTTTGTTACTGTGTATGCCGATATTTGGGTTTGACTGAAGTTTTGTTGAACAAAAAAGGTATGATTCAGTAATTACATATATGTAAGTAGGTTCACTTCAGAAAGATCGTGTACATACACATATCTACTTCTGGGTAGTCGCGTATAAATTTTGCAGTATGGAGAGAACAATATGAGGGTGTCAAGTACAAAAGGCACATACATACACAAAATTTATTTATAAGGGCTGCGTACATATGCTAGGGTTTTGAAATATGAGTTGATGATAATGGTTGATCTATTCTGTGATGTTTGTTGTTATCTGTCGATGCAGTCTCTCTTATAATTATCTGTTTTTAACAGTATTGTTTTGGCTCAATTGATTATGAAATAAAGTATTGACTTGTGATGATGATGCTGAGTGATAATCTATATTTGGTTCAGTGATTTATGTTGGCTTCAATATCTATTTGGGTGATTGATTCAATAGTACAATGATACATATTCAATTATTAATGTTTTGAGATCTGTACGTGGGTATGAATCAGGGGAAACACATACATACATAGGTATGAGTAAGAATTATAGCGCATATATTCTGACATGTGTTTAGATAGGGTTTGCAATGAGTTTTTTTTTTGTTTTAGTGATGAAAATTATGTGGTTTGGTATTCTAATGAATGGGTATATAGTTCTATAAGTTGGCTTGGTTGCTTGAACAAGTTATTACTATGTTTGAATTGGTGATACAACCGGTTCAGTAATTAAGTGATTTGATACAGTGTTCGTTTCAGTATTTTCATCTGATATTTGGAATGGATCCAATTTGAAGTATTATGGAAAGTGATCCACAAATAACAAATGATAGGGGGGTTGTAACTCCCTTCCAGTAGAAGCCGAAGAATGAAAGAAGGTTGTAGCCTTCTACAGGTGGGTTCCTGCATACTGGTATGAGTTTGCACCAGTACAAGTTTTCAAGAAATTTCTCTTCATAATAAAAGAATAAGACAAAGACAAAAAAAAATGGTGGTTTTATTCCATATTGGGTTTCCACCTAAAAATTATGGTGTTCATGTGTTGCTTATGTGTGATGGATTATTATGTTCTTACTGCACATGGTTACTATTCAATTAATTTTTAATGAAGTAATGATACACTGGTTCACATTAAACATATGATGAATTAACTGAAAAATTTAGTGAAGTGAATATATGCTACTTGTCTTCATCACAGTCGCGTACATACGCATGTTTAATTCATAACAATCTCATACAAAAAGCTGAATAAGAAAATGAAAGTTGAAGTAGTTTAAAATATTGATTCACCCCCTCTCAATATTTTTCCTAATATTTAGTGAGGTGGATTCTCACATTTAATTAGTTTCCTTTTATAATTTAAATGAAAAAATACATGAGCACATTTGAACATTTTATGTTCATGAAAATAATTTCAACCTTTACCAATCATCCCTTGAACTTTTATTTGGCTTGGTACTCTTTGGAAACAAGTGTGAAGATCCTCTTGGATCATACCTCCTCACAGAGGAAAGCTTTTGGTCCACCAAAATCTTAAGAAGTTGAAAATTGATTCTTATATCACGATATTTATTTTGTGCATAATTAAGTACAATTTGATTATAGATACAAAGAATTTGTTCTTCATGTTTACAATTGTTTGAACCATGGCATGCAATTATGCCCTTAGTTTGAAACTATATGAGTGAAATTGACCTAATATAATAAGTTTGATCTTCACTTGTTGTTGGAAATGGTTACTTTGAATCCAACTACATCATAAGTTGATTCATCTAGAACATAATTCCCTCCATCCAATCATCGCACGAAATAATGATTTCATAAAAGTAATAAACAAAAACAATACCCGCCCAGAACTTTTATCTTTGCTTGCTGACATTCATCTGCTTATGTCATCCATGCACCTTCTTGCTCTGTAATTGAATCTAACTATCTCATAACTCACAAGATAAGTTGGTTCATATACATCATGAATTGTAGCTTCCATGCTCTCAATCACTCCCATAGGGAATGCAAGCCTCTCTTTAGAACCTATGTAAATTGCACATAATTATATATGATCAATATCTTTAATTCTAAAATTTATAGGTCTTTTTGTAGTATTTATAGGTTATACACTTGCACCAAATAAATTCATGCTGACTATGATGACGATGGAACAATATGCTTATGGATTAGATGAATATGCTGCTAAAAGAATCCACCAACAATTTTTATTTTCACAATATGTCATTACTGTTGGAATTGATGAATATTCCGAACACACAGGGAGAACAAAGAGTATCCTCCAAAACACAGAGTTTCAATATAAAATTTTCGAATGCTGGACAAAGAGGGCACAAAAATTGAAAACTATTTTATTAACATGAAAAACTATTTCATTAGCATGAAAAGATATTACAAAATGGAGATTCCATCTTCAGAATGAAGTTCTGGTTTTAAAATGGATTAGCTACTATAGACGCAGCGTTACAATACTTACTCTCTATATCTCTTTCTGCCTTCGGGCATTACACACACTACATACACAGTCTTCTTCTATTTTTCTCTGCCTGCGGGTTTTTTACACTACACAACAATACATTAAGCCTACGGGCTTTTTACACTACACAAAAATACATTAAGCCTATGAGCTTTTTCATTTATATGGTGCGGCATTTTAAAAACATAAAACAAAAAGGATATAACAAGGTTTAAAAAGTAACTTTAATACTCCACTGGAACATAAGACCTTAACCAAATTTTAATAAAATAATAAACCTGGACTTCAAAAAAAAATTAAATCATATTGGATTCTTTTCGCGTCACAAATTGCCCCTACATCAGCAGACCCAAAACCAATGCGAACAACATTTGATTGGCTGGTGCTGGGCCCGCCAGAACTCAAACAAAATTATGAGCCGAAATACATTGAAAATTCGCGTACCAAAAGGTGATTGTGACGTCAGGGCTAAAATGAACGCGAATCAACGTGATTGGTCTACTTGCTAGCTGAGTTGGCATGTGGGACCACATCGCATTGGCGATCGGCGAACGAGTGGTGCTGCGGATGGCTTGGACATTGGCGAAGCGATATGCGATGTGCTACGCTGCGACATCGGTGATATTGCATCGGCGGAATAGCGGAACGGCGGAACGAACGAGCAGAAGAAATTTTGATGTTGCGATGTGTGATGGTGGTAGGGACCACATCGCATCGTGGCTGGAACAATGAGCCTTGCGGTTTGGGTAGATAACGATGTTGCGATACAGCGATGGAAGATGATTGTTCCATGTCGCCGCGCTATAGATGGGACCCGCGCTATTCAAAAGAACTTGGCATGTAAACAAAATTGGTTGGTGAGGGCGTTAAAAGCCCGATAAGACTGTTCTTTAAATACTATGTTGTTGCGTGGTTTGAACCACGATTTCTTCAATTCCTCCTTTGAAAATTTGGCTGCGGCCTTAAACATAAATTCATCCTTACAGCTTCATTTAAACAATGTTGAATCCACCATGGTGTGCACTCAACCTTCTCTTCCCCTGTTGTACTCCATTTCTCCTGCACGTGGTTTTGCAGGTGACTTTATTATTTTCAACACTCCCCCTTAAAGTCAGTTGCTAGGCTATCTGTCATACCCAAGCATTTCCTCAAATAATCAAACTCCTTTTGCCCCAATGATTTAGTCAGAATGTCTGCAAAATTCTCCTTTATTCTACATTGTTGTAAAACAATTTCTCCATTGTTCTCCAATTCTCTGATGTAGTGAAACTTGGCATCTATGTGCTTAGTTCTTTTATGAAACACAGAATTATTTGACAATGCTATAGTTGAGCTATTGTCACAATAAATCACTGTCCCTTTTACCTGTTCTTGACATAAACTCCTCAACATTCTTCTCATCCACACTGCTTGACATGCTATTGCTTCAGCTGCCACATCCTCTGCTTTTGTTGTAGATAATGCCAAAATTCGTTGTTTCTTAGAAGCCCATGAAATTGCTCCTGAACCCATATGAAAAACATAACTGGATGTGCTTTTCTGATCATCTATACTTCTAGCCCAATCACTGTCAGTATAACCAATTAACTCAAAAATTTTTGAAGTAGTATATAAAATTCCATACCTTTTAGTTCCTTTCACATACCCCAAAATTATTTTTGCTGCTTGCCAATGTGTTTCTTTTGGCCTTTCCATAAATCTAGAAATCAAACTAACAGCATGCATAATATCAGGCCTAGTTGTAGTCAAATACATAAGGCTTCCAACTATGCTCTTGTACAAACTAGGATCAAAATCCTTGCTACTGTCATCTTTATTGAGTTTCAATCCCATTACTGTGGCAGTAATTGCTGCCTTGCAATCCTACATGTTAAATCTCTCCAAAACTTCATTAACATACTTTGCTTGAGAAATAATTTTTTTTTTTTCATTTTTCTCTACTTCTATTCCTAAGAAATATCTCAGCAATCCCATATCAGTCATTTCAAATTCATCCTTCATGACTATTTTAAAATTTTCAATGAGGTAATCATCATTACCTGTAAAGATCACATCATCAACATATAAAACAACAATGAGCATCTTACCATCTTTCTCCTTGATCTATAGTGTGGGTTCTCCTTCACATTTTTCAAACCCATTTTCCAGTAGATAGGAATCTATCCTACTGTACCATGCCGTTGGTGCTTGTTTCAGCCCATAAAGAGCTTTCTTCAATCTGAAAAATTTGTGCTCTTGGCTCTTTTTCTCATAGCCAAGAGATTTTTCAACATAAACCTCTTCCATTAAAACTCCATTTATAAATGTTGATTTTACATCCATTTGGTAAACCTTCCATTTTTTTTGTGCTGCTATGGACAGCACTGCTCTCACGGTTTCCATTCTTGCAACTGGTGCAAATGTTTCCTCATAATCTCTTCCATGTTGCTGCTTATAGACTTTGACAACAAGTCTGGCCTTGTGTCTATCAATCTTACCTTCAACATTTCTTTTGGTCTTGTAGACCCACTGTTGTGGTGGATTTGACACACAGGTGTACGAAATCGCACGCATTTAGAGAATGTGGTCTTTTCTCTAAACCATAAGTAACAGGCAGTATCTGGGGGGAGCTCAGAAGTATAAGACTTAAAATGAAGTAATACACTTAAGTATTCTTTGTTAAAAAAGTAAAACTAAAAACACAAAAAGAAGCTAAATAGAGAGTTCCAAACAATAACAAGGTAAACAATGGCTCGATGGCCTTCTTCTCATTGAATGCTTGGAATGAATACAAATCTTACCCACTTGTCGACGCAAGGATGTTTGTCCTTCAAGTTTTTCCTTTTGACGCAGTTCAACTCTCTCTCTTTGCTGCAATGGACTGAAATTGTTAGGTGGCCAATAATTGAGTCCTCTTCTTCAGCTCTTGCTCCTTGGTTCACACAAACAGCTTGTGTTGCTTGAGAAACTTTGGCCAGCATAACCTTGTGATCACCCATTGTTCATCTCTTTGAGGGTTTATATAGGTGAGCTTTCAAACCTCCTTCCCTCCCTTGGTACATGGTAGATAGTGACCCAAGGGAGGTGTAATATTCCATTGTGGGCTGAAATATGCTTTTGTTTGATCACACAAGGCCTAAGGAGGCGTTGGTGCTATCCTTAGGTGGCTTTCACATAAGGAGAAACTATAATTTGCTTGCTTGTGGTCCTGGAAAGGGAATTTTTTCCATTTCCAGGAATGCGTGCTTATCGGGCTCCATTGCACGCAGAAGGTGCTCTTCTCGAAGGAAAAAGCACACATTCAGGCATTTATGACTAGTTCAATCTTGAATTGCTCCAAACCTTAGAGATTCTTAATATTTTTGATTCCATAAGGTATCCCTGTCCTGTAAATCCTTGGGCTCGACATTACTTGATGTCATTTTCTGCTGTATGATTTTCCAGTGTTAACAATTGCCCCTTAATGCATGAGGTCGAGGAAGAATTGTATAGCCAAAATACATTATAGTTTCTTTTCTGTATCGTACGCACAGAGAGAGAGAGAGAGAGAGAGAGAGAGAGAGAGAGAAGCTTGTGTGTAGAAGAGACAGCACCTTGCACTGGTTTCGAGATAACCACTGCCTAGGGGACCCCTTGCAAGTAGACAAAATATAAAAAATATTTGCAAAATTTCAACGAGGCGAGCATGTCCCATTCTCGTGATGTTATGGCTAGTTAAACAAAATTGACAGATACATGTGTTGTATGTGTCACTACTGTGGTAGTGATGTTGGTGGTTGTTGACGATGACTGCTGATGCCCTAAGGGGCATTTTTTCTTTGATGATAGGTGGAATGTGGTACCCATATGCGTAATCTTGGTATGGCAGATCACTGCACAATGTACGCATATGTACTGGCTGGGACCTTCCCGTGTAAGCATTGTTGTCAAAGACGCTTATAAAGGCACTGGTCTTCAACGGATCTTGATCAAAGTGCAATGGTTGTAAGGTACAATACCATCGTGACATGAAAGCTTTTGTTGTAATCAAATGTCAAGAGGATTGATGACATCTATGAACAATGATGTCTCCCATAGTGCCACCTAGGGATACCCCTATGCATGGGGAGGGGTCATCCAAGGTACCGCTTCCTTTTTGGAAAAGAAGTGTTGATGTCGATAAAAAGGAAGCCTTAAGTGAACCATAATGGGTTTAACATAGGCATGTTGGTGAGTGGTGGCTGAAAACGGATGATGGGGATTCAGTGGCCCGAGGTCAAAATATATTTGAGCAGCTTGGCGGGAATCATAGATATTTTCTGAAGGGAAAAAATCCTTGGAGTCGGTAGGACTTCCAGGGCGGGTATGAACTGGCTATGATTGTCATAATGGTGTGTGTATGGAGGGTATGAAATACTTCAACCAAGGGAGATGGGGGACTACTTCCATGGGAGGAAAAAGTGCAATATGAGTGCGAAGAGGCGAAGGGAATTGTTTGTGCTTTTTGTACAAAAAGAAAAAAATAATGGGGTTTGGTTTGTACAAAAAACAAAGACGGGTACCCCAAAACATGAAAGAGGGTTGCTCACTTGATGGTGTGAGGACAGTGTTTTTCTGGGGGTAGGGGTCCCATTGGCTGGTCTCATGTGTGGGGTTGATGAAGCATAAGATGTCGTAGATGGATTAATGCTAATGGTGGTATGGTGGGCCAAATGCGGTGCGTGGAGGTGTGATTTCATTCTTCTTGTACAACCCGGTCGTCTAGGAAGGGGGTTGAGTTGGAATGGTGAACTTGACCTTATGCATGATATATCGATGGGCATGAGGTGCTTCTCGGACTAAAATGGTATGGCCATGGCATCACTTTGTGGAATGATGTATGGTCTACTTGAGATGGTGATCGCCATGGGGGGGAGGCTCTACCAACCATCGAGGACGTTTATCATATGCAGGGTGAGGTGATGATAAACGTGGTCGGGTATGAGGACCCTAGGGTTTATTTATGATGGAGAAATTATGTCAGGATATGAAAAGTTTCTGGGACTCTATCATGCTGAGGGTAGAATGATACCTACTCCAGAACTTTCGGTGGTGATTGTTGTGAATGGTTTGCAGGTTCTTCCTGCAAAAACAACTACCTCAAGGGAAGGCATCTTCTTTTCATCCAATATTATTGAAAAACATGAATTTTGGAAAGGAATATGGGAGGGTGCATACTTTCCGGCGTTGAAAAAATTATTTTTTCAGGAGTGAGAATGTGTGGCGTCACCTTTGTTTGTTGGGAGACGTTACTTGGCTCCTAGTTTTGATTTTAGTTATGGTTGTCACCAGACTGAGATCATGGGGGAGGGAATTGTCAGTTATTTCCCCTGTCTAGGATCTCCCCAAACACAGATTACTGTTGCCTAGGTGACCTTAGGTCAAGGACCTGACCAAGCCGTCTGCAATAATCAATGTGCCTGATAACTCAAGAGGAAGAGGAAACCAGGTTTCCTTTTCCCTGGTTGGTGTATGGTGGCTTGGGGGGAGGAGGGAAAAATGGTTGTCAATCTGGTGACCTTCGTTCCTCCTGTAGGTACCGGATGGTACGTGGTTCATTTCCATATGCCTGGATGGAGGGATCCTTTTGATAGGATCGCTTGACCGCATGTAAGGTGTCCCTATACCATGGTATTTCTGGACAATGGTGGGTATAATGCCCATAGGTGTCATAGAGGGCACATGCATGATTGGTATGCAGCGGTTTGCCTATACTTTTGGTGGCAAGTTCCTTTTTATGGGAATGTCATTTTGAGGTGCCTGCCGCGCAAACAAGGAGTGGTTTTAATTCATCCAAATTTGGGCATATGTGAGTAAGGTGTCTTGTGACATCACATATAGTGCAGGCTGATGATCCCCTCTATATGGTAGGGGTCACCACTTTCTTTCCTTTCTTGGCGATTTTCTTTATTGCGGTTGTCAGTTTTGCAGTGGGGATTTCCCTTCCGGGGGGCGATTTCAACTGCTACATGTTGGGGCTCCTCGGGACTGGGAGGCTGTAACCCAAACGCAGTAACGCTGGTAGCTGGCATTCCTAGAGGGGGAACAAGGTACCACACTGGGAATTCCAATGATATGTTGGGTAGTACTAGTGTTGCCAAGACCTGCTGGGAGGTGAATCCAGGAGGTGGGTATAGGAAAGGAGTTTGGGAGGCGGCATAGACTAAGGAGGCTACAGTGGCTGATGCCTCAGTGTTGTTACTGCTTGATTCCATGTCCTAACTAACCTCGGTGCTTTATGTGGAAATCATGCATACCGGGGCCGCTGTGGCATTGGGCGATACCTCAGGGATAATAGGAGGATCTCCTAGGAATGAGCCTAGGACGGACGATGGTTTGAATTGGCCAAGGCCATATTCTTGATACTGTGAAAGACCATCAGTGGTTGTGTCTACATAAGGCAGAACCATATCTGTTTTGGTCAAAGGATGCTTTTTAGTGTGTGTCAGCAGGTCTACTGTAATGATTCGATCCTCGTGGGGGAAGATCATGATGCGGAAAACAGAGGATGCTATGGCAGACATGGCATACATGTAACTCCGCTGAAGGAGTATATTGTAATCCAAGTGAGCATCCAATACATGTCTATGTGGACCGTTTTTCCGGCTAAGTAAACTGGTACATTTTGGAAGAGACCGACGGGGGTTGAGGGCTGACCGTTGTATGCTCTGAGAGTGATGACGGAAGGTTTGAGTTCTGGGGCTTCTAACTTCTGCCATACATTCTTTGACATGATGCACATAGATGTAGCCTCATCAATGACACATCGGTAAATAGTGATATTCTATACCGATACTGGTATCTGGAAGGTGACCATGGAGGGAAGCCTAGGGGTGGCTTTGTCTAAATCAAAAGCCATCATGCGCGTGTCAATAGGGTCGAAAACGCCTAAGGCGGAAAGTAGGGCTTTCCACTGCTTGGGGCACGACTGCAGTACCTCCAAAGCGGACATAGCAGCAGGTGACTGGGCTAAATCGTCTATGATGCTGTAATTTTGGGCTGCTTTAGAGTAGTTACATACTTTCCTATTAGGCCCTTTAACCATTTTTGGCAAGGAATATTTGGAATGCTCAAAGGTGCAGTCGGTGCGGAAGTACTAGCCCCTGACATATTGGTGTTTGGTGGGGTGTCATAGCTACGATTCTGTGTTTGAAAAAATATTTCTTCGCTGGCCATGTAAATTTCATGGTTGTTTTTCTTGGAATCGTTGGGGTTTTGTTGTTGAGTGCTGATCGTTCCTTGATGCGGAAAGGGTTCTTACATGACTACAGTTGTCTGGGAAGATCCTCCTTATCCTTGGTTACTCTAAAGCTTTTTAAGCTCAGGGATTTCGGGACAGTGGTGAGTATAGTTCCCGTACTCACCACATATCGAACAAGAATGGTTTGTTCGTAGAGGTGGCCTTTTGCCTTTCTTTTGAGCCTTTCTTGACTCTTAGTTCTAGTTCTGGTTGAGGTTATCTCTAGGCTGGGGTCGTGGTGGGTGCTGTTGGCTACTGCCCCCTTGTCCAGGGTTCCCTTTGGGTTTTTTTTTCACCTTTCGTTTGACTACATTAGGAGGGTAATTCTCCTGATCATACTGGTGTGGTTGATTTTGGGACGACTGCACAAAGGTCACCTGTGCATTGTTTTGCGTTGGTGGGTTATGTGCTTGGGATTGAGCATAATTTTGTCCCATATTTTCACCTAGCCATTGGGGGGATTTCTTCCATCAGTTTTTCTTCCTGCATATTGGGTCCCCCTGGCCAGAGGGTAAGGTCCTCCTTGGTGATAAGCTAGCGCCCTATTAATCAAATTTTGCTGGTACATATGATGACTTTGAAATCTAGGTTGAGACATGTCCTGGGTAGACCCATGTGTGTAGCTGGGATTTTGACTGCTGCTACCTAGGTACCCTTGGGTCATTGACCCAGTAAGTCTGTCTGCAGAGTTTGACGTGCCTGACAATTCTTGATAATATTGCAGGCGCGGGGCGTTAGGCAGGATATTGTATATGTATCCTGATTTCGTATAAATCAGTTCAAGCTACTAGGCTTTACTGATTGTGTCCTCTTTGGATGTGGGGTTACATTGCGCCACATCCTTTGAAATATCTGTCGTCAGATTTTTCAAGAATATATCTAAAAGGACTCGGTCGTCGAGTTGAGATTTACATAAGCTATGATGCCATCTCCACTCATGGATATGTTCAGAAATGTGGGTAGAGGGATATTGCTTGAAATGAGTTAGTAATTCCATTCCCGAATCATGGTGAATGGGTAACTGAAAGTAAGTGAGGAATGTAGGAGTGAGGGTGCTAAAGGTTCTATGTGAAGTAGGGGGTTGCTCGATGTACCATATTGCGACCACTCCTGTGAGAGTGCATTGAAATAGCCTTAATCGAATAGTATCTTCAATGACGCTATTCGATGAGCACCACAGGTGAAAGGTCATTATATGATTCCATGGGTCTTCTGCTTGCTTGCCTTCAAACTTTGGTATGTCTGAAGGGAGCTTTGTGGGCATGGGAGGCCAATTGGAGTCATGCGTGATGAGGTCATTGGTGAGCTTGGTTAAATCTGGTAGATTTAATGTTGCTAAGAAGGGTGACTGAGAGGTTGACGCCATGGCAATGTGTGAAGAAACGAAGTTCTGGTTAGAACGAGGGTTAGTCTGTGATGTACCCAGTTGTAAATTTAGCTGGCTTCCCATATGGGATGCACTCTTTTGACCCCTAGGGGATGAGGGGGGGAGTGACGTGTGGTGTGGCATTGAGAGACTGGTTAGGGTTCCCAACTAAGGTTTCTCCAAGAAAGGAGGAACCAACCACTGTGGCAATGTTCCGTCTTTGAACCCTAAACGACGAAAGACCTGGAACCCCTCCCGTTAATGGGGGGAGGTCCAAAATATTCCTGGACAGACGAGGTTTCATTGGAACCATTTGAGGGTTGTCCAAGTTCGATTTTGGAAAAAAAAAATTAAGGGGATTGAGTCTATGATCACGTCAAATTTATGGCCACATACATAAAACAAAGCGAAAAAGAAATGATTTTTCCTTTAATTTAATCTATGTGATCAATCAAGCAAAAAATTGTTTTGTTTGTTTGTGCGTGATACTAAAAAATCATAGAAGACCTAATAACGTCCTCAAACTCTCAAAATTAACTGGGCCTTGAGAGTATTTCTTGCGAGTTCTGGCACAAAGTCCCGAAAGAACTGGTGTCGCCCCTAGTTAGCCGAAGAGAATCAACCAAGGTAAGGGTAGAGGGTGTGGTGCTTGCCTGCACCGTCACCTATAGGGTAAAGGATGCCCTAGTTTTGGCCACTAGGAACCACTGTCCCACGTGAGCATTTGAGTCTTGGGCTTCTTGGTAGTCAGCTAACAGTACAAAGTATCAAACGGGTCAGGTAGCCCCAACTGATACCACACGCACTGCGCCTAAGCCTAACCCCCTCTGAATCGGGTCTCTGTTGCGCTTGGGTTTTATTTTCCGTGGGATGATAGGTGGATTTAAGCTCCTCAAAAACACAACTTCTATGTTTAAAATGTGAAGCATGATCAAGGCGGCTTATTAGATGCCTACCCCTTGATCCTAACTTAAACTATAATTTCTCTTGTGGCCCCTGTGGGGAGAGTTTAGTGAGTTGGTTTAAGTTATTTTTAGGTGGCTTTATTTTATTAGTGGGTGTATTTGTGTGAGCGTATGGTGAAAAATCTCATAATTTTAACATATGGTTATCGGTGATCTGTTACAAATGTCCCCTAGTTAAGCTATATGACGTTTTTCCTTGCTCAAATAAATCATTTGCAAATAATGGGTCGCTTCCAAAACCTCCTAATTAGTCTATGTGGGTGACTAAAGGGAGATGGCGAATCACAAATGTAGAGTGTTCATATGCTTGTCTAGGGTCACCAATGGTGCAAAGACAACATATATTACTTACTCTAACTTGCGATTCAATCCTAGTCCCACAATTCCCTAAATGCAAAAATTGAAATTTAAACTAAACAATTTCTACACTGGTTTATGCATGTGTGGTCATGAGCCAATTACTTGGACTAGTTAAACTAAGTGTGCATACTAGAATTTGCAAAAAACATAAATTGTTCGGAAAGCAATGGTTAATTCGCCCCCTACTTAAACTATGTGAACACTTTTTGGCAAAAAACCGACTTAAATGAAAACTAACTAAATGCCTACAAAAAGCAGCAAAAATCAATTTTCAGAAGCTGTGGGGTATCAACACAGGTGTTGGAAGATACATTAGGGGCTGCCCAACACACTTAAAAGTAGAAAAAATGTAGCAGATAGGGAAAAAAAAATCTCTCTACAAATTGCGCGAAAAACCTCCTGACAGGTGCGCCTTCCTGCGCGCAGGTCACACCTGAACGCGTGCCTTGCGCGTCTGTGTGTAAAAACAACTCACAAAATTCCTACAAGTAAAAAAAAATTAGAAGCTACCTTCTTCAGTCTGTCACCTCAGTGAGTCTAGGGACTGCAAGATGGGTCAGAGGACTGTCAGCTCCACTCCAACATAGACTAAGGGTCTCCTTGTTACATAGTAATTTGTCACCGTCCCTGCAATCCCCATCTCGCCCATTGGAGGGTCATTTCTGTGACCAATAAGCAGTGTCATGCCTTGCAAATACCATCATTGCATCCCTTTCCATGAGGAAAACATTCCTTCTGTTGATCATTTCCTGAGCAGACCCCTAAAAACACTTGTTTTTGCCTTGGTGTTGGTAGCTCGTTATGTACTCGCGCCAATGAGGAAAATTAATACTGAGCCCGCACCAATTGGCGCTCTGTCCCAGTTAAGCACCCGCGCCAATCTTCTTTTGGAAATTTTTTTAAAAAAAGAGGCAAAGTTTCGATTACAACAACTTCGTGGATGAGTCATCAGGAGTGGTTTTTACTGAATAACCACGGCCTTCCTCCTTTGGCCTCTTGTTTCCACCTTATGGGGAACCTCCCAAAGGATAAGGCCTCCCTTCCATTATTGTAGGGATCCCAACCTCCTCCTCTCCTATATAAATATATCCATCTTCCATTGATGAAGGGACTGAATGGCTGAATGGCTGAATAGCTAGTCTTCAAGTTCCCAAATTCCCAAGAGCCTTATGCTGCAAGAGCCTCCATAATTCCCTTAAGGCCAAATCCAAGCAAGGAGATTATTGTCAAGATACGAAGAGAGAGGGTTGTCCCATCCCCGGCAAGATTTTTCGAGACGTGTTCCGTTGGCGACCCTCTGAAGGAGAATTCAGTGTCAGAACTTGGTTGTATTCTTCTTTGATTGCTTAATAATAAGCGACTATTGGTTATGGTTCCACTCTTGTTGTTGTTTATGATGATGAGTTATGTCCTTTCTGACTGACATATAGTTGCATCTACTGGATTTTACGCTTGCGTTTGTTTTGTTTCTCGCGTGTGCAGGTGTCCTATCACGGAGATCGTGGGGATCGTGATCTGCTAGGGCTAAGGAACAGGAGTGCTACCTCTTCTACAAGAAACAGCGTTGGATTCCAGGTAAGCCTTCATCACTAGTTGGTTTATTTGCAATTAGGAACCTGCGCTATAGCATGAACGATTGTTGCTAGACCCAGTCTGGGCTAGTAGGGATCGCCTCTGTCCGCAGAGCGGATTTACCTCCACAACAAATTGGCGACTCCACTGGGGACCGTTAGCATGTTGTTGTTCTTCTTTGTAAACTATAGACGGTGCATGAAGTTAGCCAGATAGCCTTTGAAACACTTTTTCTCTGCAATTGCGAAGTAGATCAAAGCTGCTTCAGTCAATATCCAGTTTAGTTTATGAACTGAACACTTGGAGTATTGTCTTGTATTTTCGGTTGTTTCTCGATTCTTCTTGCTTGATCGGCTCTTTTGGCTGGATATTTTTGTGTTTGGCTTTTGGTTCAGCCCCAGAGGATCAGATCTGACCTCTGCTTTTCTGAATTTTCACCTTTTCATAGTTGGCTTGATTGGCGTGAGTTTAGCCCTGACAGTCACGCCAATTGGTGCAGGTTTCCAGTTCATCACTCGTGCCATTCTCTGTCTGGCGCGGATTACAGCCAGATAGTCGCACCATCTCCTGTAGGTGCTAGGGTTTACCCTTGTTCGGAAGTTTCTTTTGGTCAGTACTTTGCTTCTGGGTTTGTTTTAGATCCTTCTTGAAGTGGTGAGTCTGGTCTTGGTTGGGAGAAATTCTTTGTTTTTTCATTTTCAGGCATTGGCGCTTGTTGTCAGTTAGAAACCCGTGCCAATTGGGCATTGTTGCTAGTTGTCAGTGAGCAAGTCGCGCCAGTTGGCGCTAGTTGTCAATGACAAATTCAGGCCAATTTCAGGGTGTATGAAAATTGAGACTTTTTCCCTAAATCCTTCACCAGTGTGTCTTTCCCTTCCGGTCTTTTCTCTATATGAGCATATATTACATTGCTCATTGTTTGAAATGTCTTCTCTCCATGATTACTTGATGTAAAAGGGAATGAATGCCTTGTTTTGATCTCTTACTTTGGAAGTCCTCTTTGTGTTTTCCCTCATATGTCTTGTCGCCTTTTGAGGGATTCTGTGACAAAGTGTTTGAAACAACGTTTGCATTCTTAGTGTTGTTTACATCTCTTTTGCATTCATCCTTCATTAAGAAGATTTTCGTTTATTTAGTTTTCGTCTCAAAGTGTTATTTTTGTTAAAATGCATTAGATCACTTTGCATTGAAGAGTATTTTGAGATTTATCATTGAACTTATATCACATTGTTTAATGATTGAAAGCTAAAAATCACTTTGAGTGCATTCTCTTTCATTGAAAGCATGAATTAAGTATATTCTCATTTTATTGAAAGATGCATTGAGTGCATTCTTATAATTTGAAAAGAAAAAGGAAATTGTGCATAGATTACAATTGCATAGTTTTTGAAAAAGAGGATTTTGCATAGATTACATTGCATTATTCGCATTGCTGAGTGTTTGAAATTACTTTTGGATAGTGAAAGTCATCTAGCTTGGAAAAGATTTTGTTTGCAGTGTTGTTTTATTTCGCATCATTGTTTGAAGCTCTTCCCTTAACTAGATAGCATTCATCGAATTGAAAAGTTTTCTTTTCTCATATAGCTACATATAGGAGATTGTCATATGACATATGGTAGGGCCTTGAAACCGAAACATAATTGAAGATAAACCATAAAATTTACTCAATTTACCTAAGGAAGAATTGAAACATTAACGCAATATTTAGTGGTCTAGGCTAGAGATGTGTTCCGGCGTCTTTGAACCTAGTAGTTGTCGTTCGCCTCTTGGCTTTAGACAACACTAGTACGGACTTGTGCTCCCCGTATCATCACGTATATAAAGGGAGACCCCACTAGGTTGCTATCCTTTATCCATATGAAGCCGAGTCTGCCGACCTATATCTGTGATACACCGGACACAACATTCGGGGAGATTGCTTGCACGTACGTCAAGTCCTTGGTTGATTTCTCTTTCATTTTTGAAACCAAGGTGTATATTGCAGTTCACGATTATTTGGTACACCCTTTGCCTAGAATTCCTGAGTAGTCATTTCGATCTTTTCTGACTCTTTAAATTTGAAAAGATCATCAAGCGTTTGTCCTTTCACGCTTGTTTCCAATCTGAAAGTGATTGAGTCACCTTTTGCCTGTTTCTCGACTCTTAAAATATGAAACAATAGAGTTTTGTTTCAATGATTTAAAAATTAACTGCCCACGAAATATTCCTGGTTAAAGTTAGTTTCCTTAGGGTGTTGTTCTGAAGACCGTTTCTGATGGCAAATTTTCCGGAGTTCACCAACCAAGGAATCCCCTTCGATGGGAATCCGGGTCCTTTTCCTCCTTTTGGGAATGTTGGTGCTCCTTATATGGCAACGTTGTCCCTTCCTGGGTTAACTGTTGGGTTGCCTGTTTGGTTGTTTTCAACCTCTGTAGTCCCGAATGTCTCGGCTATTGTTCAATCAGTTCCTCTGCCTGAACAACATCATGTTGATTCTAAGGTGGACCTCTCCCCTTCTTCGCCTATTTCTGCATCCTCCTCTTCTACTTCTCCTGGTGAAAGTTTGGATTCGAGTAACCAGGTGGCTAAGAAGAAGAATAAGAAGACAAAGAAGAAGAAGTCAAATAAATGAGAGGCTAGATCTGTGGCTATTGCGCCTAAGAAGTCTTCAATTGATAAACCTTCCAACCCTCCATGGAAATTCAAGTTCCCTTGCATGTTATGTTAGGGAAACCATCTTCTTCGAGATTTCCCTGGCATTCCCAAGGTCCTCGAAGAATGGTCCAACGGTCGCCCACCATTGCCGTTGGCCTCCGGGAGTCAGGTTGGGGGCACATCTTCAACTTGTGCTGGTAAGACTCCTAAGAAACAGGGTAAGATTACCAATCCCTGTAAGTTGTGTGAAGGGCACCATGCCATTCACCTTTGTCTGTATATGGATGAAGCCAAGAGAGTTTTGGACAACTCGATTGTTTCAGTACCTTGCCTTCCAGCTGGTTACAAACAGCTTTCTGTGAGTCCTCCACCAGCTGATCCTATGATTGGTCAAGGGTCATCCTTGGTCGATCCCGATCCCCCGGAAATTCAAATTCATGAATCCGTTCCCGACCAACCATTGGTTGTGGGATCGGTTGAGCTGGCTCCGTCTACGCTACACCAGGTCTTTTCCGTTGAGAGTGGACCTCACACCCCTCATGTTCATCTGGTTTCTTCAGATTCTTCAGACTTGGAGAAAGATTCTCCTGTCCCCATACCTCAAGAAGCTGCTCCTCTGCCTCCCGTGACAGAGGTCCCGGAGGATACTCCTCCCGTCTCCGAGATGGAGATCGTGGAGGATGCTCCTTCTTCCGTAACACCAGGGGAAGACCATCTCGGTTCGATGGCAGCCCCTCCGAGTAGCTTAGTTGCTTCCTTTGATTGGAATCGATTTGCAGGATACTGCCTTCCGTCTTATGTGCCTTTCGAGATCACAGTACAGGCTTTTGGTCTGGTCGTACCCAGCACCATTATAGACGAAGGTGCGTCTGTTAGTGTTCTTTCCTCAACTATTTGGTGTTTATCTTACCACCGCTTATGCCCCTGTTATGGTTATAACTGCTTAGCATTTCAATTTAAGAATGAGTCACCCATTAGGATCCTTCCAAGGTTACCCGTTACTTTGGGAGGTAAAACCGTCCATATGGACGTGATGGTTGTTCCAGGCCCCTTGGATTTCAATCTTCTCTTGGGGCGCGATTACACCTATGCCATGGGAGCGCTTGTCTCCTCCCTTTTTCGTGTGGTCTGTTTTCCACATGAAGGGTGGATCGTGACCATTGATCAGCTTTCGTTCTTTGGTCCCGATGTGGCAGCTGGCCCGCCATCATCCCTTCCTGGTTTTTATCCACCCGTTGTATCTGCCCCTCCGCAGGTCAACTATGTGGCTACCTACCCCGTGCATGTACCCAGTGATAGTGCCATTTTGCATCAGGTGCTGGGGGCACTGGGTCCTGGCTTCCAGGATTTTTTCCTTCCATCAGGTGTGGAACTCTTGGAAGCGATGACTTCTTGTTCATTATGATGAGGTCGGATGGAGCACAGTTCCTTGTCTTGTGTCAAGCTCCTTAAAAAATAAAACAAGGTTGTCGGAGCAGAGTTCGTTTTCTTGTGCCAAGCTCCTTAAACCATGAAAGAAGGTGTCCTGAGGTTAGTTCTTTTAATGTGTCAACCTCGTTAAAATAATGAAACACGTTCCCGTTCAATTCGAGTCTTTGTTTAGATCTCGTAAAATCCCAGTCGAGTCTCTCTCTTGGTCTCGTAATTTGAACCTTCACTCCATCTGCCTTGCATATGGACTGAAGCTTGTGGGGCATGCACCTCGAATTGAGTCACCATGTTGGGGTCATGCTTACTTTTTCAAGCATAGTTTGTTTCCGTTTCAAGCTTGTGTAAAAATGAAACAGGTTTCAAGCATAGTTTATCTTTGTTTCAAGATTGTGTAAAAATGAAACCAACTTCAAGCAGAGTTTTCTGATTTCAAGCTCGTGTAAAAATGAAACCTTTCCCATTTTACCTCTTGTGATTGTCATTTTATCAGCCTTTTTTTGCTAGATGAGCCTTGGTTTTCTCATTCCATCGTCACTATCTGGGCTAACATCATATGCTCTTCATTTGTTTTAGCCACCGTCTCGAAGAACCGCCGCAATGAGTGGTCTAGCCGGCCTCTTAACCTTTATTTGCCTGCTCTTGGTTGCGAAGTATCGGAATCAGTTGTTACTGGTTTATATTTACTCTATCTTTCAGCTTTAGGTCATCTTTCGCCTTTTCAATTTTCAAAATTGTATGAGATTGCCATGGTCTGTTGTTTTACCTCCTGCGGAAGTGGCTGCCAATGACATCTACCCAAAGATACGTTACCCCTTTTTCAGGCTGGGATAGATTATTTACGAAAAAGGAATACCCTAGCCTATCGTGACTAGGAGGTTTTCTCAGACACTGATTTCTACCTTTTCGGGTCTGAGGAACTATTTACGAAAAGGGACCGTTGGAGTTTACTTTTCCGCTGTCTTTTCAAACTCTCTAAACATGAAAATACGTTGAGTTCTTCCTTTGTCAGACTCGTTAAACACTGATGACATTGGATTCAGTCGTGATGACGATATTCGAGTCGCACCTTCCTAGGGCTCGTTAAATGTACTAGGATGGGTTCGTCCGAAGGACGGACTTATATGACAAGCATATGGTATCCTCTTCAAGCTTGTGTAAAAATAAAGAGGTACTCACCGAAATGGTGGGGAAAATGGAACCAACATCATTGTCATGTCGGTAGTATGTTGCTCTTGAACATGGCACTTATCTGCATTCGTCTCGGGTTGGGGACATCTCATCTCATTTTTCACTTGCATCCATGGGTTTGGGTGATCCCTTTTGACCTCTCATCTGCTCTTTGCCTCGTCACTATGACCTCTGATCTTTTTATGTCAAATACTACCAAGTCCACTGTTGTGCCGTTCATATGTTCAAGAGAAGTTGGCCTCTGCAAGTATCAACCTCCCTCTAATTCTCATCTGATCGTGGTTCACAAAAACATTATGTTCCTCTATCTCATGTCAATGATGTGGGAAACATTATGTCCCACCTTCGATCAAGGTCACTTCCTGTCGACTTCAGCTCATTATCCAGGAAGTTGATCTAGAGACTCCCTTCTGGTACCTTGGAGCCTGCATGCCTCAATGGCAGGTTCTTCGCATTCGACGTGAGGTTTTCATCATTGGCCTCCGATTGAGTGATTCTGCTAGTGTTCGACATCAGCTCATTGTTCACATGCCGTAGATTGTACCTGTAGTACCTTGAGGACCATTGGCATTAATGGTGGTACCTCTTGCATCTGTTAACAGCTTTCATCATTGGCTGGTAATCAGGCGATGTTCTTGCATGTTCGACTTCAGCTCACATATTCGCATGCTTGAACTTGTACTTTGTTCAGGTCGAGATGGAGCGCAAGACCCTGGATTCTTGTTTGTTATAATCCAAGCTACGATTTTGTGGATTCTTGTGTTTAGTTACATGACTCACTGATTGGATGGTTGTGACCATACCTGAATCTATTTACCGATCCTCACTCGATGGCTGCGTCCATACCTTGGATCTTGATTACTATATAATCTGTTATGGATGGCTGCGCCCATACCACGTATATATCATGTACTTGAGATATCAGTTGTATTTCTCCACGCAGGTTTTCCAATGGCGAAGTTTTCAGTTGGACACGTTCTCGTAAAGAATTTCACCCCTCTCTCTCTCTCGGGCCTCATGCTTTAGGGGGCATCTGTTACACAGTAATTTTTCACCATCCCTGCAATCCCCATCTCGCCCATTGGAGGGTCATTTCTGTGACCAATAATCAGTTTCATGCCTTGCAAATACCATCATTGCATCCCTTTCCATGAGGACAACATTCCTTCTGTTGATCATTTCCTGAGCAGACCCCTAAAAACACTTGTTTTTGCCTTGGCGCTGGTAGCCCGTTATGTACTCGCGCCAATGAGGAAAATTAACAATGAGCCCACGCCAATTGGCGCTCTGTCCCAGTTAAGCACCCACGCCAATCTTCTTTTGGAAAGTTTTTAACAAAAAGAGGTGAAGTTTCGATTACAACAACTTCATGGATGAGTCATCAGGAGTGGTTTTGACTAAATAACCACGGCCTTCCTCCTTTGGCCTCTTGTTTCCACCTTATGGGGAACCTCCCAAAGGATAAGGCCTCCCTTCCACTATTGTAGGGATCCCAACCTCCTCCTCTCCTGTATAAATATAGCCATCTTCCATTGATGAAGGGGCTGAATGGCTGAATGGCTGAATAGCTAGTCTTCAAGTTCCCAAATTCCCAAGAGCCTTATGCTGCAAGATCCTCCATAATTCCCTTAAGGCCAAATCCAAGCAAGGAGACTATTTTCAAGATCCGAAGAGAGAGGTTTGTCCCATCCTCGGCAGGCTTTTTTGAGACGTGTTCCACTGGCGACCCTCCGAAGGAGAATCCAGCGTCAGAACTTGGTTGTATTCTTCTTTGATTGATTAATAATAATCGACTATTGGTTATGGTTCCACTCTTGTTGTTGTTTATGATGATGAGTTATGTCCTTTCTGACTGACATATAGTTGCATCTACTGGATTTTACGCTTGCGTTTGTTTTGTTTCTCGCGTGTGCAGGTGTCCTATCACGGAGATCATGGGGATCGTGATCTACCAGGGCTAAGGAATGGGAGTGCTACCTCTTCTACAAGAAACAACGTTGGATTCCAGGTAAGCCTTCATCGCTAGTTGGTTTATTTGCAATTAGGAACCTGCGCTATAGCGTGAACGATTGTTGCTAGACCCGGTCTGGGCTAGTAGGGATCGCCTCTGTCCGCAGAGGGGATTTACCTCCACAACACTCCTGCAAACAATGGCACAACCACATAAACTTGAAACACGTCAGTGGAGTTGCCAATCCTGTTGTGGTGGATTCGACACACAGGTGTATGAAATCACACCCTTTTAGAGAATGTGGTCTTTTCTCTAAACCATAAGTAACAGGTAGTATCTGGGGGGAGCTCAGAAGTATAAGACTTAAAATGAAGTAATACACTTAAGTATGCTCTGTTAAAAAAGTAAAACTAAAAACACAAAAAGAATCTAAATAGATAGTTCCAAACAATAACAAGGTAAACAATGACTCGATGGCCTTCTTCTCATTGAATGCTTGGAATGAATACAAATCTTACCCACTTGCCGAAGGACCTAGGCAAAGGTTCTAGGACTCGACGCAAGGATGTTTGTCCTTCAATTTTTTCCTTTTGATGCAGTTCAATTCTCTCTCTTTGCTGCAATGCACTGAAATTGTTGGGTGGCCAACAATTGAGTCCTCTTCTTCAGCTCCTACTCCTTGGTTCACAGAAACAGCTGGTGTTTCTTGGGCAACTTTGGCCAGCATAACCTTGTGATCACCCATTGTTCATCTCTTTGAGAGTTTATATAGGTGAGCTTTCAAACCTCCTTCCCTCCCTTGGTACATGGTGGATAGTGACCTAAGGGAGGGGAAATATTCCATTGTGGGCTGAAATATGCTTTTGTGTGCTCACACAAGGCCTAAGGAGGCGTTGGTGCTGTCCTTAGGCGGCTTTCATATAAGGAAAAAATGTCATTTTCTTGCTTGTGCTCTCGGAAAGGGACTTTTTTCCATTTCTAGGAATGCACGCTTATCGAGCTCTAGTGCACGCAGAAGGTGCTCTTCTCGAAGGAAAAAGTGCGCATTCAAGCATTTATGATTAGTTCAATCTTGAATTGCTCCAAACCTTAAAGATTATTAATATCTTTGATTCCATAATGTATCCCTATCCTGTAAATCCTTGGGCTCAACATTACTTGGTGCTGTTGTATGCTGTACGATTTTCCAGTGTTAACACCCACTTTACTACAATGACTTCCTTGCCATTTGGGAGATCAACTAATTCCCATGTTTTATTTTTCTCTATTGCATTCATTTCTTCATCCATTGCATCTATCCATTACTTATCTTTTATAGCTTCTTCAAAATGAATAGGATCATCAACATGACAATATAATGCAAATAAAGAGTTCATACCTTCATTTTCTATCTCTTGCTCATAAATATCATTCATATTTCTGAATCTGGTTCCTCTTTCTCTTGGTGTACTTGTGCTTGGAGAAGCACTCAAATCTACTCCTTGTGGTGTGCTTGGAGAAGCACTCTCATTTCTTCTCAAGGATGTTCTCATTCTTGCTTGAGGTGTCCCTTGCTGTCCTTGTGTTGGTGGAGGTGGTGCTACTGATGAGGTGTTATTTTTAGCCACATCTTCCTCATCTTCATCATGAGACAAACAAATTTTGACATTGAATTTTTTCTCAATGCTTCCATCCCACGCTTCTTCTTCTATGAATTGCACATATCTGCTTATAACAAACTTCTTTGTGGATGGGTTATACAATCTATAACCCTTTGATTATTCACAATATCCAAGGAAGATTCACTTCTCCCCCTTACTGTCCAACTTCTTCCTCAGCTGATCTAGAATGTGTGCATAAGCCACACACCCAAAAAATCTCATGTGGTTGACTCCTTGTTTTCTGCCACTCAACGGTTCTTCTGGAACTCTGCTTATTACTACTTTTGTTGGGAATCTATTCAAAATATATACTGCACAATTTGTTGCTTCTGCCCAATACTCATTTGGAAAATGTTTTTCCTTCAGCATACTTCTCACCATATCCATGATGGTTCGATTTTTCCTTTCAGCAACACCATTTTGCTGCGGTGTGTACCTTGTTTTGAATTGTTTATGCATGTCATTTCCTCTGCAAAACCGCAGAAATTCTTTTGATATGTACTAACCTCCTCTGTCAGTCCTTAATAATTTTATATGCTGCCCACTTTGTTTCTCTACAAGAGCTTTAAAGTGGCAAAAATTTTCAAACACTTCACTTTTATATTTCAGGAAATAAACCCATACTTTTCTTGTGAAATCATCAATGAAGGTCAACATATAATTGTTGCCTGATATTGATGATGTTTGAATTGGCCCACACAAATCTGAATGGATAATTTTTAAGGGTACCTTTTCCCTTATGCTCTTTCCTGATGGAAATTTTTCTCTGTGTTGTTTTCCTGAGATACAGCCTTCACAAAGGATGTCCAGTTTCTCTATCAATGGTAATCCTCTTACCATTATTTTCTTGTGCAACAAATTTAGACCTCTGAAATTGAGATGTCCAAATCTCAAATTCTATAACCAATTTTCATCTTTCACTTCCTTTTGAAAGACCTCTTGAGTTACAGCTGCTACATTCTTTCTCTTTCTCTTCAATTCTGCATTTAGCTTGAGTGGAAACATTCTATTTCTGGTCATTTTCACTTCTGCAATAACCTTCTTGCTTGGAGGTATGTCCATTATTGTGCACACATAATTTTTGAAGAATACATTGTAACCTTTGTTAATGAGCTGCCCAACGCTCAAAAGATTACATTTCAAGCCAGAAAGATAGTATACATCTGGCACAAATTTCTTCTCACCATTTCTTGCAAGGATGCTTACTCTGCCTTTTCCCTTGACAGAGATCTTAGTATCAGTTCCAGTTGTTACTTTAGATTTAACATCTTCATAAATATTGGAAAACATTGCTATGTTTCGAGTCATGTGATTACTGCAGCCTGAATCTAAGAACCATACATCATCCTTCCTATATTGTGCTACATTACAAGTTAACAATACATTCTTTGGGTTCTTTTATTCTCTTGTTACATTTTCATTCTGCCTGTTATTCATGTCATATTTCTTTTTCCTACACTCATTGGCATAATGCCCATATCTTTTGCAATAATGACACTAGACATTGGATTTTCCATACCTTTTTCCATGAGCATGTTGTTTTCCACCTTGATGGCTACTACTTTGGCCTTGGCTTTGATTCTGATTGTTGCTCCTTCCATGAGTATGTGAAGGGTTGTTTCTTCATCCTCCGTTTTGGCTTTTTCCTCTTCCTCTTCCTTTGCCTTGACTTATTCCTCTTCCAAAAGGCATCTGGGTCTTGAAGGCATGCTCCAAATATTGGTTTACTAATCTTCCCAATCTTTGTTTATGAGTCATTAGTGATGCATGAATTTCATCAACTGTGAACTTTGAGATATCCTTTATCTCTTCAATGGTGGTTACAATAACATCAAACCTTGAGATTAGGCTCCTCAACACTTTCTCCACAATCCTTATTTCTGCAAGTGTCCTTCCATGAGACCTTATCTGGGTGACCATCCCAATCACATGTGTGAAGAATGAGTCTATGTTATCAGACTCTTTCATACAGATATTTTCAAAATCTCTCCTCAGCAATTGTAGCCTTTTTGTCTTCACCTTCTCCATACCTTGATAGGAAATCTGGAGGGTATCCCATGCATCCTTGGATCTCTTAGCTTATGTTATCCTTGGAAACACACTCTCATGTACTGCTTGCTAGAGATAGAAGAGGGCTTTAGAGTCCTCCTTCCTATTTCTCTTCAATAAATCCTTCTTTGCCTGTGTTAAGGAATTAAAGGCATTTTCATCTGTTGGTTCTTCAAAACCATCTTCAACAAAATCCCATAGATCTTGAGAGGCAAACAAGGCTCTCATGGTAATGGCCCAATAATCATAGTTCTTCCCATTAAATTGTGGGAGCTGAGTATTTCCAATACTCATACTGGTGATTGGTCCAACCATGGCTTATAAACTAAACTTTGAAATAAAAATTGACCGTGTTTTTCCTAAACATGTTGTCTCTTTGCCTAAGAGACCAAACTCTGTTTCTAAAAAGAAAATTTATCTGAACTGTTCTTTTAAACTCAAAACAAGAACTCTTTTTTGATAAATAGTTGTACTTGAACCTCTGCTGGGCTTGCTGGAGAACTGCTGGTGAACTGCTGCAACAAGCTTCATTATTCTTTCAGCTTCTTTGACACCTTCAAAGAGCCTGTATTAGCTCTGATACCATGTTGGAATTTATGAATATTCCAAACACATAGGGAGAACAAAGAGTCTCCTCCACAACACAGATTTTCAATATAAAATTTTTGAATGCTGGAGAGAGATGGCACAAAAATTGAAAACTATTTCATTAACATGAAAAACTATTACAAAATGGAGATTCTGTATTCAGAACGAAGTTCTAGTTTTATAATGGATTAGCTGCTACAGACGCAGTGTTACAATATTTTCTCTCTGTATCTCTTTATACCTTCGGGAATTACACACACTGCATACACAGTATTCTTCTATTTTTCTCTGCTTGCGGGTTTTTTACACTACACAATAATACATTAATCCTACGAGATTTTTCATTTATATGGTGTGGATTTTAAAAAACATAAAACAAAAAAAGATATAACAAGGTTTAAAAAGTAACATTAATACTCCGCCGTAACATAAGACTTTAACCAAATTTTAATACACTAATAAACCCGGACTTCAAACAAAAATTAAATCATATTGGATTCTTTTCACGTTACAAATCGCCCCTACGTAAGCAGACCCAAAACCAATGGGAACAACATTTGATTGGCTGGTGCTGGGCCCGCCGGAATTCAAACAAAATTATGAGCTCAAATACATTGAAAATTCGCGTACCAAAAGGTGATTGTGACGTTAGGGCTAAAATGAACGTGAATCAACGCAATTGGTCTACTTTCTGGCTGAGTTGGAATGTGGGACCACATCGGATCGGTGATCGGAGGATGAGTGGTGTTGCGGATGGCTTGGACATTGGCGAAGAGATATGCGATGTGCGATGCTACGACATCGGTGATATCGCATCGGTGGAACAGCGGAACAATGGAACGGACGAGCGAAAGAACTTGCGATGTTGCGATGTGCGATGTTGGTAGGGACTACATCGCATCACAGCTGGAACAATGAGCCTTGCAGTTTGGGTGGATGGCGATGTTGCGATACAACGATGGACGATGATTGGTCCACGTCTCTGTGTTGTAGATGGGACCCACGCTATTCAAAATAACTTGGCGCGTAAACAAAATTGGTTGGTGAGGGCGTTAAAAGCCCGATAAGACTGTTCTTTAAATACTCTACTGTTGCATGGTTTGAACCATGATTTCTTCAATTCCTCCTCTAAAAAGTCGGCTGCGGCCTTAAACATAAATTTACACTCCACCTTTCATCAGCTTCCAAAAAAAAATTATGCATAGATGTTGTTCTAGTTGATGAGATATTAGTGTTAAAGCATTGTGGCAAGGAGAAAAATAGGATGATTCTTCACAAAAAATGATTTAGCTAGAGATTCCAACGCCATGAATATTTTAAAATGATGTCAAAAAGAGGATTGATAAGGGAAACTCAATAATGGAACCAACATAAATTATGACACTTCAACAAATCACAATTTTTATATTATGATTTGTTAGGATTATGCTTACTTAGTTTGGTTCGGGTTTGTTGAGGAAGTTGAGAGATTCTCTCAACTTCTCTCTAAGATTAGAATTAGTTAGATCTGAGTTCAACTATATTTACATATGTAGTCTCTATTGATCTGTGCACAGTAATGTAATCTATTGTTTTGTGTGTTATTCCTGTGTAATGGCTGCCATTTCATTTTTAATTTGGTATTAGAGGAAGATGACTCGTGATTTTTACTAACTGATATCATTTCAGTTTTGATTCAACGTTTCTTTACTCGAAGCCATTCTTCATCTGACCCTCCTGGCCTTTTGTACGCATGGCAAAGGGAGAGTTAATTCTTCTGAATTTTGTGAGGAGTTGCCTCTCATTTTTCCGCAGCGGAAGCGTGGGCCCAACTTAGGCTGCGTGGACCCAACTTGGACTAAGCCAGTGTGAAGAGGCTCTGCTCTCTCCCAACGTGGATATAGTCTTCCCAATGAAGATAGTTGGGTAGCGTGAATATAGCCTGCCAGCGTGAAGATAGTTGCACAGAAGTGAGAGCATCTTGAGCATGCATCCTAGAGTGCTTTATGCACTATCTCAATTATTTGTTTTACAGACTATGATGCATTACAAGAGATTGGCTGGAAACGCAGCTCAACGGCATTTTCCAAGGGAATCGTAAAATTAGAGCAAACAAGGAAAAAATAAATTAGGCTATCAATTCAATTTGTTTTAGATCTGCAGAGTTTTAGATTTTGTTTTTTTTTGTGAGGAAAAAAAAAAAAGGGATAAAGAATTTTTATTTTTCAACATGGAGCCTATTGCATTGGAAAATTTTAATGGCTTTAATTTCTACACTTGGAAGGTAAAATTTCAGCTGCAAATGATGAGTAGGAATCTGTGGAATATTTTAGAAGGCTCAGAAAAAGCACCTATAGATGCTAAAAAATTAATTGAATGGGAAAAAAGAGAGGAAAGAGCCAAGTCTATCCTTGGACTATCACTTGCAGATTCCTAGCTACATCTTATTGACTTACAAAAATATTCTGCAGCAATATGGGAAGAAATGAATAAGGTATTTGGGGCAAAAAATTTTAATGCAAATTTTTTCTTAAAGTTACAATTGTTTAAACTCCAAATGGATAGTGAGACATCATTTTCAACACACATAAATGAGTTAAGAGCTTTGATGAGACAGTTGTCATAAATTAATTCTAAAGTAGATGACGATGATGAAAAGGAAATTTTATTAAATAGCTTGTCTTCAAAATATGATAATGCCATATTTACTCTAAGTCAAATGTCACTTCAACCACTTGATGAAATGATAGCAGCTCTTATGGAAGAAGAAAAGAGGATAGGTGGCACAGAGGCTAGTTCACACAATGAACTTGTACTATTCTCCAAGGGAAGGGTGAATAAAAATAAGATTGAATGCTTCTATTGTCATAAATATGGACATACAACATTCAATTGCAAAATTCGAGCTCAAGATCTTCTGAATAGAAGATTGAAAAAATCATCCTATGCAGCATTTCAGAAGATTCACCTAATGCTATATTTGAAGACTCTTCAAGTGACAATGAACCTTCTGAACCATCTCTCAAACTTTTCTAAAGAAAATTTTGTGATGTGATGTGCAAGTGTGTGGTGTGGTGTGGAATATATCATTATAGTGTGGGGTTTAAGTTTATATTTGTTGTTGTGATATTTGTGTAGTGCAGAACCAATTATTGAACAAATTAGCATTATTTAATTTAGTCGTTCTCGACGTTCTTCGGTGCCAAGAGAAAAATTGGCTAATTTGATTGTGTGAATTTGTTATATGTTGATGGGTCTTGCTGTGCTTCGGGCTTCAAGAGCATTGGTTACATGTTATACAATGAGATCCTTGTGTGTAAAGGTCACTTTGTAAGATTGATCGCTGATCATATGCTGTACCTAGAATATTTTCCTATACGACTGTCGAGATTTATTCTTCGGGGTTATTTCACAGATGGAAATATTTTAATAGGGTAGTTCAGTGTCGAGAATCTTCTTCGGGGGAGTCAAGAATCTTTAATCTTACAAATTCAACATTGATGGTCGGAAGCAGGTGTACTTTAAATGGGTTGAAAGGTAAGCTCGAAGATGTGGAGAAAGAAAGAGCGAAGTCCAGAAGACTGCAGAGTGGGTAAAGTTGCTGATGAAGACCAGATCAGACAAAGAGACGAAAGTTCAAAGTGTTGTAATTGTGATTAAATGTTATATGTTTTATAAAGTAAGCATTAAGGGAGGGTATTAGGATTTGTTAGGATTATGCTTACTTAGTTTGGTTTGGGTTTGTTGAGGAAATTGAGAGATTCTCTCAACTTCTCTCTAAGATTAGAATCAGTTAGATCTGAGTTCAACTATATGTATGTATATAATCTCTATTGATTTGTGCACAGTAATGTAATCTATTGTTTTGTGTGTTATTCCTGTGCAATGGCTGCCATTTCATTTTTAATTTTTTATAAAAGAAATCTTGCACATGAAGATTTCCCTCCATGTTGTTGTGGTCCACGTAACTTGTGGTGGAACTGGATACGATTCATACCCATTAGCCTATTTGCTTGATACACCACCATTGTCATACATCTGTTCAAAGTGTTGATTTTTCTAATGTCACATGGTCCATGAACTGTATCATGAAAATATGCCATAATTCAACCAACATGAAATAGTCTATTGGACCTGTGCCATATAAAGTTAATCCCCACCATCCAATGTGGCTATGTAAAAAATAGAACTGGTGTCCTATTACCATAACCATCGTTACCAACTCCAATCAACTATCATAAAATGCCCATAGAACACACTTTTTTGGTTTCTCCACCATGTCATAATAATATTTTCCTCTATCATCGATTCTACCCACCATGGAGAATTTCTATTTTTCATAGCAATCTCCTGCTCCTTCAATTGTTGAGAAAATCACAGCGGAAACTTAAATAGACAATTAGACACAAAACATAAAACATGAGACAATGATTTAACGTGGTTCACCCAACCAATCTTGGCTACTTCCACCAAACAAAGGCATCGGCAATCTCATTCATCAACAGGAAAATACAACAGCAGAGTTTCTCATCTGCTCTTCTGTTCCTCTCACCTCACATCCCTCATGCTCATTTGCCTCTACGGGCTTAAATTTTATAACTGGGAGTAGAAACTGAATCATTAAATTCAATCACAACAAAATAGGATGCAATAACTCCACATCAGGATTAGATGGAGTCAATCTAGCAACAAGTCCTATTGTTTTCATATTCATGAGATTTTCTCCAAATTAAAAAAAAATAAATCTCAAAAATCTCCACCTTGACAATAATTAGCCTGATACCCTGTTCCATTATTATTTTTATATTTTCTGCAAGCCAAGAGAAGCCAGACACCATTGTAGCTTCTCTAACAAAACTGGTTTCGTGAACATGTCTGCACAGTTTTCCTTTGTATGCACCTTTTCAAGAGAGACTCCTTGTTTAGTGATAACCTGTCTTACAAAATGGTACTTGATAGGTATATGCTTTGATTTACTATGATAGGCCAAATTTTTATCCAAGTGAATTGCACTTTGACTATCACAAAATAACTTAATGTTTTCCTACAACCTACCAAACTCACCAAACAAACCTTTCAACCAAACCGCTTCTTTGCAAGCATGTGAAGCAGCTATGTATTTTGCTTCTATAGTGGATAAAACAACAATTTTTTGTAGCTTTGAAATCCAGCTTATAGCTCCACCTGCAAGAGTAAAGACATATCCTGAAGTTGACCTTCTCTTATCCAAATCACCTGCAAAATCAGAATCAACATATCCGCCAACAAATTCACTACTTCTGTTATAAGTGATACAGTAATCACTTGTGCCTCTCAGATACCGAAGCACCCATTTCACTGCTAACCAATGTTCTTTTCCTGGATTTTCCATATAGCTGCTGACAACCCCAACTTCATGTGAAATATCTGGTCGTGTACAAACCATCGCATACATCAAACAACCTACTACATTGGCACATGCAATTTGAGACATATATTCCTTTTCTTCATTTGTGTTAGGACATAAACTTGAAGAAAGCTTAAAATGGGAAGCTAAAGGGACTGAAACAGGCTTCACATTGTTCATACCAAACCTCAAGAGTATTTTCTCAATATACTTCTGTTGTGATAGCCACAGCTTACCATTGCTCTTGTCTTTGAAAATCTGCATGCCCAAAATCTGTCTTGTTGCTCCTAGATCTTTCATATCAAACGTCCTATATAGCCATCTGAGCCTTTAACCTGTTGATCTCAGTTATGCTTTTGCTTGCTAATAGCATATCGTCAACATAAAACACTAAGATAATGAACATGCCATTACTTAATTTCTTAAAGTAAACACAATGATCATATTCACTTCTTATATAATTTTGGCTCATCATGAACGAATCAAATTTCTTGTACCATTGTCAAGGCGACTACTTCAGAGCATATAATGATTTCTTGAGCCCGCAGACAAATTTCTTGTTGCGATTTTGAACAAACCCTTCAAGTTGTTCCATATAAATCTCCTCATCTAAATCTCCCTGTAAAAATGCAGTTTTAACATCTAGTTGTTGTAATTATAAATCAAGTAAAGTAACTAATGCTAACACAATCCGAATTGAAACAATTTTTACAACTGGTGAAAATATCTCATGAAAGTCAATGCCTGCTTTCTGAGAAAAAACTTTCGCAACCAGCCTTGCTTTGTATCTATCCTTTGTATCATCAACACCCTTTTTCAATTTGTAAACCCATTTACATCCCACAGTTTTTATGTCTTTAGGAAGTTCCACCAGATCCCATGTGGCATTCTTGTCTAATGCCTTCATCTCATCCTTCATAGCTTCTTTCCACTTATAACTGTTAGAACCTTCTATAGTTTCATGATAGCACAAAGGTTCATCATCATTAGCGGTTAAAGCAATTAAAGTAACATAATAATCATACCTTTTAGGAGGACGTCTGAATCTCATGGACCTCCTTAAACATGTTTCTGGTTCTTCCACAATTTGTTGATTATTATCTATAGGAACTTCTTCATGATCTGCATCTGAAACATGTTCATGATCTGCATCTGAAACTTGTTCATCTGTACTATCATCAGTATTTGAACCGGTTTCAAACTGAATATGTTGAAACTTAGGTACATTATCCTGTTTCAATTTATCATCTACATCTGGATTATCCAGGGAAGATTCATTGAATTTAACATCTTTGTTAATGATGATCTTGTGAGTAGTAGGATCCCACAACCTGTATCCCTTAGTCCCATCACCATATTCAACACAGATATATCTTTCTTATTTAGGATCTAATTTAGAATGCTGATGTTTCAGAATTAGAGCATATGCATCACAACCAAAAAAATTTAGTTTAGAATAATCACATGGATGACCTTTCCATACCTCTTGAGGAATTTTGCATCCTATTGCAGTTGATGGTGATCAGTTTATCAAATAACAAGACGTAGATATTGCTTCTATCCATAGTTCCTTCTGCAAATGGTGTTACTAAGCATACTTCTTGCTCTCTCTAAAAGAGTCATGTTCATGTGTTCAACAACTCCATTTTGCTGAGGAGTATAAGCAGTAGTTATATGTCTTTTGATCATAGCGTCCTTGCAATAATTATAAAATTCCTTTGAAGTAAACTCACCACCATTTTCAATTCTTAAACATTTAATGGTTCTTCCAATGATGTTTTCTACTAATGCTCTAAACTGTTTGAAAACTCTGAATACATCAGAATTTTTCTTTAACATCTAGACCCACACTTTTCTAGAGAAATCATTAATAAAAGATACAAAATATGACGATCCTCCATATGAGATTGTAGGAGATGGACCCCAAACATCAAAATGGATATAATGAAGGATTCCCTTACTAGTATGTTTTCCAGTTTTAAACTTCTGCTTGCTTTGTTTCCCATATAGACAATGTTTGGAGAAATCTAACTTAGAAGATTCTAAACTAGGGAATAACTTACAATCAGATAAATTTTGTAATCCTCTTTCGCTCATATGGCCCAACCGTTGATTCCATAGACAAATAGAATTACTATCGTTTTCAGATATTGTAGAAGCATGGTCTGACTCTGTTCTTCCTTCTAACTGAAAAATATTTCCAACCTTCTTTGCTTTCATTACTAGTAAAATTCCTTTATAAACTTTCATTACTCCACCTTGAATAAGGGTTTTATATCCATTTGTGTCTAGCACTCCTAGAGAAATGAGGTTTTTTCTGAGTTCAAGCACATGTCTTACATCAGTTAATATTTTATTTGTCCCATCAAACATTTTAATCTAGATGCTTCCAATTCCCACAATATTACATGAGACATCATTTCCCATGTAAACCACTCGATCATTGATTGATTTATAAGATTTAAACCACTCTTTATGAATGCACATGTGATTTCATGCACCATAATCTAACAACCAATGTTGATCATGATTAGAAAAACTAACTGATAACACTTCATCACTCATACCTGAAACGGATGCCGAACCTATATCTGTTGTGTTTGCTTCTTTCTTCTCTATCGAAGAGTCTCCTTTGGATGTTTTCTGTCTCTTCCAACAGTCTTTCTTCAAATGTTCTGATTTTCCGCAAAACCAACACTTTACCTTACTCTTCTTCCCTTTAGATTTTGACCGAGAGTTGTTTTGCTTACTAAAGCATCTTTCTTTAGAACGACCTCTATCCATCATTGCTTCTGATGTAGAGGTTTCTGAATTTGACCTTTTCCTTGTTTCTTCATATAAAAAAGCTCCAACAACATCATCAAATTCAAGGGTTCCTGATGAACTAAGACTTATAGAAGTAACAAAATGATCCCATGACTCAGGAAACAAGAATAATAAAGTTACAGCTTTATCTTCTGAATCAAATTTTACATCTACACTATCTAACTGCACCAGAAGAGTATTAAAGGTATTCAAATGATCAGTTATTGATATACCTTCCTTCATGCGCAAATTGTACAACTTTCTCTTCAGAAGAATCCTATTGGTTAAGGATTTTGTCATGTACAAATTTTCAAGATTTGTCCACAAACCAGCAGCGGTTTTCTCTGACACGATGTTAAACACAATCGAATGTCGTTCAGTGCTCTGTAATCCATGTCACTCCATTCGTCATCTGTCATGGCGAGAGGTTGTTTGGCTTTTCCCAAAAGTGTCTTCGCCACACCTTGCTGTGCGAGTAGATTGTGCATCTTCACTTTCCAGATCTCGAAGTTTTTTTCCCATTGAACTTCTCGATCTCAAATCGAACACTTTGTGTTTTTTTCATTTTGGGTAGTTTGTGTCAAAAAATCTCCAATTTCAAAAATGAAGATTTTTTATTTTAATCAAAATTAATATTTTTGATAAAAAATACCCTTCATAAATAAATGCCTTATGCCCTAAGCCATAGGCCCAATCTAATGACATATTATAATAACTTGATATATAATATCGATATTACAATCCTTACCAGACCCATTTAAATCGATATTACAATCCAATAAATCGATATTACAATCAATTGATTTAAATGAATACTAAAGGAATTTTAAAAATACAAATTGATTTACAATCGATATACAATATGCATTTCATATACAAATCGATTTAAATGAATATAATAAATCGATTCTTCATTTCACATTTCAATACAATTCGATTTAAAAAAGGCGTATCAAAACAAATCGATTTTAAACAGCATATTAACACAACACTTCACGATTCACAAGTCGTTCGCCCTTTACAAGCCTTCGTTCAATAGTCCACCCAGCCCAACATCCTCCAGCTCACAGCTGGCAGCTATTCTCTGCACTCACATGGCCATGACTCCAAAAAACGATGTCATTTTTCACAGCGGACCCGACCTCACAGTCCGCAGTGCTTGACACGGCTGCACGTAGTAGACTCGGGCCTCACGGCGCTGTTCAACCAGGTTCTCATGGCTTACGATGCTTACTGCTTTCGGCAGCCATATCACAGGTCGACAGATTTCAACACAGCGCCATTTAGATCCTGTTAACGCAGGTCAGGTCAATCAGAATGCAGGATTTTATGTAAAAACTAAGAATGCGGGATTTTAACGCAGCTCACGGCCACACAAAAAACCCATGTGCTTCAAATCACAAAAAATGATCTTCACCAGCTCTAAGTTGTGCCGCAGATTCGGCCAAGCTGGTTCTGCAGACCTGGGGCTTTCACGGTCCACCGGTCTCGATCCACACTTGTTAACACTTCCACGCTCACACAGCCACGGCCATTTACACTTACTGTCCTCCCTCTAATTTAAACCGCCGGCTTACTCAGCTTACACAGCTACACATAGCCCCTGGTCTGTGCTCAACTCTCGCACTCGGCTTCAGCTCACGATTCAACGTAAATAGAAAACGGTTTTGGCTGTCACGTCATTGACATAACACTCCACGGCATCAACAGTCCGATTCACGGGCTGTGGCTCTGCAGTCCACGGTTCTGGCTGTCACAGCATTGACACAATAGTCCACGGTTCTGGCTGTCACAACATTGACACAATAGTCCACGGGATCAACAATAACAATTCACGGGCTGTGGCTCCTCTCAATTGAAACGCAGAACCACACCCTTTCAACCTCGATCCAGACCCACAGCTCCTCCAGCTTTCTTATGCTCTGCACAACATATTGATCTTAAATCTGTCTATTAAAAAACCTGAATGCTCCGATACCAATTGTTGAGCAAATCACAGCGGAAACTTAAATAAACAATTAGACACATAGCATAAAACATGAGACAAAGGATTTAACGTGGTTCACCCAACCAATCTGGGCTACGTCCACCAAACAGAGGCATTGGCAATCTCATTCATCAACAGGAAAATACAACAACAGAGTTTCTCATCTGCTATTATGTTCCTCTCACCTCACATTCATGCTCATTTGCCTCTACGAGCTTACATTTTATAGCTGGGAGTAGAAACTGAATCATTAAATTCAATCACAACAAAATAGGATGCAATAACTCCACATCAGAATTAGATGGAGTCAATTTAGCAACAAATCCTATTGTTGTCATACTCATGAGATTTTCTCCAAATTTAATAAAAGAAATCTCAACATCAATCTCCAACACAACCTTCCACGCAACTAACTCCACCATATCTCAGATCATTACTAGAATTAACCAACATCTATAGATTTTGTGGCATCGTAAAATCGTCACGTAACCACCGGTGCCAGATTCCATTGACATGCCGCTAATAGTATGGGGTACTCCCTCCGAGTTCTCGTGGGCAGTTGATAAACGTGGCCACCGTGGAATATGATTTATCTAAATTTCCAATCCTCCATTATATAACCTTCGACAGAAATCATTGTTCATAATTCTTTACCAAAAAATGTTGAACTATTCCCGCCATCTGGTGCTGCTTTTCAACATATATGCCATCGTATAATACATGGTTTATCCTCTTCATAATTCGTGCCACCAAAAATGGAAATAAAGCATCGTCGTGCCATATATCGTGGCATAAATCCATCTCATCCCTCCATTCGACGCTATCGTATTCCACCATGGATTGTTGTGACCATTTTCATTGTTTGGGACCATACATATCCATTCGAACAAGTTGTTTGACCGTTACAACATTACGAGGTGTTGTTGGAAAGGGCCTCATGGCATATACCATGTAACTACCACCAGAACAGTCGACCTGCATGCACCGTTCCAAACTCCGTCGATGTGTTTTGTTGACCAGCATGTTCAACATGGCCATCATATTTTCCAAAATAAATAGTTTTGGATTGAAAACAAATGCCGATAATGGCTCAAAAAATCATGTGAAATCGTTTGCATGCCACCATTCGACGTTGAATTTTCAATGCAGTTCTTGGACCTTCCCCGTTTCTACAATGAAGTTTCATTGTGGCTATTTTCCATCATCCACGGGATCATCCTCAATTACTTATCACGAGGTTGAAGCGTTCTCGTTTGCGTGCAGTTGAATTATTAATCTCCCAACAAAACAGTCTATCCTCTTTTGAAACAAATTTTGTGTATGGCATCAAATCGGAATTATACATTAAACGTGTGATAGGTATTTTAACTTGAATAGTGACCCAAACATCACAATTTTAGAGATTTTAGATTAGACTTTGCGTTTACTATTTATAAGAGCACTTTGAATCTCGATCTAATCGACAATACTCATTTATGGTATTTGTCTCGATAATAATTCCAACAATGCAAGCCACATAATAGAATCATTTTGTGTCATACTCTCCTCCGATGGAAAAAGGGAAGTACCTTGTATAAACTGGTAATTTTCACGAAAGGATCACGCATCGAAACAAGAAAAACGCTTTTCATAAGCAACATGGCTAGCGACGTTTTTCATAAGAAACATGGCCAGCGTTGACAATAATATCTTAGGTTGAAATAAAAACCATCTATCGGCATAATCCTTATATTTACATAGTTTTTCCATTCTTTCAGCGAAAAAAACAAATTTCTATGATAAAGGTTCACTTTAATCAATTCCACAATTTGCATACACATACATCTGCATTTTTGGAAGCTACCATAGTAAGAAAATTTCAATTATGGAGAAATTGTAGCCATTTCTTACCAATAAAATTTAAAGGATATTCTTTTAATTTGATTTCATCATGTTTTGCTTTAGACACACTGACCATTAGTTATTCTATTTTTTCATATTCCTTTGGAATATATTTTTGCAATGATTGTTTACTTGGTTTGCAATGGAGCTAGAGATGTAGATACCAATAACTATTGCACAAATGACAACTTCGATGAAAATGTGTGCAAAAATTCTACACTTACGACTTCATGTTGCCATTATATTCCCTGCAATTTGGAGATGGATTTTTTTGCCACTTTTTCTTTAAGAATTTCCTATACAAAGATAGTCTCTTCCAACACTTCGAAACTTTATGATTATATAGCCCACAAAATGAACATAGAATTCTATACCAAATGCCATGATTCTCACTACCATGTTTCTTATAATTAAAAGAAACTTTATGGTAATCAACCTTATACCTTTCATTATATTTGTCACAGCTATGTTGAGGAGAACCTCGCTAGAACTCCTTCCTAAAATACTTCAATGTAGGTATTTCTTCCGAAACACAATTTTCTTCAGCAATGTTGGAGCATTCTCTAACCTCCTCTTTGCCATATCCTATTATGGCATATCAAGGCCTACCTTAAACTTCAATGGGTTTTATTATTCCTTGGCCATGGACTCCAAGGCCTTTCCCTTCATAACCCATCTTAGATAACAATTTCAATCCAATACCTCGAGTATTTTCTTTGAAGGAATTAAAACAATCCGCTTCTTGTGAGGAAATTGAATATGAACGAATATTTCTTACCTTGCTTTTCCTTAGAATCTTGATGCCTCACAAGGTTATTTTTTGCAACTTGCAATTGTAATTCAATATCTTTGAGCCTATTTTGGAGCTCTTTCTTTCATTTTCCAATACCTAAATCTACTTTTGAAACTCACAGCTTTCTCTGTCATCATTATAAGATTCTTCTACCATTTTCTTCATGGTTAAAAAGTCTTGAAAATATTTTGATTTTTGATAAAGACTTGCGAATAAAGGATCAGAATGGGACGTTTTTAATTCTATGGAATTACCTTCTCCCATCTTGAACAAAGGCTATCAAATGCACCCAATAAGAAAAACAATCAACTTGGATCTGTTACCAAATGATCTAAAAACTTGAGAGCACATAAAACTTGAAATACTATATTTTCACTTAAATATAAGGGATTATTAATTTAAGTTACAATCTATCCCTAAACATGCAAATTTCATCATAATACTTTAACTTAGAATGCTTATAAAATAAAATAACCAGGCATGAACAAAGAATATCCTCAAAACTAGGATGATAACGGATTTCACCCTCTCCATTGGGCTACATATCTGGATTCTCCTCCAAAGGTCAAATCGCTTTTATTTTCTTTCTTCAACAAGGAATGTGTATAATGCCCTAATAAGAAAAGGTAGCCAAAACTAGAGTTGTCTTCTACTACCAAAGAGTCTCCAAGACTTGTACATAACAAATAATTCTTATGAAAGACATCTTAAGCTTTCTAAGCTCTCAAAATATTTCTCAAAATGAAGCTCTAAAAACTACTCCAAAAACTCTTTCAAACTAATTCGGATTTATGCAGGAACGCAACAGAATACATATATAACCATAAATACAAAGATGCAATAGAAATAAATACAAAGATGTGGCTAAATTCTATATCACTCTTGTAGAGAAGCGGCCAATTAGAAGTCTTGTGACCACAAGAGTTGAGAACGGTGGTTATGGCCACGATCGCTAGTCGGTTGAGGCAGTCTGCAACATTACTGGTGCTACCCTTCTTGTACTTGATGTTCAAATGAAATTGTTGCAGATATGTGGACCAATTCTGATGGCGATCGTTCTGCAACTTCCCTTGTGTCTATATGAATTGTAGGGGTCGGTGGTCTGTGTGGATGACTGTCTCATTTCCCTGTCGATAAGCCTGCACAATGGAATACATTTCTTTGTCATAAATGGGATACTTTCAAACTGTGTCGGACAATGTCTCACTGTGATATGCCACTGGATGCCCTTGTTGAGTAAGAACTACCCCAATAGCATAGTCAGAGGCATCTGTCTCGATCTCAAATGGTTGTTGCAAGTCTGGTAATGTGATCACTGGGGCATAACAGAGGTGATGTTCCAATTTTATGAATGCCTTCTGTTGAGATTCCAACCAAAAGAATTGTTCTTTCGCTCCTCCCTTGGTGACTTGACTCAAGGGCCAAGTGATATGAGAGAATCCCAATATGAACCTGCGGTAGAAATTAGCAAGACCCAGAAAGCTGTGAAGCTCTGTTAGGGTGGTTGGGGCTGGCCAATCTCGAATGAATTGGATCTTGGCTGGATCCACATATACCCCCCTTTCATCAATAATGTATCCCAAATATTGAACCCGGGTCATGCCAAAAGTGCACTTTTCCAAATTGGCACACAAATTGTGTTGTCGTAGTGTTTGGAGGACTTCTCGGATGTGGTGGAGGTGCTCTTCCCAAGCATAGCTAAAGATCAGAATGTAATCCAAGTACACCACTACAAATGAGTTGGTGAATGGACGCAATATGTCATCCATCAACCTCATGAAGGTTGCAGGAGCATTCGTCAACCCAAAAGGCATGACGCACCATTCAAAAATTCCTTCCTTGGCTTCGAAGGTAGTATGTATAAATTTGAATAATAGATGAATTATTCACCGAGATTACCCTGATTACACACTATTTGAGCTTCATGCATAATACATAACCTCTTCTACCATTGATCATCAATTTGCGGAATTAGAAGCAGTCGCATACGCACATTAAAACATAATCAAGCACACATATAAACACAGTATGCAATGGGGAAAGCTTACAGCTGAAAACCCCCAACTATATGTATATTATAATGATAGAGAACTTGTAACAATACATAGCACAAACTCCTCACAAGCTCTCAGCACTATCTCAAATTGTTACACACTAACTAGCTCAGATATGAACAAGTCACAAGTTCAAATCTCCTCCACATGTTAGCCTTCCTCTACTGCGCAATCCAAGATGAATAATGATGAGATCCAAGTTCGAATCCCACTGACTTGTACTGCGCAATCCTCATTGGAAATCTTAATCAATGTGTGTGCAAATCTCATGCACAGCTAGAGTCACAACTGATAGTAAACTCACCCTTTCACCCACCTCTAACACTGGTCTCCACTGAACTGTCCATGCACTGCAGTAAACTGATGTATTCTTTAGTTTATTTATGAGTTAATAATTAGTGAATTAATTAATAATTAATTCACACCACTCATCACTAGTGTATTTATCAGTTAGACTAAATACAACTAGTTCAACTAAGTTAAACTGAAAACAACTCCATCAACTGTCTCATCAACTCCACCAAACTCTGCCACATGAGTTTTAACTGAAGTCAAACATGCAATAACTCAACTAACCCCTAGGAATAGCGTAATTCCTTCTGTCAGCTACATGTGCCACATCCGTAGCTTGAACTGAAGTGCTCCAAGAGGATAAGATAATGTTTATAATCCAAATATTATTAAGAGCTAATAATATTCGACTGATCTATTTTTAGACTGGAAGTCTAAAAATAGACTCCGCCCAGTATGTCTAAAAATAGAGGTCCATATATTTTTACCAACTTTACCAACCATCGACAAATAGCATCCTGCAACTCATAGACCATGATCCATATGTCTAAAAATAGACTTTGCGCCAAAAATAGTCTGCGGGCCCACTTAGTGAAGGCGACTTCTTTTCACTAAGCTCCATCATCTTGCTGCATTATCAACACTCCCTCTCAACAAGATATGGATTATATGCAACCCCTATCCTGCCTCTGTGGTATTCAAATTTTCTTCTGGTGAGCACCTTCGTCAAGATATCAGCATCCTGATCCTCCATGGGAATGTATGAAAGTAACATGATTCTCCGCTGCACACAATCTCTGATATGATGGTACTTGATGTCGATGTGTTTGGATCTATCATGAAATACTGGATTAGCCGAAAGTTTAATGTAACTCTATTTATCACAATAAATCACAGTAAGCTCCAAGTGTGACCCGAACAACCCGACCAGGATCTTCCTCATCCATATAGCCTCGCATGCAGCCAAGCTTGCTTCCATATACTCGGCCTCTGCTGAACTGAGTGCCACGGATCTCTGCTTCCTGGTGTACCAAGAAATTGCTGTCAACCTGATACTGAAGATCCCTCCAGATGTGCTCTTTCTGTCCGTTGGGCTCCCTGCCCAATCTGCATCCATGAAGCCACACAGCTTCACCTCATCCTCCTTTCTGTACCACAATCCATATCCCGATGTGCCTCTAAGATAACGCAATACATGCTTTCCTGCCTTCCATAAGAGCTTGGTTGGATTAACCATAGCTTGTGAAAGCTGGTTAACAACATAGCATATATCGGGTCATGTATTGACCAGATACATAAGCGACCCCACCAACTGTCGATAAACAGTGGCATCCACTACCTCTGCTAAAGTAGCATCCTCCTTCCTCCAACCTCTAGGAAGAGGAGTATCAACAAGCTTTCAGCCATGCATGTTGAACTTCTCCAATATCTCTCGGGCATACTTACCCTAAGAAACAAATAATCCATCACTGCGCTGCCAAATTTCCAATCCCAGGAAATAATGAAGGAGGCCCAAGTCCTTCATATCGAACTCTCTTGCAAGATCCTCCTTGCATGAAAGTATCAACAGCTCATCACCTGTTAGAATCAAATCATCTACATAAAGTACAATGATCAAAAACTTACCCTCCACCACAATCTGGTATAGGTTAGGATCCGCCTCACACTTGGAGAATCCAAGTCCAGTGAAATAACTATCTATCCGTGTGTACCAAGCATGAGGTGCTTGTTTCAACCCATACAGCACTCTCTTGAGCCTACACACATGTGACTCGCTGCTGAAGATCTCGAAACCTTCAGGCTGCTCTATGTACACCTCCTCCTCAATGACTGCGTTGAGGAACGCAGTCTTCACATCCATCTGATGAATGTGCCACCCCATCTGCGCTGAGAGAGCTAGGATCGTCCGTATGGAAGAATACCTTGCGACAGGTGCAAAGGTCTTGTCATAATCGATCCCCTCTATCTATGAAAAGCCTCGGGCAACAAATCTTGCCTTGTACTTCTCCATACTCCCATCAGTTGCCTGCTTCACTTTGTAGATCCATCTCGAACGCACCATTGATTTCCCCTCCGTCCTCGGGACAATCTCCCATGCACTGTTTCTGACAATCGAATCATACTCTTCCACCATGGAATCTACCCATGCGGGGTCCTCCAGAGCTTCCTCGAAAGAGGATGGCTCTGTCACGACACATTTTCTCACAAGAGCCATGTATCCAGTGTACCGGTCCAGTGACTGTCTCTGTCTGCGCTGTGCTGTAGGTGGTCCTACAACCTTCTCTGCATCTTGAACCAGTCGCTCAGCTTCTGTAGTGCGCTTCCGCCCTCTGATGGTTGGCGCTGCATGAGTGGTCTCTTCCACTCCATGAACCTCATCTTGTGGCTAATCCACATCCTGAGACTCATCCTTAGGAACTAGTAGCTCCTCCTCTGCATGCAAGTGTGGCTCCCTCTCAAGCGAGCACTTCATGGCTTTCTCCTCCTGAAATTTGAAATCCCATCACACAAAAATCTTGCGACTGTCTGGAAAATACACACGATAGTTGTGGGGCGTATCAATGTACCCCACAAATATCCCAACCTCTGCGGTCAGCTCCAGCTTCTTCCTGGCATCCTTCATCACATGAATGTAAACAGGTGAACCAAAAATCCTCAAGTGGGAAATATCAGGCCTCTTACCAGAAAACGCCTCCTCGGGTGTACTCATGCCAATTATCTTGTGAGGACAACGGTTCTGCACATATACTGCAGTATTGCATGCCTCCGCCCACAAGTGAATGAGTAGGCCCTGATCATGCAACATCACCCATGCAGCACCCACGATCGTTATGTTCTTTTGCTCAGCAACCCTGTTCTGCTGTGGGTTATGAGGTGCTATGAGCTCTCTTCGAATTCCTTCTACGCTGCAAAAGTCCTTGAATTCGCCAGAGATGAATTCACCACCATTGTCGCTCCTAAGAGCCTTCACCTGCTTCCCCGATTCCTTCTCCACCAACGCCTTGAACTCACAGAACTTTGAGTATGTCTCACTCTTCTTCTGCATGAAGAAGATCCAGCACTTCCGAGAATAATCATCAAAAAATATCACATAGTACCTGTACTTTGTTGTCGAAGCTACTGAGAAAGGTCCACGCACGTATGTGTGAATTCTCTCAAGGATCGTCCTGGCACGACTATCCTTCTCGTGAAAGGTGGCTTTCAAAAAACTTCCCAAGGTACATCCCTTGCACTGATCTGACTGCGCAAGAGTGCCCTTAGGAAGCCCAGTAGAAATCTGCTGTAGTATCTTCAAAGCTCCATAGTGAAGGTGGCCCAATCTCCGGTGCCACAACTCGCCATCATCCCGGCTCACCACTCCTTCTGCCTTGCATGCCATTTTTGTACAACCATCTACCTGCAATTTATAAAGGTTCTTGACTCGAACCCCTATCTTCCAGGTTTCTCTAGTTGTCTTACTGTGCAGGAAAGCCTTTCCCTTGCTGAAGACAACATCATATCCCTTGTCTTCTAACATCGCCACAGAGATAAGACTCTTCTTCAATCCTGGAACATGCATCACATCCTTCAATATGAAGGGTTTACCAGACTTCCTCTCGATACCGGTCGCACTGTATCTACCATCATCGCCCATCTCGATGTGCACTCCAAGATCTTTCTCATCCAGATCAGAAAAAAAAATCTCGATCTCCTGTCATGTGAAAAGACGCACCACTGTCCAAGAACCAAACTGAACCCATCACACTTGATACCAAGCATGTGATTAGTGAAAAATCCAGCTCAAACTGCGAGGCTAAGGCCTCTCCCACTGCAGATCCAGCAGCCTTCTTATTTTTCTTCTTCTGTGGACAATTTGTTGCATAATGTCTGTGTTGGCGACAGTGAAAGTACTTCAACTTGGACATGTCCTGCTTCTTGCCTTTTGCACCAGACTGAGAAGCTTTCTTGCTCTTCCCCTTCTTTTCTTTGGCAGCCAAAGCACAATTTTCTTCATCAGATCCCTTTGATGAATATTCGTCCCTGGTACTCCGCCTTATCTCCTCTTGCACAAGATCCGACCAAAGTCGCTCCCATCCTGGAAATTTCTCCCAACCATTGACAGATTCCTGATAGGAATGCCAACTCTTTGGAAGAAAAAGGAGAGCCAAGCTCACCAAGTCCTCATCATCTACAGTCACCCCCACACTTCGCAGCTCATCCATGCATTGGATGAACTTCGTGAGGTACTTGGGCATACTGTCGCCTTTCTCCATCTTTATGTTTCTGAGTTTTTCCTTGAGCGCCAACTTCCTCTAGTCGCTCTTGCTTTGGAATAAATCTGTCAACGCTTTCCACATCAAGTATGGAGAATATTTTCCATGCAGGCTGGATACAATGTGATCCTTCACACCCTCCAACAGAATTCTTCGACACTTTGCTATCTTCTTTTTCCAAGCCTCAACTTGAGCAGCATCAGTAGGCTTTGGGACTTCAGCATCTATGAACTCCTTCAACCCATTTTCATCTAACACCGCCTCCATCCTATATTTCCATGCAATATAATTCGAGTTGCCTTCAAGGGCATACTCCAATCGCAATCCGTTGAAAGACATTTTGACTTCGACACCAAGAGAACACTGCTGCAAATTCGAATTCCACCAGCTCAAAACTCAACCGCTTCTGATCTGTGAGAACAAATTATTTCTAGCACAGAGATCGACTGTAGGGGCATTTACTGGATTTTTCACCTTTCAAAGAAAGGATGAATCCAGATGCTACCTGGCCCTCTTACAGACTCTGTCTACTGAAATAAGATGTAATCACTGTAATAGATCTGGTGATCAACTTTCACTCTGATACCATGTAGAAATTTGAATAATAGATTAATTACTCACCGATATTATCCTAATTACACACTATTTGAGCTTCATTCATAATACATAACCTCTTCTACCATTGATCATCCATTTGCGGAATTGGAAGCAGTCGCATGCGCACATTAAAACATAATCAAGCACACATATAAACACAGTATGCAATGGGAAAAGCTTACAGCTGAAAACCCCCAACTATCTATACATTATAATGATAAATAACATGTAACAATACATAGCACAAACTCCTCACAAGCTGTCAGTAATATCTCAAATTTTTACACACTAACTAGCTTAGATATCAACAAGTCACAAGTTCAAATCTCCTCCACCTGTTAGCCTGCCTCTACTGCGCAATCCAAGATGAATAATAATGAGATCCAAGTTCGAATCCCACTGGCTTGTACTGTGCAATCCTCATTGGAAATCTCAATCAGCGTGTGTGCAAATCTCATGCAGAGCTATAGTCACAACTCATAGTAGACTCACCCTTCCACCCACCTCTAACACTGGTCTCCACTGAACTTTCCATGCACTGCAGTCAACTGATGTATTCTTTAGTTGATTTATGAGTTAATAATTAGTGAATTAATTAATAATTAATTCACACCACTCATCACTAGTGTATTTATTAGTTAGACTAAATACAACTAGTTCAACTAAGTTAAACTGAACACAACTCCATCAATTGTCTCATCAACTCCACCAAACTCTGCCACATGAGTTTTAACTGAAGTCAACCATGCAATAGCTCAACTAACCCCTAGGAATAGCGTAATTCCTTTCGTCAGCTACATGTGCCACATCCGTAGCTCGAACTGAAGTGCTCCAAGAGGATAAGATAATGTTTATAGTCCAAATATTATTAAGAGCTAATAATATTCGACTGATCTATTTTTAGACTGGAAGTCTAAAAATAGACTCTACCCAGTATGTCTAAAAATAGAGGTCCATCTATTTTTACCAACTTGACCAACCATCCAGAAATAGCATCCTGCAACTCATAGACCATGATCCATATGTCTAAAAATAGACATAGTCTAAAAATAGTCTTTGCGCCAAAAATAGCCTGCGGGCCCACTTAGTGAAGGCGACTTCTTTTCACTAAGCTCCATCATCTTGTTGCATTCTCAACACTCCCTCTCAACAAGATATGGATTATCTGTAACCCCTATCCTGCCTCTGTAGTATTCAAATTTTCTCCTGGTGAGCGCCTTCGTCAAGATATCAGCATCCTGATCCTTCGTGGGAATGTATGAAAGTAACATGATTCTCTGTTGCACACAATCTCTGATATGATGGTACTTGATGTCGATGTGTTTGGATCTATCATGAAATATTGGATTAGCCGAGAGTTTAATGCAACTCTGGTTATCACAATAAATCACAGTAAGCTCCAAGTGTGACCCGAACAAGCCGACCAGGATCTTCCTCATCCATATAGCCTCGCATGCAGCCAAAATCCTTTGCCATATCCTCGACCTCTATTTGGGCCCAGGTGCCATGGATCTACACACTTCTTTGTACCAAGCTGTTGTCAGCACAGTCTTGAAGATCCCTCGGATATTATGTACTTACATGCATTGGGCTCCACCTTGTACGCATCAGGTGAAGCCACACGGCTTTACCTCATCCTCTGTGCATGCCCACGATCCATATCCCGATGTGCCTCTAAGATAACGCAATACATGCTTGCCTACCTTCCAGAAGAGCTTGGTTGGCTTAACCATAGCTTGTGAAAGTTGGTTAACAGCATAGCATATATCGGGTCATGCATTGACCAATTACATAAGCGACCCCACCAACTGTCGATAAACAGTGGCATCCACTACCTCCGCTGAAGTAGCATCCTCCTTCCTCCAACCTCCAAGAAGAGGAGTATCAACAGGCTTGCAGCCATGCATGTTGAACTTCTCCAGTATCTCCCGAGCATACTTACCCTAAGAAAAAAATAGTCCATCACTGCCCTGCCAAATTTCCAATCCCAGGAAATAATGAAGGAGGCCCAAGTCCTTCATCTCGAACTCTCTTGCAAGATCCTCCTTGCATGAAAGTATAAAAAACTCATCACCTGTCAGAATCAAATCATCTACATAAAGTACAATGATCATCAACTTACCCTCCACCACAATCTGGTATAGGTTAGGATCCGCCTCACTCTTGGAGAATCCAAGTCCAGTGAAATAACTGTCTATCTGTGTGTACCAAGCACGAGGTGCTTGTTTCAATCCATACAGTGCTCTCTTGAGCCTGCACACATGCGACTCGCTGCTGAAGATCTCGAAACCTTCGTGCTGATCTATGTACACCTCCTCCTCAATGACTCCGTTGAGGAACGCAGTGTTCACATCCATCTGATGAATGTGCCACCCCATCTGCGCTGAGAGAGCTAGGATCATCCGTATGGAAGAATACCTTGCGACAGGTGCAAAGGTCTCCTCATAATCGATCCCCTCTATCTGTGAAAAGCCTTGGGAAACAAATCTTGCCTTGTACTTCTCCACACTCCCGTCAGTTGCCTACTTCACTTTTTAGATCCATCTCAAACCCACCACTGATTTCCCCTCCAGCCTCAGGACAATCTCCCATGCACTGTTTCTGACAATCGAATCATACTCTTCCACCATTGAATCTACCCATGCGGGGTGCTCCACAGCTTCCTCGAAAGAGGATGGCTCTGTCATGACACATTTGCCCACAAGATCCATGTATCTAGTGTACCGGTCCGGTGACTGTCTCTGTCTGCGCTATGCTGTAGGTTGGTCCTACAACCTTCTCTGCATCTTGAACCAGTCGCTCAGCTTCTGTAGTGCGCTTCCACCCTCTGATGGTTGGCGCTGCATGAGTGGTCTCTTCCACTCCATGAACCTCATATTGTGGCTGATCCACATCCTGAGACTAATCCTTAGGAACTAGTAGCTCCTCCTCTGCATGCAAGTGTGGCTGCCTCTCAAGAAAACACTTCATGGCTTTCTCCTCCTGAAATTTGATATCCCGTCGCACAATAGTCTTGCGACTATCTGGAAAATACACACGATAGTTGTGGGGCATATCAGTGTACCCCACAAATATCCCAACCTCTGCGGTCGACTCCAGCTTCTTCCTGGCATCCTTCGTCACATGAATGTAAACAGGTGAACCAAAAATCCTCAAATGGGAAATATTAGGCCTCTTACCAGAAAACGCCTCCTCGGATGTACTCATGCTAGGTATCTTGTGAGGACAATGGTTCTACACATATACTACAGTATTGCATGCCTCCGCCCACAAGTGAATGGGTAGGCCCTGATCATGCAACATCACCCGTGCAGCACCCACGGTCGTTCTGTTCTTCCGCTCAGCAACCCCCTTCTGCTGTGGGTTATGAGGTGCTATGAGCTCTCTTCGAATTCCTTCTGCGCTGCAAAAGTCCTTGAATTCGCCAGAGATGAATTCACCACCATTGTCGCTCCTAAGAGCCTTCACCTGCTTCCCCGATTCCTTCTCCACCAGCGCCTTGAACTCACAGAACTTTGAGTATGTCTCACTCTTCTTCTGCATGAAGAAGATCCAACACTTCCGAGAATAATCATAAAAAAATATCACATAGTACCTGTGCTTTGCTGTTGAAGCTACTGAGAAAGGTCCACACACATCTGTGTGAATTCTCTCAAGGATCGTCGTGGCACGACTATCCTTCTCGTGAAAGGTGGCTTTCACAAATTTTCCCAAGATACATCCCTTGCACTGATCTGACTGCGCAAGAGTGCCCTTAGGAAGCCCAGTAGAAATCTGTTGCAGTATCTTCAAAGATCCATGGTGAAGGTGGCCCAATCTCCAGTGCCACAGCTCGCCATCATCCCGGCTCACCACTCCTTCTGCCTTGCATGCCATTGCTACGCAACCATCTACCTGCAATTGATAAAGGTTCTTGACTCGAACCCCTATCTTCCAGGTTTCTCCGGTTGTCTTACTGCGCAAGAAAGCCTTTCCCTTGCTGAAGACAACATCATATCCCTTGTCTTCTAACATCGCCACAGAGATAAGATTCTTCTTCAATCGTGGAACATGCATCACATCCTTCAATACGAAGGGTTTACCAGACTCCCTCTCAAAGGAAATGGTACGGATACCGGTCGCACTGTATCTACCATCATCGCCCATCTCGATGTGCACTCCAAGATCTTTCTCATCCAGATCATAAAACAAATCTTGATCTCCTGTCATGTGAAAAGACACACCACTGTCCAAGAACCAAACTGAACCCATCACACTTGATACCAAGCATGTGATCAGCAAAAAAATTAGCTCAAACTGCAAGGCTAAGGCCTCTCCCACTGTAGATCCAGCAGCCTTCTTATTTTTCTTCTCCTGCGGACAATTTTTTGCATAATGTCCATGTTGGTGACAGTGAAAGCACTTCACCTTGGACATGTCCTTCTTCTTGCCTTTTGCACCAGACTAAGAAGCTTTCTTGCTCTTCCCCTTCTTTTCTTTGGCAGCCAAAGTGCAATTTTCTTCATCAGACGCCTTTGATGAAGATATGTCCCTGGTACTCCGCCTTATCTCCTCTTGCACAAGATCCGACCAAAGTCGCTCCCATCCTGGCAATTTCTCCCAACCATTGACAGAATCCTGATAGGAATGCCAAATATTTGGAAGGAAAAGGAGAGCCAAGCTCACCAAGTCCTCATCATCTACAGTCACCCCCACACTTCCCAGCTCATCCGTGCATTGGATGAAATTCGTGAGGTACTTGGGCATACTGTCGCCTTTCTCCATCTTTATGTTTCTGAGTTTGTCCTTGAGCGCCAACTTCCTCTAGTCGCTCTTTCTTTGGAATAAATATGTCAACGCTTTCCACATCAAGTATGGAGAATATTTTCCATGTAGGCTGGATACAATGTGATCCTTCACACCCTCCAATAGAATCCTTCGACACTTTTCTGTCTTCTTTTGCCAAGCCTCAACTTGAGCAGCATCAGTAGGCTTTGGGACTTCAGCATCTATGAACTCCTTCAACCCGTTGTCATCTAACACCACCTCCATCCTATCTTTCCATGCAATATAATTTGAGCTGCCTTCAAGGGCATACTCCAATCGCAATCCATTGAAAGACATTTTGACTTCGACACCAAGAGAACACTGCTGCAAATTCGAATTCCACCAGCTCAAAATTCAACCGCTTCTGATTTGTGAGAAAAAATTATTTCTAGCACAGAGATCGACTGTAGGGGAATTTACTGGATTTTTCACCTTTCAAAGAAAGGATGAATCCAGAGGCTACCTGGCCCTCTTACAGACTCTCTACCGAAATAAGATGTAATCACTGTAATAGATCTGATGATCAACTTTCACTCCGATACCATGTAGAAATTTGAATAATAGATAAATTACTCACCGAGATTATCCTGATTACACACTATTTGAGCTTCATGCATAATACATAACCTCTTCTACCATTGATCATTGCGGAATTAGAAGCAGTCGCATGCGCACATTAAAACATAATCAAGCACACATATAAACACAGTATGCAATGGGAAAAGCTTACCGCTGAAAACCCCCAACTATCTGTATATTATAATGATAGAGAAAATCTAACAATACATAGCACAAACTCCTCACAAGCTCTCAGCACTATCTCAAATTGTTACACACTAACTAGCTCAGATATGAACAAGTCACAAGTTCAAATCTCCTCCACCTATTAGCCTGCCTCTACTGCGCAATCCAAGATGAATAATGATGAGATCCAAGTTCGAATCCCACTGGCTTGTACTGCGCAATCCTCATTGGCAATCTCAATCAATGTGTGTGCAAATCTCATGCACAGCTATAGTCACAACCGATAGTAGACTCACCCTTTCACCCACCTCTAACACTGGTCTCCACTGAACTGTCCATGCACTGCAGTTAACTGATGTATTCTTTAGTTGATTTATGAGTTAATAATTAGTGAATTAATTAATAATTAATTCACACCACTCATCACTAGTGTATTTATCAGTTAGACTAAATACAACTAGTTCAACTAAGTTAAATTGAACACAACTCCATCAACTGTCTCATCAACTCCACCAAACTCTGCCACATGAGTTCTAACTGAAGTCAACCATGCAATAGCTCAACTAAACCCTAGGAATAGCGTAATTCCTTCTATCAGCTGCATGTGCCACATCCATAGCTCGAACTGAAGTGCTGCAAGAGGATAAGATAATGTTTATAGTCCAAATATTATTAAGAGCTAATAATATTCGACTGATCTATTTTTAGACTGGCAGTCTAAAAATAGACTCCGCCCAGTATGTCTAAAAATAGAGGTCCATCTATTTTTACCAACTTGACCAAACATCCACAAATAGCATCCTGCAACTCATAGACCATGATCCATATGTCTAAAAATAGACTTTGTGCCAAAAATAGCCTACGGGCCCACTTAGTGAAGGCGACTTCTTTTCACTAAGCTCCATCATATTTTTTCATTCTCAACATAGTCTTCCACACATTAGAGGGTTCAATTTGTACCTGGTGATACCTAGACTTCAAGTTGATCTTGCTGAAATATTTTTCCCCTTTGAGTTGGTCCAGAAGGTCATCAATCTGTGGGATCAGGTACCTATTCTAGACAGTGATCTTGTTCAACGCCCGATAGTTAATACAAAGTATCCAAGTCCCATCCTTCTTCTGTACCAACACGATCGGGCTCCCACAGGGCAATGAACTTGGCCGGATGTGACCTTTCTACAACAGCTCCTGAATCTACCTCTTGATTTCATCATTCTCTAGAACAGAGAGCCTATAGATCGGTCCATTGGGTAGCGGCGCACCTGGGGTCAGGTCAATGGGGTGCTTGACCTGACAGTGCAGAGGCACCCCTGTGGGTGAGTTGAATATGTCTCTGTACGCCTCCACAACCTTGTCCATTTGTTATTGTTGTGCAGAGGAGCCATGTCTAGAGGTGGTTTCCATAGTCTTCTTCTTGTCCTCGGGGCGGATCATCAGGAAAACAAAATTCTTGGTTTGGGAAATGAGCTTACTGCATTGTTTTGCAGTAACCAAAGAGATAGTTGGAGGTGGTGGTACCTCTTATATCCTGTACAACTTATTTCCCAAAGTAACAATAACAGCGCGAGGTCGAGACTCATACAAAACATGTTGCTTCCAAAAGTATGGTTGGCCTAATAATACATCAAAAACATTAATAGGAGCAATGTCACACAATACCTCATCCGTGAAGGGCTTGATGCTATAGGTAAGGTGGCACTGCTGGATGACGCGAAGATCCCGTCCTTGGTGAAGCCACCTGATGGTGTATGGTTGTGGGTGCACTGTGGTCAGAAAGCCCAACCGCTTCATGACATATGCTGAAATGAGTTTCTTTTGACTCCCATTGTCGATAATGAACTGTAGCGGTGAAACTTTTACCCACATCTGGAAGTGGAAGAGACGCTCTGCCTCCTCTAGATCTTCCGTTTCCTCCTTTTCGATCTTCGCAGTGGAAACAATTGCGTTGGGCTCCGCATCAATAATTTTCTTCCCTTTGTCATTCCCCTTGTCAAGTTCTGATTCAGAGTCAGAGCATGCATCTGATTCAGAAGCCCTCATCTCAGCCACTAGTGACTGCTTGGCTCGACACTCGTGTTGTGAGTGGAGCTCTTATGGAACTCAAACCACTTTCCCGTATCCTTCTTTGGCTTCGTGGTGTTGTTCTTTGCTTGTGGATTTGGAAGGATGTCTTGGAATTCCATGACTTGGCTTTGTCCTTTGGTCTATAGTTTGGGGGAACCTTTCCCTTGCTTTTGATTCATAGATCCAAAGTCTCGCTTCTTCTGTTTGAATTTCTACTCAATCTTGGCAGCATACCGGTATGCCGTACCAAGCGAGGAGATGTTGAGGAACTCCATTTCCTCCTGAATGTATCTGTGCAGACAACTGCGATACTTTAGCAGCAAATTTTTCTCTGAATATTTGATACCTAACTTTGTGCACAGGGTATGGAACAGATTCTTCAGCTCATGCACATTCTGATCCCTTTGTTGCCGCAGCATGGTTCATTGTATGTACTTTTCCTCATAGCTCCCCATGGGATAATATTATTCCTTGATGGTATCTCGGAAAGAATTCCAAGTGGGTATGACTGAGAATAGAGAGGGTTCTATCTTGTCCTTTTTCTCACAGTAGGTTTCCCACCAGTCCTTGAAATGGGGGGTAGCTTTGAGGAGTGCAAAAATAATCTTCTCCTGGTCGGAAAAGTCATGAATTGAGAAATATAATTCTAATATATTGAACCATATATCTACGACATCTGCATCTATTTGACCCTCAAATATGGGAATGTCAAAGTTTACTTGTAACTTAAAGGGAATTGTGCCTCCAGAGTGGCTGCTGGATGCAGATGCGCCGCCAATGGACAGTCGTTGAAGGATTTGGGCAAAGTTATCCATCATCACGTTCCTTCATTTTTCAAGGGCCTTCTCGAGCAATATTTTGATAGGATCTATTGCTCCCTCATCTTTCTTTTCGTCCCCCATGGGCATCCATCAGGGTTTGTGAGGCTAATCCTACAAAGGTTCCACCAAATTGAGCCCTAACTCCTTATACCTCGACCTCGTTGGGGATATGCAAAGAAGGATCGAGAAAAAGAAGACCGCTCTAATACCATTGATCCAAATTTATGCAGGAATGCAAAAAAATACATATATAACCATAAATACAAAGATGCAGTGGAAATAACACTTCATTTCATTAATATCAAAGAATTGAAATTTGCTTATAGACAGAATGGAAATAAACTAGCTAGGGTGTCGGTAGCTTATCTATGAGAAGAGATGTGGCGGTTACAGGCCTCTGAAATGAGTTACAATGAGGCTCGAGGGCCTATTTATTATTTAGAAATAATGGAAAATCCTAAACGTCCAAAAACGTAAACCTAGGAGATGAAGCGCCAAAACTATGGGCCTCGTTTGGGTAAATTGGTGTTTCAACTTCTTGGGCATGTAACTTTGGCATACTATCTTTGTTTGATACACATGATACATCATTAGAAAGATCTATCCGAGGAATACAACTGATGCCATGAATGTAAATTTTAGAGCGTAATCATATTTTCTGGAGCAACGATGCCCAAAAAACGTTGTTTAGGGCCTCAAAACGGCTCCGGAAGTTCAGGACCCGAAAAAATGCTAAAAATAGTAAGTTGTGCTGAAACTGAAAAAATGAAAGAGACAAAGGTGGGGCCCCAAGTGGAATAGGCGGGTTGCCACCAATATCCACCTGGATCAAAAACTCTATATAACTCTCTCAAAACCAAATCTCCTCTTTTCAAAGAGTACAAAGACAATTTACAACTATTTGAGATCCATAAACAAATAAGAATATATCTCGTTAAATCAACATTCCAAGGAGAGAATAAATATCTTGATCCATAAAAGAGAAACTTAAGATATTCTTAAGGAGAATATCTCTTAGGTCCAAAAAACATTGGTCTCATCCACAATTTTAAGAAATGAAATCCCATGAAAAACTTAATTCCCAATCGAGATTAGAAAAATGGTTACTAAGGTGGATTCTCAAATTTAATCATTCCTTTTACAATTTAAATGAAAAATACATGAGCACATTTGAACATTTTTTGCTCATGAAAATAATTTCCACCTTTACCAATATTCCCTTGAACTTTTCTTTCGCTTGGTACTCTTTGGAAATTGGTGTCAATATCCTCCTAGATTAGGGAATGATGTTGATATTCAACCCCATGCATTCAAAAATGCCAATAGGTTAAACATTCCCTCACATGAAGATGAAATCCTTCATTTCCACTATGTCGTCTTGTATCCCTTATTGTTGCCCCATGTTTTTCTACTGCATTCGAGGTGCTCCCGAGTCACATGTGATATATTTCCACCAATGTGTTGGATTTTTGGGTGTGCTAATTTATGGATGCCTAGGGCCCCCTAGCTTGGAACCTTACCGGACCCATCTAATTCTGACTATTAAATTTCAGTTAAGACATTATTATAAATAAAAATGGGATTATTCACTAGTATTAAGTATTGATATGAGTATGTCATTATTGGTTTTTTAGTTTTCTTCTCAGAAAGTACAATAAGTATCTTTTATTATTTCGTTCATCATGAAATATATGTATAGAGTATTTTATAGCATTTCTTGTGTTGTTTTCATTTTTCAATCTTTCTCTGTATCACTACAATTTTTCAAAATTTTTATTCCTTCAAATATGGTTTAAGGTTGTTTTGGTTTTGTAATCTGTTTGACATTTTCAGCAACAAGAAACATGTTATCATAGTTTTTCTTTCTATAACAATATCGGTACTCTAAGAATTGCAATATTATGGTGTTTGTGACTTTAAGAGATATAGAATATTGCAACAACTATAGATCTTGTAATTCCATCACGCTCTAGAGAATAATTTTGATAGTTACTTATGCTATTGAAAAGATGTTTTAACAATAATTTTATTAGAATGAAAATACTTTTAATTTTCATGGGCTATAATTTCTATGCAAAGAGAAGTGTTTCCCATTGGTACCCACACTTTTTCACTTGTTACATCTTTGATAGATTTAAAAATAAATTTCTTAACTTTTTCAATAAACATTGAACACAACTATTAAATATCAGGTTCCAAATTATTTGATGTCATGGCTATTTACAAGAATTTTTTACATCTCAATATATTCCATTCCAAATTAATTGATGTGATGGATAATTCTATTTTAGAAGAGTAAATATTGTTACACTATGATTAAAATGGGTTTGAATCCTTATGCTTAGTGGGTGTGGGGATTAAAATTTGAATATTTCTATTTACATAGCACTGGTTAATTATATTTTTTCATATACATGGTTATTTCACTTCAGTTGTCCCAACATTGATTGAAACCCAATGCGATATGTTTTTTACTCAATAATACAAGACCAAATTGAAATCCCCAGTTGAAACATTTTTTTATTTTAAAATGGAGAACTACCAAGGGTAATAATACTAGAACATGAAAGAAATTTATTTTTCATAATAGCTTAATCTAAACATTTTTGGTAGATATATATTCCTGAAATGAATGAGGCAATTGAATTTACGGAAAATAACCACGCGGTTAAAAAAAATGATATGCAAAAATATTCCTAAATCAAAATAAAATATAAATTAATAAAAGACACAACTATTATCCATTTGTGTATGGACAACTTTAAAAAGCCACATTAGAGAAAGGGAATTTTTTTAGCCTAAATATATTTTTTCTTGTTTTAGTGCCCATAAGGACATTAACTTTTGTCTCATAGCCTTCTTATCCAATCATGGGAAACGAAACAATAGGGAAGATAATGATTCAGCATGGAGATGGCATGGATATGGCTAGTGCTATTAATTAGAATGATATTAGCTTTCTCATATTTATATACCTTCTCATCTCTAGGCTGTCATAGTCATCCTTGATTTATTTTTAAACCACCTTCTGCTTCCATGATTTTTAAATATTTTTGTAATGAATTTTCATTGCTAAGTTTCATAAGAAAACCCTCTAAAATTAAAATCTTTGAAAATAACTCATACCTATGTAAATAACCTATATACCACCAGTTACTTCCCACCATAATTTAAAGAAGTATTTGCATAAAAAATGGATAGGAACAAGATGGAAATAAATATACCTACTGAGATTTGAGAGTTACTGCCTACCATTATTTATATTAAAAGTCTAAATATGCTAATTTAGTAGTGGTTACTACCTATCAAAAATTTATGGAGGCAATTAACTTTTACACTTCATACATCAATATGTAATTTTTCTAAAAGCTACCATGCAACACTTATTAAATGATGAAACACTTATTAAATGATGAAATTTAAAGAGTTTTTTTGTTACATACATTATTTATGGGGGGTTTTGAATCAACAACCACCAAAACATGAGTGACTTATAACTACATCCACTGCCAAATTGTTATACACTCTGTGGAAATTTTTTTTTCATTAAAATATATATAAAAAATAAAAATATAAATATAAAAATTATAATAAATATTTGTTGATTGAAAAAATTAGTTAATTAATATGTTATTAGTATTTTTTTAATTGGAAGATAAACATTTAATAAAAATAATTTTGTTCTTAAAGTAAATATTATTTTTTTATAAATTATATATTCAAAGTTAAATGAACTAAAACATATATAGATAAAAAAGTTGTAGCTTAAGTTTTCGGCCGAAAAATTGAAGGAGGAATCGAGGGAAAGGAGGCTGCAGGACTACTACATCGCCTGGTTATTCAGTATGTTATGTATATGGCAAGTTACATTGTTAATCTAACTGTTCCTACTCACTGTCATAACAATGGCGACGTCAATTTCATGGGTGGTTTATTTGGTTTGCATGCAGTTTGTCAATGTAAGTGTCGGTCTCGTTATGAATTCTGGAATAGCATCAATTTCCTTTATTATGCCTGGATAGAAGGGTATTTTAAATTCTCTTTCAGTCATATGCAAGATAACCTATTTTTTTTGGTTTTCCTGGCTCCTCTATTTGATCCCTGCTTCAGAACCCCTTGTAGATTTCTGTTTGATCAAAATATGCCCTTCACTTTGGTTTCTAAGGAAAATTATTCTCAGGCTACGGCTCTGTGTCTAGGTAATAAGGTTAATTTGGTTTGTAAGGAAATTTCTTCTCAGTCTATGGTTTCATGTCTAGTCAATAACGACAACGCGTCTCAGGCCTATGAGATTGCATGTATGGCTAGGCCAAATATGCTTGCTCGTGTCTTTACCCTTTACTCTATTCACCACAATTGTTTCAGTCAGGGAACTGCACCCCCGTGGGGCATGAGAGTTTTGGTCTGTGTTTATAAGCCGATTATCTCTTCTTTATATCATGTCTCTGGCCAATCAATTAGGGAGGGTAATCGTAGTCTCTGTTCTGTTAGTCAGTTCCTCCGTCTTTATGGGTTATGAGCTACGAACTTACTCTCCCTGCCCTTATCTTCCTCTCTATTCACCTTATATTCTTCTACCACCTTCAGCAGTAATATCATCGCAATCTACACTTTGGTGTCAACTTCTTCGAAGGAAGTTGCGGGCTCCATAAGTTATCCCATGCAAACCATTATTGACTTTCTCTTTCCATATACAAGCATGTTTAAAATTTTCACAGGTGTTTCTCAGTTTCTGTCAGCGTTTGTCCTTTCGATTAAAAAAATGGTAAAAGGTCAACTTGTCAAATGCCAGGAAAAGGAAAAAGGGAAGCAGAAGCTTTCGAAATCCACAGTTGGACCCAGAATGTGAGGCAGAAAAAAAAAGAAAGAGGTCATGGAAAATGCCTTTGATATCTACTCCACAGGGAACCCACCACAGGTTCGCAATCTAATTTAGGGCTGGGAGAGAGAAAGAAACAAAAAATAAAAAGACATGGAACAATAAGAGGACAACATGGATTTCATAATATACCCAGGGAATACAAGAGGGAGATTGTCCCCTTTTCACCAGTCCATCCATACTTATTGGACTCTCAAATGTGTGTTGGCCAATGCCTCACTCAGTTTACAGGAAATGAAAGGAAACCCCAATGTGGTTTCATTTATGCAGGAAACTAAAAGGGAAATTCAAGAGATTAGAGTATCTCAGTATCATGCTACGACTCAAATTGGAAGAATTGAGAGGCAATTTCAATCTATGTAACAAGTAGACATGTCAGGCCCTACTGCTAAAGACACGGCTCCTATTGACTCTTCCAATGGCTGATTCATGTTTTTCTTGGTTTCCAATGAATTTTGCGGCTAGCATTTACTGTTTTCAGTTAGACTTTGTTAGACATAGTAAAATGGACATAACGTTTCAATACTGGATGTAATTTAACTCCTTCAGTTGGCCAACAGATATGTTTTCCTTCAGTAAGGTTAAGGTCACCAAGTTTTTATATGTAGCAACCTGCTTTATTTTTGATAAATAGAAAATGGTAAGGCACTACGAAATTTACAAAAAAAAAAAACAAGGCTGTAGCTTAACTTATAGCCTAAATATTTTTTTTAAGTAAGATTGTGATTTTTGGTTGTTTAAAATACATTTTTGAGTGCCTTAATATAATCAACACTCTAAAAAACCCCTGGGGCACTCAAATTCCATAGATTAAATGAATTAAACTCAAGATTTTAAAAATATCTACCAACTTTTAGATAAAATTAACTTGAAAAAATGCCCTGAAAAATATTTATGAGGATAGGGGGAATCTATTTTTAAATAGGGTTTCTAGAATTTTAATTTAATTATGAATAATTATTAGGCGCTTGGTATATATTTAACCTTCACAAAATATTCTAGAATGTTCATAATAGTATACATTAATCAAAGGTTTAAATTTATCTCCAAAGTAGTTATGTTTTTTTTTCCATTTTAATTAAATTGATAAATTAGAAAAAATGTCATATGAACAAGTGTCATATAAAGTGAGTTCTGGTTTTTTGGGCATATGGTATTGATAAACCATGGTATTGACCCATGGTATTTTAATAATAAGAATCTCCATGGTAAAGTGGGGGTAACTATCCTTAGTTAAGAATCTTGTTCCATGTTTCTCTTAAATGTATATATGTTTAACTTATATGTTGACTTTTTTAATAATTAATAATAATAACAATAATCATTTAAAATAAAATTATAATTTAGGTAGATTTATGATTTATTCAATTTTAGCGATGTGAGATCTACAATGAAATGTGTGTTTTCATGCTTATTGTTGTTGCCTATTGTCATATACTAGTCATTTAATATATATGGCCATGATACTATACTTATTACTTTAATTTTATACATTATAAACTATTTGTATAAATTATTAAAATAATCATGCCCATGATGAAGATAATTAATGTGCATTAAGATGAATTGGTCTATTAGAACTTAAGAAAGGGAAGAGATTACTTAAATATTTTTAGAATCTTACTTTTGTGTTTAAAAAAAAAATGTTCCAAGATCATCATAGTTTTGATGACCTAGGAGGTTATGAAGGTCACTATTGTGATAGATATTTTGAAATTGTGGCTTAATTTGATTATACAGAAGGGAAATCTACTAGAAAATGTTTTTAATCTTCAATCCCCCACCGTTAGAAAGACGATTGATCCTCACATCCTACGGTATTTATGGGATTGTTCAATGCCTAATTTTTCTTTGTAGCACATGAGAGTTGGTATAGTTCTAATATACTATGGGTATTACTGCGAATACTAAAAAATCAAAGGGTATATTATTGAAATTCAAAAATATCACCTATGACAATTTCATATATGACAATAATATCTTAAAGGAAGCCTTCATACAAATATCTTGGAATTTATATTCACTGCAAGCTCGATTGGAACTATAGTGTTAAGACAAGGATAAATGGAGGGTCAAAAGCTTATTATGAACTTGCTACAAGGCTACACAACTTATTGTGTACTTATTTTTATATTCACCAATAATTTTGTGAAGATTTGACATCTTGATGCCATATTTGCTTGAGCCACTCGTGGTTTTTATTGGGATTTGAAGCAATTTTGGGGAGCCTATTATCATCCATGTTGTTTATATTGGTATTTTACATCATAGCCATGCACTCAATGGGGTCAAGTATCACCTTTATGAAGAGGATAAGATAGGCCATATTTCCTTTAATTTTTATACTCTGAGTTATACAATTCTTTATGAGCTACTCTAAATTTATCCAACAATGTTGTGAAGATTTGACATCTTGATGCCATACTTGCTTCAGTCGAACATGGTTTTGATTGGAATTTGAAGCAATTTTGGGGAGCCTCTTATTATCCATGTTATTGATCTTGGAATTTTACATCATAGCCATGAACTCAATGGGGACAAGTATCGCCTCTATGAGGAGGATAAGATGGGTCATATTGCCTTGAATTTTAAGAATATGAGTTATACAATTCTTTATGAGCTACCCTATCTTTCTCCAAGGATCTCTAGAGATACTACATCCCTAAACTTCACATCCATATAAGATAATAATAGTGACAATAGTATCAAAGAGGAGTTTTTTCTTATCCCACAACCATATTACACTTATTGCAAGTCCACAATAAGCTTTTGACCTTATATTTATCCTTTTCTTAATACTATAGTTCTGATTGAGCTTGTAATGAATATCAATTCCAAGATATTTGTATAAAGTCACTTCCTTTAATGTATTATTTTCATAAATGAAATGTCCATAGCTGATCTTTTTGAATTTTATTAATATAACCTTTGATTTTTTAGTATCCGTAGTCATACCCATATTATATTAGAAGTCTTTGAATATTATTATATGCTTTCTAAGGTCATAGGGATTCCTTTCCATACAAATAATATCATCATCATAAATTGTTGGAAAATTGGCATTGTTAGGATGGTAGGTGGCATCAAGTGTGTTGGAATTGATGTCAATTGTGCTAACATCATAGTGCGTTTGGAATTTATATCAACTGGGCTAGCATCATAGTGTGTTTGGAATTTACGTGCATGGAGTGCCAAGCTCTAAGGGAGTCTTCTAGTTGTTGTAGTATTTTATATAGAATCATAAGAGCAGCAGGTCTATTAAATAAGTTATTCATATCATAACTATGGTGGTTGGGAGTCCAAGGATTTGAAGGAATTAATTCCTTAGGAGATTAGCTTATATGCTCCTAAAAATGGCATAATTGGATGCTTTTTGGAAATGGCTTTCCAATGGTATGTTGAAGTCCAAAAAGACCTCAAGGATCAAAATTTATGGGCACTCAAAGTTAGTAGGAAAAAATTCAAACCTAGTGATGTAGCCATGAGTATTAGCATTCCCAACAATATAAAAGTGGAACATTAGTATAGCTTGTATTGTGGCATTATCTTCTTTAAGCTCAGGATAGATGGTGTTAGGCCAAATCTCCCCAACAGATTTCCACCAAAGTATTTCACTGCAACACGAGGAGAAAGCTCTGGGGTGACTATGCAACAGGGTGAGTTGGCACACAAAAAAAATGAACACACATGGTGGTTTGCACAAGAGGACCCCACTTGACACGTAACCTCGATAGACATACCTTGAAAGTTACAAAGATTAGTGAAAGGTGAATTCCGAGAGTGACAGGGAGTTGGATGAACATGGTAGATAACTTTGGTAAAAGGAAGAAGCATTGATTGGTGGAAGGAGGTCCCCACAACCACATAACCCCGGAATATCAAAAGTGTGTGCAAGGATAAACATCTAGGAACAAGGATCTAGGTGGATGTGGTAGAGGACATCAACAAAGGTGAGGTGGCATAAAGGACACATAGTATATTCCAATTTGATGATGGAGAGAGGTGGATGCATAGGTGGCAGTGGTGTGTTAGATGACATATGCAAATTGTAGGCCAAGGATGACATCAACATGATGTAATACTAGACATGTTGTAGTCTAGTACCATGACACATGTTATGCAGATTTGGCACTTTTGGCTAAACAAATGGGCTGAAAATGGATGACACATGGCACTGCTTGGAGCATGACATGTGGTAGTTGGTATAGGTAGAAAATAGGTCAGTGTGATGATAGGGAAAAGGGATAAATATAAATCATGCATGTGGTTTGAGAGAGGTCCCACTGAGACACGTCATCATAGACACAGAAAGGCCAGGGACATTGAAGGTTGTTAAGAGTGTTACAGGCAGGTTCTCCGAGTTGACATGCCGCTGAGACATGGTGGCACAAAAAATTTAAGGCCCAAATGTGTGAAGTGTAAGACCATGTATCCTCGTAAATTATCTCATTTTCATAAGCATGGTCCCACATAACCACATCACCCTAGAGATTATTCCCAGAGATTTTTCTCTTCTAGTGCACATATTAATGTCTAGGTTGACAAAGCAATAGGACATGATGGAATTCAAGTTGGAACTGATAGGATGTCTTTATTGATTCATAATTAGTATGTGTATGCAACGTATTTTCCCACCAAGACACATAACCTAGAAGGATAGCCCCTGACAATTTCAAAATTGGCTCAATTTTATATATCTTAGGTGATGGAGTTCCATGACACAATGATAGAACATGTGGCAAATAGAGCAGGGATGGTGGACTAATATAAATCATGCATGCAACATATAGAAGTGGTCCCACAGGGATAGGTAACCCCGAAGGTTTTTCCCCGGTGTTTTAGAAGTAAGGTACGTTCAAATAACCCATGGTAACAGAGCCAGGGAGACATAAATATTCCTGACAGTTGATGGTTCTGACATTTTATGGAGGGAGCTCCAAGACTTGGTTTTGTAGTTATTTCATGTGTTAAAGTGACCAATGGCCTAAGGGCATGTTGTATTGAAAGGAGGTGCTAAGGGCCTATTTCAATGGGTCCTTATGACTTGAGTCTCAGGCCTTCAAGCCGTATACAAAGCATTACAAGCTAAGGGATACAAATTAAGTGTTGCAATTTAAACAACACGAATGGGTCAACAACAAGTTTAGTTATTTGTGATATATTTAGAAGGTGTGACATATGTGACATTACACCACACTTTTGCTTAACAAAGCTTGAATATGTTGGACGCTAGATTTGAAAATTGGTGTTAATTGAAAATTGGAGGCAATGGTAATTGTTGAAGAAAACTAGATAAAGGAAGCAAGGACCATGGTTTTTAGAGTAAATTTATGGGCTTGGATCAAGCAAAACAAGCCACACCTCAGTGTACCTAATGATAATAATAATTTAATGAGAATGGACCTCGGATTAATATGATAAAATCAATCTCCAAGAAGCCATGGTGAAGTGCATTTTGATAACTATGAGAAATTAATGAGCATGAAGAATCGTGATGGAGTGAAAATGGATCGAGAATTGATTTCAACATGGAAAAGCATTGAGTTCCCATTTTGTGATTTAATATATTTCTAGTGGCTGATTAATGTGAATGAACAAAAAAATGCAGAGCCTTACTAGGGTACGCTCTTAGGAAGTGTGGAAGATATAATGGTCAAAATCACTCCTTGTGAAGCACAGGAACAAAACTCAAGAATGTTGGGTTTGACTTGAGGGGAATGCAATATTGTAGAGTGTGGAATGGAGAGTTCTATGTGAGCATGAATTTCTAAGAATGGCATAGTGTTTTTATGCAATAGAGAAGTCAGAGAAAATAATTTGTTGACTATATGTGAGCCGAGAATAATATTGTTCTAAGAAGGCTGCAATGAGTATGAACTACTGAAGAGTGAGAAAAGTGCATGAGGATTTTGAGCATGCTATTGAAGAGATGTCAAATTGAGTATATGATAGAGAGTTATAAGGGTTGAGAATAGAAGGCCAAGGTGGTGATTTCATATCTAAAATGAGATAAAGTGACTCTCAATATCAAAGAGTATCAATTTCCTTATTGAGTGTAGGTTTTTTCCTACAAAACAGGTAGTTGGGGCTTCCACTGTGGTAGGTAATTGAAGATATATTGGAGGTCAGTGCCTCTTTCAAGTTGGTGCTTGTTATAGGAAAAATGACCTCCTCATCAGCTTATAGGAGAAGGTAACATGGAAGGAAGAAAATGACCTAGAAAAGACCCATTTTTTCCAAGGTAACACACCCTAGAAATGACTAGGCAAAATTATAACGCACCTGAGCCATGAAAAGGGAGAGTTAATGCCTAGGGTAAAACTCTGTCTTGCCCAAGGGGTAGCATTATCCGTGTTTGAATATGAAAAGGGAAATATCTTGCAGAAAACTGACTGGAATTTCTAGCTTTTTCTTAGAAAGAGTCAGTTCAAAATGGAAACTAAATGGCACAAACCTTTTATTAGGCATTGCCAAACACAAATGAACTCCTATGGAAGGATTAAGCAAGGAAAAGAGAAGACACATCTAGATCTTTCTTGATTTGAACTGGTTGAAAGAGTTGGCAAGGTTTTTCCTCTCCATCTCTTATAAATTGGAGCTATGGGCTCTTGGTCTATGGTCGAAATTTTTATTATATGTGGAGCAGAATTTCATTGTTGTAGTGTGAGGCTTGAAGATCAGTAGAGTTCATTGAAGACTTTCTGCCTTGAGCATCATCACACTCAGAGAAAGAGAAAGAGAGAGAGGAATTGTAAGATTGAGGAGGGCTTGGTGCAACTGACAGTTGTAATCCTTCTTTTCATAAATCAATAGAACTATATCTGTTTTGTCCAGTCGATGCATCAATGTCACAATTGTTTTTAAATCGTCTATGTAGAATGATATGATTGGCTTATATCTACATTCTTTTATGTTTTTTATATGGTAGTTTAATTGATAAGAATCTATATTGTTGTGAAGATTACACGGGTACTTTCATTGGTTGCAGGATATGGATTGGGAGCTGGTGAAGAAGAACTTCTACTCCGCCGCTTGGTGTTCTCCATAGGATTTGTTGTCCACAAAGAGGTAATCATTCAAATCTTTCTTTGTCAATTATATATATTAGTATGACCATGCATGTAGTACCTTTGGAAATTACATGTAATCTTATAGTCTGCCTTGGGCACCGAAAAACCATGAGAGGGATACCCAATAACCACCACCCAAGAATATTACCCTATAGTAGAAATGGCGACTTCACTCGGGAGTAAACCCCAAGTTTCTGGCTTGTTCCTATGACTTTACCTTTTTTTCTCTATTCACATACCCTTCTGACTAGTTTATATGCTGAGTAATCATCTCAAAATCTCACAGAGTCTAGATTAGACCCTACTTAGCCATTTGTGCAGCTTTACCATGAGTAATGCTCCCTATGAGAGTGTTTTAGTGTGTTATAATGCTGCTTATGCTTAGATACAGTGTGTTATAATGTAGCCTCTGCTTGCCAGTGTTACCCAGCATTACCCAGCCAATATCTGCCGTTTACACCTCTGTTATGTTTCCCTTTGGTTATGGAGTTATTGGACACCAGATTAGCTTCTTTTTCTGGATCCTGTGCTTGATTACCAGTTAGCATTTTTTTCTTTAGTTCTTGTTTACAAATTTAATGTTAGTAGCATCTACTTTTTGAAGAAGAATTTTTTTTTTAAGTTTTCTAAACTTTGCTGAATTAATTCTAAATTTTTTTGGTTAAAAATATGTTAAGAGAAGATAGATAGATGTCTAGATATTTAAATTTTAACTGTGTTATTTGAATCTTTGGTGCACAGATGTGGAAAGAATCTCTCCTTGTAGAATAAACTCTTCATTGAATTGAATATTTAGAGCATGTTTCTGCATGGTTTTTGAGTCAAAGTCTCATCACATTTAATACGTCTACTCCCCCTCCACAAGATTAATAATAAAATATAGTAAGAATCAAGTGATAATAAAATTAATCATATAATTTTTTCTGAGCTCACACCAACAGTAGTTCAAGCTAGGATCTTGGGGTAGGAGAAGTGAGAAAATCACCCAAGATCTCAAAACTTGAAACTAGAGTCATTAAAAAGTGAAATACTACTACACTCATATTATTGGAACCACTCCACTACCACCAGAGTTAAGAATGAGACAACACCAGGGTGCATGAGAAGGTAGCCCACCTTCGAGTGCATTCAATGGGCATGTTATATATTTGGGTTCCCTTCGGGGATGTCAAAAGTAGATTGGGGATGTCGAAACTAGATCAGGGATCTAGGTGTTATGCCCATATAGCATGCTGTCTACAATCATGACCCCCCTAATGATGTCTGTGATTGAGGTATCTTTAGTTTCCAGAATTTTTAGGGACTTACATGAGGTGACTGGGGCAGGCTACCGGCCTGGTACCTAAAACAGATGGACCTACTCTGTCTTCGGTCTTTGGGAGGGTACTCTTCTTCACGAGAGTGCTTACACCTATTGTATGAGGTTTGGGTGAAGCTTTAGAGTAACCGTAACTTTGTTTACGACCAACTCTCTCTATATTCTATTTTGATACTGGGTTTCATCTCCACCAAATGATAGTACTTAAATGGGGCCATGCTGTTCTAGCTGCTTGTTGATAGATTTTAGAAGTCCCTTTTTCTTTTTTCTTTTTTAGGTGTGTGGTTACTATCAATGAGACTTTATAATACATCACAAATAATTAAAATTTAAGAAAAATAAACAGGTCACCGTGGTGTCCTTCGACCCTCGCCGTCTGTTTCGACGACAGCGAGGTCTTCCTCTGTTGACACCAGAGGAGGAGTTGAGTCTCAGTGAGCCAATGCCTTCTTCGGAAGAGCAGTCTCTAGTGATAACCCATGATTTTCACATAGCCTCGTATCATACAGAATTTCCAAAGGATCCTTTTATGGAAGGAGTTGTACCTCCTTGCAATCCTCCTCTCTCTAACCCATCGGGGCTAGTGTTAGTCCAAGATACACTAGGCCAAGATATGTCTTAGACTGCATCAACATCTGTTTCATAACCAGCTCTCATGGGGTCAATTTCGATGGTAACCAACTCTAGTATGCCACCATCTTCCTCGCCGGTTTTCAATTCGACGCCAATGATTGGAAACCCCAGTAGCCAAGGTATACCCGGTCCTAGCAATCCAGTCACCACAAATGTCAGTGGACCCCCAAACCCTTCAAGTTCTAATCCTATTATGACTGCTCCGAGACCCACAGTTTCTGCTACCGCTAGCGGGGCTACTTCGGTTCCTTTTAGCAACCCTTTCATTTGGAACCATTTTTTGAGTTCAAACCCCTTGGCCACCATGCCAGGGGGCAGTGTCACCAACACATATATGATGGGGGGCACTTCAGTACCCCTACATTCATTGGGACAAACAAGACAACCTATTGTTAACGATGTTCCTTTGAGTGGTCAAACTTCCGATGTAGGGTCTATGCTGATGCTTAACTATGAAAATAGCAGTATGCCTTTGGCTAACTCTATCGCGTCCATATGGGTGAACCAACTAAAAAATAAATTTGGGCAAGGAGGTAAATTTTACACTGGGGGTAGCCAAAAGTTCGTCCCTCAATACAACATACCCTACGGACAACAACCATACACCCCTACACCCCCACCCACAGGAAAATTTTATCAACAAAGTCATACTTATCCCATTGGTAACACATTGATGGGCGAACCCTACGGTCTGAATGGTCAGCCAATACTTCCTTGGCTATATCTGGGGGGAAACATGCAATTTCCATTTATGGAAGCTCTAGACATCCTCGACATCTATAAATTGACCAATGATCCCATCAAACACAACCCACTCTAGCCTCCAGTACCGCACAATGTTCCGTCTTCCATCCCTAAATTTGATGGGAAACAAGGGGACGATCCGGCTACAAACGTCACCACCTTTAATCTATGGTTTGTTTCTAACTCCATGGTGGATATAGTATCCAGCTTTGAATTTTCCCCCACACTCTCACTGGAAATGCTACCATATGGTACATTGAGTTACTGCGTGGGGCCATCAACACTTTTGGCACCTTAGCTATGGAATTTCTTAAGAAATTCCAATAACCTATTAGATACGAAACTGACACGGAACTCTTAACCTCGCTGCGCCAAGACACCGCCACCCACATCTCTGATCACATTTATGAATGGAGACGTAGGAGGAGGCTAGTCAAAGCACCAATCTTGGATCATCTCTTATCCAACTGGTTTTGTAAGTCACTCTTACCACCCCTAGCTAAGGACGTTTGTTTTTCTGGTGCAGTCACGGAAGACTGATCCATCCGTCATGCACAACATTTAGATCTGATCTATTCACAATCTAGAACGTTTTATGATTTACTCCCCCATGCCCCTGGAAATCTAAATCCTCCTGCTACTCAAAAACCCGGAGAACACGTCGATGGCCTCGTTGGTGCAATCTCTGGCGTAGCAATAAAACAGCCGAGCGGGCAAACCTCCCATCCTTCTTTGGCTACCATTTCCCCTAACCAATCGACTACTCTTCTTACCACTGAGGTAAATTCTATGCAGTTTTCACAAAATCCTAGCGACAAGAACAAGAAAAATACCTCTTCTTCTGAAGAGCAATCTGATACTCTGAATAATCCCAATCAGAAAAATGCTACGAAGAATGAAAAAGGAAAGGACAAACCCATGAAATTTTGCTACAAAATTTGCGCGGAGGACCAGTTGACATAAAAATTTCCTCGGCTGCAAGAATGCACATATTTTATCATAAACAAGGACTCTAGGAGGACACCTATTGTTCTTCATAATCCCTTCCCTAATCCACAATAGCAACAATAACACATGGTTGCAAACCCACCACAACCCCCGCAAAGGGGAAATGGTGGTACCCATCCTTCCAATGAAGGATCATTGGCCATTTATGGTGTAGAAAGTGTTGAACTCCAAACACGAGCCAAAATCTATGTAAATCATGTCATTGATGCTCAGGAACCTAGTACCAGTTCGAATCCACTACCGCCCAATGATTTGCATATATAAATGCCTGCTTCTGACCCCGCGATTCGTGCCCCCAAAGAGACACTTCAACACATGACTCATAATACCTCTGCACGTGCTTCCTAAAACTACAATATTGTAGAAGATTTGGTGCAAGAACTGTTAGCCATGTCTACACTCGAAGTATTGCAAACCTACCCAACAAAAAGGAAAACTATGCTTTCGACCATTGGTGGAATCGACCCCTAGGATTCTATGCTAGCCATCTTTGACATGGAGAAATATAAACCTCGCCTCTCACACCAACTTGCGTTCTAGGTGAAATTTGTGTTGAAAGGGAGACCAATCCATCGCACAGTCATAGATGAAGGTGCTTCGACTTGCGTTATGTCATCTGCATGCTGGCTCGCTTTGGGTTCTCCTACTTTGTCTGCGCCATCAAATTCCCTTAAATCTTTCGATGGCCACACTTTCCTCCCAAAAGAATACCTTGCTAGCTTTCCCATTTTTCTTAGTGGGAAAACCATAACGGTGGACATAGAAGTCATAGACCATCATCTTGACTATAATCTATTGATGGGTTGCAATTGGTCTTACGCAATGACTTCCATTGTCTCTTCAATCTTCCAACTCATCCTCTTTCCATTGGATGGGAAAATAGTCATAGTGGAACAGTTATCCTTTTTCACCCCTAATTATTCTGTATTACCAAGGAGCACTGTACCCCTAGTAGGAGACGTTCCTGACTCGTACATCAGCGTTGGTACCGGTCTTCTAAAGGCATCTTCCCGGATGGGTTTTTTTCCTCTCCTACCACCTGAGATTCCACATACAATTGCAATGATATCCACCATTTCAGATGGCTCTATCGATCCATGGATCTTACCGGTGCTTTCAAACATTGATTCCTACAACAATCAAATGTCACTATCACCGACAGAGTTGGCTTATCGAGCCATCCAAGTAGCACCTGAACCCTCCACTACTTTGGTTTCGACCAATGGTACCACCCTATGGACGAAGCTATTCGAGAGATCATGTCTCTAGAATAATGACCTCGGGGAGAGTTCCATCATCACGCTTCGATGTTTGATTCATGTCCGATTCAGAGGCGATCACGACTCAAATCCCATATTTTGACCCACTTGATATTGTTCCCTCCGCTTATACAACTGTTCAAACTATCGATTTGGAAGGGAACATGGGCAATCTTTCCAAGACTATGCTCATAGATATCTCGGTCAAAACGGGTATCGTGGAAAAGATTCAGATTGGAGCCGATTGCAATCTCGAGGAAATTTCACGCCTCACATCCCTTTTTAAGGAATCCTATGACATGTTTGCTTGGTCTTACGATGAAATTCCCAGCATAGATCCGTCTATTGTTGAGCACGAAATCAAAGTTTATGACAATGCCAAGCCTGTCCGGCAAAGACTTTGACCTCTCCACCCTCGAAAATTAGCCCCCATTAAGACTGAAGTCAAAAAAATCTTACATGTTGGTTTCATCTCTCTCGTTCCTTTGATGGAATGGGTTTCCAATTCAGCTCCCATAGATAAAAAACAAGGCACCATCTGGGTCTGTGTTGATTATCACGATCTGAATGCCGCTTGTCTAAAATACAATTATCCTACGCCGTTTATAGATCAGATTCTCGACGATTGTGCCAGATGTGAATCTTTATCCTTTATGGATGGCTTCTCAGGCTATAACCAGATTGTGATTAAAAAATTTGACCAGCATAAAACCGCCTTCATCTATCCTTGGGGCACATTTGTGTATCATAAACTCCCATTTGGTCTGAAGAATGTGGGAGAAAATTTTCAAAGGGCTATGGACTATTCCATTCACGATATTCGGCACATTGTACAAGCTTAGTTGGATGACATTCTAGCTCACTCCAAGAAGCGAACCCACCACCTTACGCATCTGAAAAATATCTTCACTCGGTGTAGCTTCTACAATATACGTCTGAATCTGCATAAGTGTGTATTTTTTGTCGAGTCTCGATGCATTCTGGGATTTATTGTTTCCAAGCACGGGATTAGGGTTGATCCCGATAAGGTTAAGGCAACCATTGAATTACCTGCACCACAATCCATTCTGCAACTCCAAATTTTGCAAGGGAAGACAAAATTTTTACGTCGTTTCATAGTAAACTATGCTGAGATGATGAAAGGCTTTATGCGCTTACTTAAGAAAGGGACACCGTATTTTTGGGATGAACAGGCTCAATTGTTGTTTGATGCCTTGAAATGTGCACTCATTTCTGCCCCACTTCTTATTACCCCCAACTATTCGTGCGACTTTCTCCTCTACCTGGCAGCCTCACCATCCTCATTAGGAATGGTTTTGGTCCAAGTTCATGATGACGATAGTGAACGTGATATATTATTTGTCAAAAGGTTGTAGAAATTTATAAACACAATAATGTATTTATGAATTCTCTTGATATAACAAATTAATCTTATGTTAAATACAAAATCATTCCACTTAATTCTTTGCGGAATTTAAATCACCAATTGAAAAACACATACGAAGAAAATCAATCGCACATAACAAGATGTTTTACTGGAAAATATTAAAGCTAAAAACCCCAACTATCATATATTATGTGTATCAATGGATCATGTAACAATATCATACAAATATCATAACATAGAGCTCTCAGTATAATCAACAATCATCACACAATTTCATGTAGAAATTTACATATCTATGCACCAATTTCTTGCCTCATGATAGCTTGCCTCCACTGCGCAATCCTTGTTGAAGAAGACACTTGAATGAATTCGATCTTGCCCTGCTTGCACTGTGAAATCCTCATTGGAATCTCCAATGTGTATTAGATGCATTGAATGCATCACTATAGTCACAACTGATACTCCATCTCACCCTTTCACCTATCTCTCCAATGGGTCTCCACTAGTTTTGATATGCAAGTAGTTAACTGTTGTATTTGTTCAGTTGCAAGTAAGACACTACTTGTGAATTAATTAAATAATTAATTCACTCATCTATCACTAGTGTATGTTCAGTTATAACTAGATACAACTAGCACAACTGAGTTAAACTAACTAACATCTCACATAACTACTCTTCCAACTTTATTACAACTTGGCACTGTCAATTATAATGAAGTCCTCCATGCATGAGTCACCAACCACCCTAGGAATTGTGTAATTCCTTCAGCCCACTGATGTGCCACATCTTTTCACTGAATTAAATTTCTCCAGGAGAATACGTTACAATTTATTGTCCAATTATTATTAAGGGCTAATAATAATCGACATGCATCTATTTTTAGATTAGCGATCTATAAATAGACTTTGCCCAATCTTCGAAAAATATAAATTGATCCAAAGATAGAATTTTCTCAACCATCTATAGTCAACATCCTGCTAATTTTAGAATATGCTAACCATTCTAAAAATAGACATACACCTAAAAATAGCCTGCAGGCCCCACTTAGTGAAGGTTCTTAATTTTCACTAAGCTCATAATCTTGTTGAATCTCAACACTCCCTCTCAACAAGATAGGGATTATCTTTCACCCCGATACTGTCTCTATGGTATTCAAATTTTCTCCTGGTGAGTGCCTTCGTCAGAATGTTTGCATCTTGATCTTCTGTAGGAATGTACTAAAGCAACATGATATTCTGTTGCACACAATCTCTGATATGATGATACCGAATATCTATATCTTTAGATATATCATGAAACACAGGATTAATTGAGAGTTTAATGAAACTCTGATTATCACAATGTATCACTGTAGGATTTAAATTAGAACTGAATAAACCGACCAGGATCTTCCTCATCCAGATAGCCTCACATGCATCTTGACTTGCTGCCATGTATTCTACTTCTGCTGAATTGAGTGCCATGGATCTCTATTTCCTGCTGTATCAAGAAACAACCTTAGATATGATACTCAAAACCCCTCTTGATGTGCTCTTTCTATCCATTGGGATGCTTGCCCAATCTGCATCCGTGAAGAAATGCAACTTCACCTCATCTGTCTATCTTTACCATAAGCCATACTCAAATGTGCCCCTGAGATATCTCAGGACATGCTTGCTCGCCTTCCAAAAGAGGTTGTTAGGCTTAACCATCACTTGACTATGTTGGCTCACTGCATAGCATAGGTCTGGTCTTGTATTAACTAAATACATGAGAGAATCCACCAACTATCGATAGACAGTAGCATCCACTACCTCTGCCGATGTAGCATCCTCTCTCCTCAAATTTCCTGGAAGAGGGGTATCCATGGGCTTGCAGTCCTCCATGTGAAACTTACCAAGTATCTCCTGAGCATACTTTCCTTGAGACACAAATAGTTCACCTTCTCGCTGCCATATTTCTAATCCAAGGAAATAATGAAGGAGTTCCAAATCCTTCATCTCAAACTCCTTTGCAAGATCCTCCTTGCATGAGTGTATCAACTGCTCATCACCCGTTAATATTAAATCATCAACATAAAGAACAATGATTAAAAGCTTACCCTCCACCACAATTTGGTATAGGTTTTCATTCGCCTCACTCTTGGTGAAGCCTAGTCCAGTGAAATAGCTATCGATCTATGTGTACCAAGCACGGGGTGCTTGCTTCAGCCCATACAACGCTCTTTTGAGTCTGCACAAATGCAACTTGCTGCTGAAGATTTCAAATCCTTCAGGCTGATCAATGTACACTTCTTCCTCAATGATCCCATTAAGGAACGTAGTATTCACATCCATCTGATGAATGTGCCAACCCATATGTGCTGAGAGAGAAAGGATGGTTCTTATGGAAGAATATCATGTGACAGGTGCAAAGGTTTCTTCATAATCTATCCCCTCGATCTGTGGGAAGCCTCGGGCAACAAATCTTGAACTGATACACTAATCTTGAAAAAATCTTGTAGATCCATCTTGAACCTACCACTGATTTACCAACCGACCTTGGAACAATCTCCCAAGCACTGTTTCTAACAATGGAGTCATACTCCACCATGGCATCTACCCATGTGGGCTCATGCACTACTTCCTCAAGGGGAGATGGCTCTGTCACGATACACTTGCTCATGAGAGCCATGTATCCAGTATATTGGTTAGGTGACTGTATTTATCTACGCTGTGAAGTAGGGACTCCTACATTCTGTTCTACATCAAGCTTCAGCCTCTCATTCTGTGGTATGCCTTCTGCCAGTTCTGATGTTTGGCTCTGTGTGAGTGGACTCCTCCACTCGTTTATCCTCCTATGGCTGACCCACATATTGAAGCTCATATTTTGGAACCAGAAGTTCCTCCTCTACATGCAAGTGTAGCTCCCTCTCAAGCGACAACTTCATGGCCTTCTCCTCATTGAATTTTATATCCTGTCGCACCACAGTCATTCGACTGTTTGGAAAATACACACGATAATTATGTTAGGTCCCTATATTACTAGTATAGTCCCTTATTGTTGTTAGTGTAACCCCCTTATTGTTATTATTGTACCCTTTTAACCCCCATTTTATTATTATTGTGCCCTTAAATTATTATTGTTAGGTCGGCTAGGATTACATTGTGGCCCACTAGGATTACATTATGGCCCCATGGACTCCTATATATAGAAAGGAGGTTTTGTAAATTGGATCATCCAAGAATTGTTCTTTTATGTAATGTATTGGAGGTTTCCCCCTCGAAGTGGCTCATTTCTAAGGTGTTTATATCTCTTTTCTTCTCTTTTGGAGCTGGTTACACAACATTTGGTATCAGAGCTTTGGATTCTAGGGTTTCGCTACTCCAAACAGGTCATCGTGGAATTTTCTCTATAACTTTTTTTCTACGAAGTTTCAAAAGCTAATTTTTTTAGGGTACGAAGCCAAAATCCTGAGGAATATTTCCTAAACATTTCAGAGCTTGTTTCATAATATTTTTGGAGATATCATCTGTGGAAGTTAGGTATTTTGTCAGGCTCCTAAACAGGTCATCGTGGAATTTTCGCTATAATGATTTTTCTACGAAGGTCTAGAATCTAAAATTCATATGGTGCGAAGCTAAAATCCTGAGGAAATTCTTCAAAAAAATTCAGAGCTTGGTTCGCAATATTTGTGGAAATATGATCTGTGGAAGGTAGTGCTTTTTCAGGCTCCTGAATTTCATCAAAGAGGTGATCGTGGTAAAAGTTCAATAACTCTCTCTCTAGGGATCGGATTGGAGTTCCGTAAAAAAATTTCACAAGTGCACAGACCGTAGTTTCATGGTTATCAATTTCAGAGACAAAGGACAAAACATGACACGTGGCAAGTCGTACAAGTTCGCTCTACTAAACCAGTCTAGAATTAGGTCATTGTGGGAGATTGGACACAACTTTTTCTTGGAGAATCCAAATCAGGTTAGACCTATGGCATTTGAAAGAAGCTTCAGAGTGCTACTACAGGGCGGAATTTAAGATATCAAAGATTTTCAATTACATAGATAATTCAATTTCAATATCGAGCTCCTCAAAGCAAGTAAAAGATGTGTATTTTTTTCCGAATTGCATAAGTCTTGTTTGAAGAATCAAGTTGAATTGATTCCAAGGGAATCTTGTAGAATAGATATCAATATTGGATTATAAAATGGCCCCTAAAAATAATTCAAGACCCATTAAGCCTTCAGAAGGCTCTACTATGACTCATGAAGATGAAGAATTGCAACATGATCTATCAAAATTACAAGAGCAAGTGCAACAGATTTCACTCTCGCAAAGAGCAACAAAAAATGAAATGGAAGTTTTGATGAAAGGCATGGAAGTGAAGATGGAAGGTTTGAAGAAAGGCATGGAAGCTAAGATGGATGGCATGGAAGTGGGCATGGAAGCTAAGATTGATGACATGAAAGACAACATGGAAAACATGAAGAATGATCTAAAAGCATACATGGAAGGCTTGATGACAAGCTTAAAACAAGAAATGATTCCTAATGGCGGAAATATAGTAGAAGAACCTCATGATGAGAACAAAATAAATGTTAATCTTGATTTCATAAACTCTAATGTTGGCGGGAAGAACCACCATATTCCAAAAATGGATATGAGGAATTTTGATGGAAAGGATCCTGTAACATGGATACTAAAGATGGAGCAATATTTTGATCTCCATAACGTGAAAAACACAAAAAAGGTATGCATTGCAATTTTACATTTAGAACAAAATACATTTGTATGATATTGATGGCTTTGCTCCCGTAAAAAAATTGTCACTTGGTCAATTTTTACGGAGGAAATGATAGCACATTATGAGGATACAAAGAGCAACACCTTCTTTAGCCAATTGATAAATCTCAAACAAAAGGGTTTAGTGGGGCAGCACATTAAGGACTTCCAAAAATTGAATATAAGGGTAACTGATATTCTAGAGGAACACAGGATTGATCTCTTCATAGGCACTTTAAAGGATAACATCCAACATGAATTTCGCGTTTTGGAACCTGATTCATTGGAGAAGGCATTCAGGTTGGCAAGAAAAGTTGAATGTAAAATTATGGCGACAAGGAAGCCTACCACTCAATTCTATAAAGAAAGAAGTGTTGCTACACCTAGATTTCCACAACCTACAAGGTTGACACCACAACAATTGGAAGAAAAAAGAGCAAAAGGGCTTTGCTACAGTTGTGATAGAAAATACACTAAACGTCATAAGTGTGCTGAGAAGAAATTATTTTACATAGATTGTGAAGAGGAAGAAGAAAATGAACAAGAAGAGGATATACACCAGGAACCAGCCCTAGAAGAGGAAGAAATGAATGCGACCATATCGTGTAATGCACTGGCAGGAATTACCACTCCTCAAACTCTCAAGATAAAAGGACAAATCAAGAAGAAAAAGGTAATAGTGTTGATTGATTCAGGTAGCATCCATAATTTTATTCATTGTAAGGTAGCCAAGGAATTAAATTGTTTCCTATACCCAGCACCAGAATGTCAAGTGATGGTTGCAAATGGAGGAACTATAAATTGCTCTGGAAAATGCCATAATATCAAGCTAACCATGGCGGAATATGTATTGACTAGTCCAATGCTTTCCATTCCTATGGGAGGTGCTGATGTTGTACTAGGAGTACAATGGTTACAATCTTTGGGGACGGTAGCTTTTAATTTTCAAGAACTTTTCTTGAAATTTTTTTCAGAAGGAAAGGAAGTCGAATTACGGGGTATTGCGGGGAAGCCAGGAAGGATGATAAGCTCTAATGTCATGACAAAGCTTCTAAAGAAAGAACAGCGAGCCGTAATTGCACAATTATGCTCACTAGAAGTTCCAACATCAAAATCATCTATTTCTGCAGATCTCCAACAAGTCTTGGACAATCATTCCAAGGTGTTGGAAACTCCCAAAGGACTCCCACCTATTCGTGATCATGATCATGCTATTCATTTGATTCCAGGAAGTGTTCCTCCAAACATCAGGCCTTATAGATATCCTTACTTCCAAAAAGAGCGAAATTGAACGTATGATTGCAGAAATGTTAGAGGCGGGTATAATTCAACCCAGTCAAAGTTCTTTCTCTGCTCCTGTAGTGTTGGTACACAAGAAGGATGGATCATGGCGAATGTGTCCGGATTATAGGGAGCTCAATAAGCTCACCATTAAAGACAAATTTCCCATTCCTTTGATTGATGAATTATTGGATGAATTACATGGAGCAATTTATTTTACCAAGTTGGATCTTTGTTCAGGATATCATCAAATTAGAATGAAGACTGAAGATATTCCAAAAACAGCATTTCGAACTCATGAGGGTCATTATGAATTTTTGGTCATGCCTTTTGGCCTTAACCAATGCACCTTCTACATTTCGAGGATTGATGAATTCCATTTTCAAACCCTTCCTTAGAAAATTTGTGCTAGTATTTTTTGATGATATACTAATCTACAGCAGGTCTTGGAGGGATCATGTTCAACATGTTGACAGGGTTCTCAAACTATCACAGGAGAAACAATTATATGCCAAAACATCCAAATGTTTCTTTGGAGTACAAGAGGTGGAATATCTGGGTCATATTATATCTCACGAGGGTGTTAAAGTAGACCCTAACAAAATTAAAGCTATTAAGGAATGGAAAGTCCCCACGACCATAAAGGAGTTGCGAGGATTTCTTTGGTTAACAAGGTATTATCACAAGTTTGCTAAGAATTATGGGAGAATAGTAGCACCTCTAACAACATTATTGAAGAAAGATTCATTTTCATGGACTCCTGAAGCAACTAAGGCCTTTGAACATCTTAAAGAGGCAATGTGCCTAGCACCGGTCTTAGCTACGCCAGACTTCACGTGGAATGTGATGCCTCAGGAAATGGAATTGGTGCAGTTTTAATGCAGGAAGGAAGACCCATTGCTTTTGAAAGTCGTCCAATCAAGGGAAAGTATTTACAGAAACCTATTTATGAGAAGGAAATGTTAGCAATACTACATGCACTAAAGAAATGGCGAACTTACCTAATGGGAAGACACTTCAAGGTAAAACCTGATCATGATAGTCTTAAACACTTTTTGGAACAAAGACTATCTTCAGAAGAGCAGCAAAAATGGGTCACAAAGATGTTGGGTTATGACTTTGAAATAATCTACAAAAAATGAAAGCTTAATGTTGTTGCAGATGCACTCTCAATAAATAATGAAGATGTGGAAGCATTGCTTTGTGCCATTTCTATTATCCAACCAGATTGGATAACTAAAGCAAGAGATGAATGGAAGAAGGACAAAGATGTATGGACACTCATTCAAAAGTTGCAGCAAGATCCTAGTACATCTGATACATTTAGTTGGAAAATGATTCCTTATGGTACAAAGATCGCTTATATCTTTGTAAGAATTCCCAACTAAAACAAAAGATTCTTCTGGAATTGCACACTTCTCCTTTAGGAGGACACTCAGGATTTTTAAAAACTTACCACAGGGTGAAGAAAGATTTTTTTTGGGATGGGCTTAAATCTGATATTCAAAAGTTTGTGGCGGAATGTTTGGTTTGCCAGCAGAATAAAGTGGAGACAATTAAGACCCCGGGACTTCTACAACCTTTATCCATTCCAAGTCAACGTTGGGAGGAGATTTCAATGGATTTTATCACAGGTTTACCGAAGTCCGAAGGAAAGAATGTCATCATGGTGGTAGTTGACAGACTTACCAAGTATGCACACTTTTGTGCATTATCTCATCCATTTAAAGCAAGTACAGTTGCTACTACATTTGTGGACAGAATTCAAAAGCTACATGGAAGCTCAAGGGTTATTGTGAGCGACAGAGATCCCATTTTTACGGGAAATTTTTGGATGGAGTTATTTTCTTGTTTGGGTACTCAATTAGCTCATAGCTCATCTTATCATCCTCAATCTGATGGTCAAACTGAGATAGTAAATAAATGTTTGGAAGGATATCTTCGTTGTTTTGTATCCGATAAACAAACACAATGGGTCAAGTGGTTACCTCTTGCTGAATGGTGGTATAACACTTCCTTCCATACTGCAGCAAAAATGACCCCATTTATGGCACTTTATGAATATCATCCACCATCCATCACATCATCTTTAAGGGAAAATTTGAAGGTTCAAGCAGTGGAAGATCACATTGAGCATCAGCAAGAAGTTCTCCAACTCTTAAAGGATAACCTGAATTTGGCACAAAATCGAATGAAAAAACAGGAAGATCAACATCGCAGCAAGAGAAGTTTTGATGTAGGAAATTGGGTATTTTTACGGCTACAACCATACAAACAATGTCCCTCAAGCAAGCAAAGAAGGATAATAAATTATCGCCAAAGTACTATGGTCCTTACAAGGTGTTGCAAAAGATTGGTACTATGGCATACAAATTGGAGCTTCCTGCTTCTTCACGAGTACATCCAATTTTCCATGTTTCATGCTTAAAGAAGGTTATTGGTGAAAATCTTCCAGTTCAAACAATATTACCAGAACTTGATGAGGAAGGAAAAATCATATTGGAACCTGAAGCGGTCACAGAAACAAGAACTCGACAACTACGGAATCGATCAATTTCATAATATCTCATCAAGTGGAAGAACTTACCCACTGAAGATTCTACATGGGAGGATGAGAATTTTATACAGAAGCACCCAGAGCTACTCAAGTGTTGAGAACAACACTTTTTTGAAGGAGAGGGGCATGTTAGGTCCCTATATTACTAGTATAGTCCCTTATTTTTGTTAGTGTAACCCCCTTATTGTTATTATTGTACCCTTGTAACCCCCATTTTGTTATTATTGTGCCTTAAATTATTATTGTTAGGTCGGCTAGGATTACATTGTGGCCCACTAGGATTACATTATGGCCCCATGGACTCCTATATATAGAAAGGAGGTTTTTTAAATTGGATCATCCAAGAATTTTTCATTTATGTAATGTATTGGAGGTTGCCCCCTCGAAGTGGCTCATTTCTAAGGTGTTTATATCTCTTTTCTTCTATTTTTGGAGCTAGTTACACAACAAATTATGGGGTGTTTCTATGTACCCCACAAATATCCAAACTTCTGCAGTCGGCTCCAGCTTCTTCCTAACGTCCTTGGTCACATGAATGTAAACAGATGAGCCAAAAATATTTAAATGAGAAATATTTGGCTTCTTACTAGTAAAATCTTCTTCAAGTGTACTCATGCCAAGTACTCTATGACGACAACGGTTTTGCACATAAACTGCAGTGTTGCATGCTTCCGCCCACAAGTGCATTGGTAGGTCCTATTCATGCAGCATAGCTCGTGCAACACCCATGATCGTTCTATTCTTCCTCTCCGTGACCCCATTCTGTTGTGAGTTATGAGGCGCTATGAGTTCTCTTCGAATTCCTTCTTTTCTATAGAAGTCTTTGAATTTGTTCGAGATATATTCACCACCATTATTGCTCCACAAAGCCTTCACTTGCTTCCTCGAATCCTTCTCCACCAATGCTTTAAACTCATAGAACTTTGAGAATGTTTCACTCTTCTTCTGCATGAAGAATATCCAGCATCTACGAGAATAGTCATCAACAAAAATAACATAATACATGTGTTTTACTGTTGAAGCAACCGAGAATGGCCCACACACGTCTGTGTGAACTCTCTCGAGGATCACCGAAGCATGGTTCTCCTTTTCATGAAAGGTGGTCTTCACAAACTTACCCATAGTACATCCCTTTCACTGATCTATCTATGCAAGTGTACCCTTGGGAAGTCTAGTAGAAATCTGTTGAAAAATTTTCAGGGCGCCATGGTGAAGATGGCCCAATCTCCTGTGACATAATTCGCCCTCATCCTGGCTCACCGCTTCTTCTTCTTTTCCCACCATTGCAGCGTAACCATCCACCTCCAGCTTGTAGAGATTATTAACTCGAATCCCTATCCTCTTGGTTTGACCATTTTTTTTATGTTGCAAGAAATATTTTCCTCGCTAAAGCAACGTCATAACCTCTGTCCTCCAACATCGTGACTGAGACCAAGTTCTTCTTCAGACATGAAACATGAATAACATATTTCAATAGAAATGGTTTACCTGACTCCCTCTCAAAGGTAATGGTACCAGTTCTGGTTGCACTGTATCGTCCATCGTTGCCCATCTCTATATGAATTTGGAGATCTTTCTCCTCCAAGTCACTAAACAACTCCTTGTCTCCCGTCATGTGGAAGGAAGCACCACTATCAAGATACCACACCGATCCCATTGCGCTTGAAACCAAGCATGCGATCAAAGAGAAATCAAGTTCAAATTGCGAGGCAAGGTCCTCACCAGCTACAGCTCCAGCAGCCTTCTTGTTCTTCTCTTTGTGTGGGCAGTTTGAGGCGAGATTCCGATGTTCGTGACAGTGAAAACACTTCACTTTGGACAAATCTAGCTTCTTTCCTGTTAGCTCCCCGTAATCAGCAAGATTGGCAAAGTCCAATAGCAGGGAGAACATCGTTTCAACCACTTTTGGATTCTAGGATCTAGCCCTACTGAATCTGGAGAGGGATCTCTCCAATAAGTGCAAATATGGATTTGTCTTTGAAGCTTTTGGGTGATGATATTAGGCTAGTTATGAAGGTTGAGGGTTTTGTTTTGTTTTGTTTTGGATGGTTGAACATGAATATTATTTGAGGGGAAAGTTCTAAATAGAAAGAGTTTCAAAGGTGTGAAGTTGCAAGAAATCAGAGTAAGCTTTGGCTAAAAATATAGATATAACGCTGGTTTTTAGTCCATTAGTCTATGAAGTCATAATAGGGCTTTAATTGAGAAAAAACATCAAGAGTGATCCAAGGGGAAAGTCATCTATATCACAATATTATTGAGATTAAAATGATGGAATGAAAACAATAAAGTGTTGGAGAGGTGGAAACTGATAATAATTTCAACAAGGATTTATAGTCAGTCCAAACAAGAAAATCCTCTTACGTAACTGTTTAAAACCAACCAAGAACAGGACTAACCATAGACTTCTTGGGCAATTTTGTATTAAAGTAGCTTAATTGACAAACAATCCAGTAATCCACATAATTACCTTCAGAAATCATGAAAACATATAAGAGAAACAAAGTGCAACTTAAGATCAGATAAGGTGCTTTTAAACCTAGTCTACTTTCAGCCAACACCAAGGGAAACCTTCAGAATCTGCCTTTGGAGAATAGAAGCTAGAAACAGGGCAAACCATCACTTTTCTAGTCTAACTTTAATAAGAAAATAATGAAAATGACATTCAAGAACAATGTTTAAAGCAAATAGTAGGACGAGGGAATGCCAGCATTCCTAGCTTCTTAAACTGTATAAAATCATTCTTAAATAAACAACTTAGAGGAAAACATTGAGATAAATCTTATCAGTCAGAGAAGGGTACTGTAAATAGTAAATCCTAACTCTATGCTTGCTGTTCTTTATCAGAGAATAATGGAAAAAATGGCATACGTGAAAGGAGAAACAGATAACAAAGAAAGAAGCACTTCACCAGTGATATAGACCAGGATCCCAAGAAATAGCTTATTATTGATGTCAAACCAGTTACAGTCTTCAGGTCCAACGTTTCAGTTTAGCAATCATCTTCACTTTTCAGCCTAACTATTCTATCACAAGTAGAGCTTCAAGAGCCAGTGAACACTATTTACAAGTAGAAATCTTAGGCTCAAGTATATTTCAAAGTTCTGTAACCAACAATTTCTCATCTTCTGCATAAGTATTTATAGAAGAATGAGGAGGTGAGATCTGATAAAATATCTCCCAAGATAATTAATACAATCTTAATGGCTTCTCGGCCTTTGAGGGGCTCGATGAAGAAGTTTACAGATGTTCTGTCTATATTAATTATTTTACATTTAAGATTAAGCTCGATGGGAGCTTTCATTGACTTTTAAGGCTCTGTGTCATGTAATAGTAACTTTGCTGATATTTTTTACATTAAGTTCCTTGGCAGAAATAACTCTTCTGCTGCGTTGAGGAAAATATCTGATTTTGATCAATAACTTTGGCCTCCGTTTGAATGCTTGTGGCTACAGGTGGCACTATGGTAGCTGAGAGGAATCAATCTGCATCTGATGTGGCGGTGGAGGCCTTTCTGTCTGATAAACACTTATGATTTTCTTTAACCGTGTTTTAATTTGGAGGATTAGGCTTTTGATAATCACTCTTAGCCGTAATCCCCAAATTTGTCTTCAATCTTCTGTTCTGGTGTGTTTTGTCTTCGACACTGATACTCTTTAATTTGATCAAAGAATATTGTGTCTTGTTGATGTGCAGGGCCATGTATGGCTCACAAGGCATCAATGCCCATGAAGCATCGACGAGAGGTGGAGTTTGAACCTTGCGAATGGTTCCCTTTTATGAATCGAAGGCATGAGAATCGTCATTCCTAGCCTTCGGCTTTTTCTTCATTATAATGGACAAAACCATTAATCACCTACAAAACACGAAACTGATTAAGAAATCCTGCGTTATTTGGGGTGAACTGCTTCAAAGGGTGTGGGGAGGAGCGTGGTCGTTGGATGGCATCAACCAATGGTGTAGATCTGTTCGCGGAGGTTAAAACAAGAGAAGAGGGAGAAATAAGTCAGAACAGTTGATCACGCAGAGATCAACGGTGAGGATTACGCATTAAAATCCTCTTGGTGAAAGGTGGAGGGCAATGAAACCATGAGGGAAAAGATCTGGGATCATCCGATCTAGACACGTGGATGGTATAGATCCAATCGGAGGACTCATGATTGGAGGAGAAAAAAGGGAGGGTGTAACGAAAATCTCTGTTTCCATTAGATGCGGACCGTTGATCTGAGGGCCAGATCAACTGTGGGGAATGAATAGGGAATTGGCGATCGGAGGTGGAGTGATGCGAGGGCACGATCGGGGAGGCTGATGTGATTGCACAATCGGGCCATCGCAATCAGAGGTCGGGCCTTGTCTTTTCGATCTACCCATTAAAACAAAAAAATCTCCAATGCGATTAAGCTCCTCGGGATCTTTAACCTTTGGTCCCGGGCATGAGTCATATGAATCAAATCGGAGGGTAGAGTTTATGTAAAGGGGCTCAATCGCATCGGGGAAACGATGTGGGTCTTTCAATCAACCCATTTTTCATTAAAAATCATAACTACGGCGTGTTTAAACCAAACTTTGGATAAGTGGGTTTTTTGGATTTACAAAGGAAAAGATGAATTGGGAGTGAATATTTATAATGTTACAGCGCCCAACTGCGGGCACTCGGGTTGTATGAAGCGATAGTATGATTGAGGGTTGTGTACAAAGGGCCAATCGGCATCGGAGTTTTGTTTAAACACAAACAAATGCGCTCTGTGATTTTCTCCGATGCGATAAGCGCTTAGGACCATAGCACTTGGATCTAGCGTTGGGGCACATGGAGGGGAAGTGGTTTTAAGACTTAGCCCAAAGGGGCTTAAGTCTTTATACAAAAAAAATGTATTTTTTATGGTTTTTTCTGGTTTTCAAAGGATTTTTAGGGTTTCGATAAGGCAAAGAAAGAGTCTTAAACCTTATCAAAGGGGTTTTGATGGAGGGGAGAGGGGAAAATATTAAAATGAAGGATTTTTGTGGGGAATAAAGGGGTAAAAATGAGGTTAGTTTTGGAAGTGGAAGGAGGGGAAAAAATGGCCTTTGGAGCAGTATTTCCTCAAGGAAATTAGTAGAATTTCAAAGCTTTTAGGATGGAAACAACATTGAATATTGAAACAAAGGTATGATGTCTTTCAAGAGGCTTCAAGAGATAACATTTTTTGCAATAAAACTGTTTCTTGAAGGCTCCAAAATGTTTTGGCCACCTTTTTATATAACAAAATTTTATAGGTGGCCAACAGTGTCTCCACTTGGGGATGGTGCCTTCTTGAAGGCATCAAAAAATTCAGACTTGCATCCTCTGGGAGGTTGATTAGTGCCTCATCCATTGGGTTGCCTTTCCTTGCTTGGATATTCTTCTTTTGCTCTGGAAAAATTTAGCGGCCATGGAAAATAATGGAACTTCATCACTACAAGATTTCTACCTACCCAATCCTACTGATCTAACATTTTTTCTTCATTAGAGTGCACTTGGATTGGAAAACTCTTTTCACAACATTTTATTCTTTTTGAAATAAAAATTCTAATCTAATTCTACTCCTTATTTCTCCATGAACTCAAATTAAACTGTTGAGTCCATATGCTTCTCTACTTAATCTACCAATATGTTAGGATTAAGCAGTCTAACAGATTTTTATTCTCTATATTCTATAACAGAATTTTAAAAGAATACAAGCTAGGATTGAACAGTCCAACTTGATGCTGATCTATGGCATAGAAACAAGCTGCACATAGATCTTATTTTGCAGAAAATTAAATCAAAATGGAAGGCTTAAGATATGAAAGTTCAAATCACTTCCTTCATATTTTTCCAGCTCTGTTTTGACTTTTATTTGAAGTATTCTTTGCTTGTTCTCTGGTTCAGATTTTGAGCTAATTAGAACCAGTTTTTACCTTTGATCTTGACTCAAGAAATAAACAGATTTGAGTCATCTCCCATGGAAACTTAGGTTCAGATTTTGAGCATGTTCAAACCTTTAATTTCTAGCCTAATCTACCTACTGATAAGCCAATATTAAACAGTTTGGCAAATCGAATTCACTAATCTATCAACAGTAAATTTTAAAACTAACCAGTCAAGATTAGGCAGTATGAATAATTAGGAGTATATTTTTCAGGAGTGGCATTTAAGCTTGCACACTTTCAGAATTTGTTTCTCTTTTTTGGTATGGGGCTGTACCTTTATTGTTTTTACAATCTGTCCTCTTTTCTTTCTTTCATTGTTTTTGTATGTTTGATTTTCTAACTTTGAATGCAATGATGGGCGAAGTATTTATAATGAGAAAAAAAGATAAAAATGCTTTAAAACATGACATGGATCAAGAAAAGTAATGTTTGAGCATCCTGCCATTGAGGGGACCCCCAAAAAATTATGCCCCATTCAAATTCTGCAAGAAAAAGGCATTATTACCAGCAGTTGAATGAATGGAGTAAGGGCCAAGCCATAAGTTGTCAAATTTTCCTTGCTTGCCCTTGTCTTCCCTCCTTGAGTCCCACTTTAAAACTTTGTCCCCAACCTTAAAATTGCTAGCCTTTGTTCTTTTGTTGAAAAGCTTTTTGATGTTGTTCTGCTTTTGCAATGCTTTGTTATATACCTCCTCTCTAGTTTGATGAAGATGAATTGTTTGATTGATCCTCCTGATCATGTCATTATCTTCAGTTTGGAACTCTTGAATCAACTTCATAACTGGCACACCAAGGCTGTTTGGAAAAATTGCATCAGTGCCATACACAAGTTGGTAGGGTGACATTCCAATAGATTTCTTCAATGTAAATCTGTCAGCTCAAAGTGAATGCACAAGCTTTGTGTGCTTAGACTTCTTGTTGTCCTCCAACAATTTCTTCATTATGTTCACTAAAATCTTGTTTGAGGATTCTGAAAGTCCATTACCTTGAGGGTAATAGGCTGTGGAATGCCCCAATGTTATCTGATACTTGTGACAGAACTCAACTATCTTCTTTGATCCAAATGCTGTTGCACTATCAGTGATGATATTGGTAGGACAACCAAATCTAGAGAGAATATTATTCTCTATAAATTTTATGATGACAGAATCATTGGCTTGCATACAAGGAATGGCTTCTATCCATTTAGTTGAAGTAGTCTGTGGCAGTGAGAATTCATCTATGCTGAGCAGAAAATGGTGGATGGATTTCACCTATGAAGTTAAGTCCCCACTGTTGAAATGGAGCTTCAACAGTGATGGGATGTAGGGGTAAGGGTAGCAGCTTCCTTTTTCCTTCGAAAAGTTGACATTTATGGCAGGCAATGATCATCTTGTGTACATCAAGAAAAAGAGTAGGCCAATAGTAACCAGCCCTCAAGATTTTGTTGGCTGTTGTATTCTAGTATAAATGACCTCCACACTCTCCTTCATGGAACTCGTGCTTAACCTTCTCTGCATCATACTTAGGCAAACATTTAAGAAAAATACCACTTGCATTTTTCCAATAAAGACATCTATCTATAATGCAATAGCTTACAACTTTCAATTTCAAAAACCTTGCCTTTGCTTTTGATAAACCGGGAGGTGTATTTAATTTAAGCAAAACATAAATAATATCAGCATACTAAGAGGAATTCATAAAATGATCTTCAACAATGGGAGTTAATTATCCTTCTTGGTCATCCAAAGCATCAATCATATTAATATCAAGAACTTCAAAATTTTATTCAACCATTAATCTAGCCAGACCCTGGCCTTTTATGAGTTTAGTGGGTTTTATCTCTAAATCATATTCAAGAATAAAAGCAATCCACTTACCCCTCTTACCATCTAGGTCCTGTGTTAGAATGTCTTTGACAACTGAATTTGGGACAAAGGAAATGATGTGTGAGTGCAAGATGTATACTCTGAAGTCTTTCAAAGCCTTAACCAAAGCAAAGGCTTGCTTTTCCATAATGTTATACTTCAAAAGGGCATCTCTCAAAGCCTTGCTGAAGAATGCAATAGGCTGCTCTTGTCCTTGTGGATTTTTCTGCAAAAGGAAAATAGCTATTGTATGTTCTGATGCAAATGAAAAAATATAGAAATATTTTGAAAAATCAAGACTTATTAGAACCTGTGTTTTGGTTAACGCCTGTTTCCCCAGCTCAAAGGAATTCTTTTCTTCCAAGGTCCATTTTACCCCTTGCTCCTTCTTCAGCATGTTTGTAATGTTCCTGAGGAGCTCAGCCAAGTTGGGGATGAACCTTCTCAAGAGGTTAATCTTTCCAATGAAAGATTGCAACTCCTTGATATTTTGAGGATGAGAGATTTGCAATATGGCCTCAATCCTTTTGGGATCTATCTTAATACCCTCTTCTGAAATAATGTGCCCAAGAATTTTACCTTCTTGGAGCCCAAATAGTGTTTTCTTAGGGTTTAAAGATATCCCAAATTTCCTGCATCTCCCGAAGACTGTTATTAAATGTGCTAAGTGCTCTTCATATGTCTTTGAAAACACAGTAACATCATCAAGGTATATAATGATGAAGTAGCCTAGCTCTTTAGAGAATGCTATGTCCATGGCTCTCTGAAAAGTTGCTCCAGCATTCATTAGACCAAAGGGCATTTTCACATAGATGAAAGTGCCCCATGGTGTAGTAAAGGTCGTCTTTAATTGATCAGCAGGGTGAACTAAGATCTGATTGTACCCTGAGTAGCCATCAAGCAAAGAAAATATTCTAGACCCTACCACCCTTTGTAAAATATGATCCATCTTAGGTAAAGGGTAGTTGTCTTTTAATGAAGCTTTGTTTAAGTCTCTAAAGTCTATGCAAAGCCTAATCTCTCCTATTTTCTTCCTAACAGACACTAGATTAGATACCCACTTAGAATATCTAATAGGGACAATAATACCAGCTTTGTACATTTTCATAATCTCCTTCTGAACCAAAGGCAACTGAACATGGTTTATTCTGTGCAGTTTCTATTTTAATGGCTTCTGGTTCTCCTTGAGAGGGATTTTGTGCTGGATTATTTCAGTGTCGTAGGATTTCAGATCTTCGTAATTCCACACAAAAACATCAGAAAAATCTTTAAACAACTCTATATATTTGAGTGTATTGTGAGCTGGTAGAGTCTTAGACAACTTAATCATTTTCAGTTTTTTTTTACTGCCTATATTGCACTCTTCTACTTCAGTCTCTACAAGCTCCAGTTTTGGCTTCTTGGCCACATCGTTAAAATCAAACAACTCTTCTAAAGGTGCCAGACCCTTGGGAAAAATTTAATCATTAGACAACAGGGTTTCTAACTCCTCTGTTTCTAATCCCTGCATTCATCTCTGTTTCGTTTTCAAGTTTTCTAGAGAACAGGTTTACATCAGCAAGTTCAGGAGACCTTCCTTCTTTATCAAGAAAATTTTCTTCACTAGGGCAGTCGGTTTCATAATCTGAATCTGAACTTGGTAGTTCGAATTCGTTTCTGAACTGCATGAAGTCTTCTATTTGTTTGTCTCCGTCGAAAATTTGCCAATATTTTTCGTTATCAGGGACAACAGGTCTGAATTTAATTTGAGTTTTACAGTCTTTGGTTTCATATGGTGTTAAACATGTTCTAGCTACAAAGGCTAAATTGTGGGCCGCGATATTTCTTTTTCTTTGGACAAAAATCAATTTGGACTCCTCGAAAGTTTTTAAAAGGTCCATGACATCATTTTGGTAGGCCCTAAGTCTAGGATGATTTGCGTTGTATTCCCTGTTGACTTGCCTAATGATTAATTCTGAATCCCCATGCACTCTTATTCTTTTGGCTCCTAATTTTTTCAACAAACGTAAGCCTAAGAGAAGGGATTCATACTCTGCTATGTTATTCGAACACTGGAAGTTTAATCTACAGGAAAGGCTTTCTATGTGGCTATTCTCAGTGTTGCGAATCCAGACCCCTACACCAGCATTGTTCCTAGCTACAAATATGTCGAAGTTCATACTCCACAGAGGGTTAGTTTCGGGTTTGACAATTGGGTCACTATCCTCTTCAACAAGCATGCTTTCGGTTTGTTTTGGAACATCAGTGCTTAGTTGAATTTGTTTTAATTCCTCTGGTTTCTCGTTAAGCTGAGGAATGTTTTCTTGATTGTCAAGGTTTAAGAGCAATGGATGCATGACTTGTAGCTCAAGACCTTTGTTTGGTTTGCTAAAGTTTTCACCAACAACAAACTGTTTTGACACTCCTGCATTGTGTTCTTCTTCCTCTCTATCGGCCATCAGTTCATTTAAAGTGACTTTTTCACTAAAGGTTTCATCGTTGAACAAGATAAAAGAATCTAGGCCCATGCTTACGGAATACAGAGGATAATTTTGTGGTCTGTCTTGGCTAGTAACTGTGTATTGCATATGGGACTCCCTGTAAAGTCTTCTTGTCTGATTGAAAACATGGATGGTCGCATAGGTCATGTCCATCTGCATATTCCCTTGTAACTTAGCCCCCCCGAGACCTAGATAACAACATTCCATACTTTGGGGGCACATCAGCCACAACAATATCCATGACTAAGCATTTGGCTGGAATCTGTGCTAAGTTAACGCAGAGGTATTTGATTAATCCTAAACATTTTACTTTGCTTGAGTCAAAGGAGTAAATTTCTTTATAAGGTCTGGTGATTTCTAGACCAAGGCTCTCCATCACAACTTTAGGCATTAAATTATGAGAAGCACTGGAATCATGCATATCGTTATGCAAAATCTTGTCATGAGCGTTTAAACTTAAATAAAAGGGAGGAACAGGTCCCTCTTGATACCTACCTTCAATCTTAGGACCAAAAATCAGCTTTGGTTGGTCATCGTTAAGATTGAAAATGTCCTCATTTTCCTCTATATTTAAAGCCTTCAAAATTTGGGTTCTATATACAATTTGGGTAGCTAACTCAGTCAAGGGAATAGAGATTTTAATTTTGGAAATTTCCTGAAATAAATTTGACTCTTTAAAGCACTGGTCTCAGCCTTTTAACTGACATTCTGTCAGCAACATGTTGATTTTTTCTATTTACATTTGACAAAATTGTTTTCACAGGAGTACTAGTTGAAGTGTTAGTACTGCTAAGGTCTGCACTCTATTTTGTAACCTTTTGAGTGCCTTTCTCTCTACCTTTATCAGAATTTACAGCTTCGATTTTGTCCTTTTGTTTGACAAATTTAGGCTTGGTTGCAATGCTGTTTTGTGAAGATTTTTCAGAGGTTTTATTGTTGGGGGTTTGTTGACTGGTTTTGCTTCTAAGGTCATAATCTCTTTGAGAATATATGATGACATTTTCCATGTATTGATAATAATTTTCATCATCATCTCTTTTGTCATCATAAGGTGTGTATAGACCTTGTTTTCTATCATAATGAATCTCAAAGTCATCATTATCTACCCCCAGCATTTTGATATCATCTTCCTCTGTTATTTCATCTGTTTCCTCAACCTCAATTACATATTTTTGATGAAAGGGAGGAGTGATCTGTTGATCATCTTCCCTAGGTCTGTTTGGAGGTTGGTTCCTTCTAAAATTCTGATTTTGGTTCTGATTTCTATTTTGAGGAGCATTTTGGTTTTGGCTTGCTTGTGGTCTCTTAATTATGCTCATCTCTTTCATCATCTCCTCCATCATTCTCTCCATATTTGAGTTGGAAGTATAAGGTGTGTTTTCTTCCCTGAAGGATATCCTCTTCTCATTTTTCATTCTTGCTCTTTTCTCCATCAAGTTCACTTCCATAACAAGAGCTCATTTTTGCATCTCTTCGAGAGTTGCAGGATCTCTCTCTCTTAGCTGATAGGCCATCTCAGGGTCAAACCCTTCAGGAAAATTTTTTAGAGCTGAGCCTTGTGGAGGTTTTAGATCTGGAGAAAGCGCCTTATATACACTGTTAAATATGGTGCAGTAAGCTTGGATACTTTCCTTGGTGTTTCTATGGAGGTTCTTGTAATCAGAGAGGACTTGGAGAGGATTCTTCTTTTTTTCCCATTTGTTCAAGAAATTCTGATGGAAGGCTTGGAGATCCTTGATACTATGGGGGGTTAAGCCTTTAAACCATTTTCTTACTTCTCTCCCTAGACTTTGAGCACATAGTCTCAGCTCGACAGAATCATCATCAATTTCATTTTTGTCAAAGTAGTCATTCATCTTATCCACATGTTGTGATGCAGTAGTAGCATTACTAGCATCATATAATGGAATTTTGGACTGATAGTCTTGTGGAAGATTGACTAATGGTACAGGAAGGACTAAGGGAGCATACCATGTTGCCATGATATGTGGTGGAGGTGGATTTAAAAGGGGTGGATTAACAAAAGGAAAAGTGGGCTGAATTGGAGTGGTTTGGACAGTGAATGGAGGATGAAGAGATGTGGACGGAACAACAGTAGATTGCTGAGCTGATCTTGGATGAGAGACACCTAGATTGTGAAGGAAATGTAAATCAGGAGGTGTTGTTTCTCTATTACCAGGATGTTCACTTGTTTCGGAAGATGAAAGTGAAGACTCAAAATCTAGCTGAATTATATCATCAAATGACCTAGTTCTAAATTGATTTACTAAGTCAACTTGTGATTGTTGTAGAGCTAAAAGATTTTCGGGAACTGAATTAGCTCTCAAGGGTGATTTGAAAACAATTGAAGATTTTATCTTAGGAGACTTACTAAGGATACTTTCTGGGTTATCAACTATCTCAGGTGGGTTAGGGTCGGGGTGGGATCTAGTATAACTCTTTTTAGGAGCCACTATGATGTGTTTTTCAGACCCGAATAAACAAGAACAGTTAAACCAAATATGACAGTCTTTAAGAGGTTTTAACTAATCTGTTTTGTACAAATTCAAATCCTACAGTCCTCTAACTGAGTTTGAATGATGTTACAATGACCAAGGTTCTTCCCAGTGGCGTCTTAAGGTCTGTTAAGGATTTTGGAGTCGCCAAGTGGAATTTTTTAGCTCTTTTGGAGGTAAAAGGTTTTATGGTCCATTGCCATGTTTATTGAATACCAATCTGAAATATTTTTGGTTTTTCTGAGTTATTTTTCAGTTGTGTGGTTTCTAAGAATGTCCTAACTCTATTTCAAAACATAGCTACTGTTATGAGACAAAGACAATCTACTCCTATGGCTAAGCTAGCTGATTTTTCAAGGTTAGATAAAGTCTTATGAGAGTCCTAGGGTTTGCCTAGTTTGTCACTGATTCAAACAATTTTTTATCATGATTACCATTGGTTTGGTAGTGCTTGAAAAGGCTTCTTTTTACTCACTACACAATGTTTTTGAATTAAAGGTATCTTGAGGTCTTAAAGGTACCTAGGCCGAAAAAACACTCAAGATTCCCCAACGGAGTCACTAGAAATGTTAGTTGTTGGTGGCTTAGCTGGCCAATATGCCAAATGTTTAGTGAGTAAAGGGATTTCTAAGATATTTAAAGTATTCAAAAAGAAAATAACTCAAACTCCCCAGCGGAGTCACCAAAAATGTTAGCTCCCCGTAATTAGCAAGATTGGCAAAGTCTGACACCAGGGAGAACACTGTTTCAACCACTTTGGGATTCTAGGATCTAGCCCTCCTGAATCTAGAGAGGGATATCTCCAATAAGTGCAAAGATGGATTTGTCTTTGAAGCTTTTGGGTGATGATATTAGGCTAGTTATGAAGGCCAAGGGTTTTGTTTTGTTTTTTTTTGGATGGTTGAGCATGAATATTATTTGAGGGGAAAGTTCTAAATAGAAAGAGTTTCAAAGGTGTGAATTTGCAAGAAATCAGAGTAATATTTGGCTAAAAAGATAGATATAACATTGGTTTTTAGTCCATTGGGCTATGGAGTCATAATAGGGCTTTAATTGAGCAACAACGTCAAGAGTGATCCAAGGGGAAAGTCATTTATATCACAAGATTATTGAGATTAAAATGATGGAATGGAAACAATAAAGTGTTGGATAGGTGGAAACTGATAATAATTTCCACAAGGATTTATAGTCAGTCCAAACAAGAAAAGCCTCTTAAGTAATTGTTTAAAACCAACCAAGAACATGACTAACCATAGAATTCTTGGGAAAGTTTGTATTAAAGCAACTTAATTGACAAACAATCCAATAATCTGCATAATTACCTTCAGAAAGCATGAAAACGTATAAGAGAAACAAAGTGCAACTTAAGATCAGATAAGGTACTTTTAAACCTAGTCTGCTTTCATCCAACACCAAGGGAAACCTTCAGAATCTGCCTTTGGAGAATAGAAGCTAGAAACAGGGAAAACCATCACTTTTCTAGTCTAACTTTAATAATAAAATAATGAAAATGACATTCAGGAACAATGTTTAAAGAAAACAGTAGGACGAGGGAACGCCAACATTCCCAGCTGCTTAAACTGTATAAAATCATTCTTAAATAAAAAACTTAGAGGAAAACATTGAGATAAAAATTATCTGTCAGAGAAGGGTACTGTAAACAGTAAATCCTAACTATATGCTTGATGTTCTTTATCAGAGAATAATGGAAAAAATGGCATATGTGAAAGGAGAAACAGATAACAAATAAAGAATCACTTCAACAGTGATATAGACCAGAGTCCCAAGAAATATCTTGTTATTGATGTCAAACTAGTTACAATCTTCAGGTCCAATGTTTCAGTTCAGCAATCATCTTCACTTTTCAGCCTAACTATTCTATCACAAGCAGAGCTTCAAGAGCGAGTGAACACTATTTACAAGTAGAAATCTTAGGCTCAAGTATATTTCAAAGTTCTGCAACCAACAATTTCTCATCTTCTGCTGAAGTATTTATAGAAGAATGAGGAGGTGAGATCTGATAAAAGATCTCCCAAGATAATTAATACAGTCTTAATGGCTTCTCGGCATTTGAGGGGCCTGATGAAGAAGTTTATAGATGTTCTACCTGTATTAATTATTTTACATTTAAGATTAAGCTCGATGGGAGCTTTTGTTGACTTTTAAGGCTCTATGTCATGTAATAGTAACTTTGCTGATATTTTTTACATTAAGTTCCTTGGCAGAAATAACTATTCGGCTGCATTGAGGAAAATATTTGATTTTGATCAATAAATATGGCCTCTGTTTGAATGCTTGTGGCTACAGGTGGCACTGTGGTAGCTGAGAGGAATCAATTTGCCTCTGATGTGGCGGTGCAGGCCTTTCTGTCTGATAAACAGTCACAATTTTCTTTAACTATGTTTTAATTTGGAGGATTAGGCTTTTGATAATCAATCTTAACTATAATCCCCAAATTTGTCTTCAATCTTCTATTCTGGTGTGTTTTGTCTTCGACACTGATACTCTTTAATTTGATCAAATAATATTGTGTCTTGTTGATGTGCAGGGCCGCACAGGGTTCACAAGGCATCAATGCCCATGAAGCATCAACGAGAGGTGGAGTTTGAACCTTGCGAATGGTTCCCTTTTATGAATCGAAGGCATGAGAATTGTCATTCCTAGCCTTCGACTTTTTCTTCATTATAATGGACAAAACAATTAATCACCTGCAAAACACAAAACTGATTAAGAAATCCTGTGTTATTTAGGGTAAACTACTTTAGAGGGTGTGGGGAGGAGTGTGGTCGTTGGATGGCATCAAACAACGGTGTAGATCTATTCGCAAAGGTTAAAAGAAGAGCAGAGGGAGAAATAAGTCAGAACCATTGATCGCGCAGAGATCAACGGTGAGGATTACGCGTTAAAATACTCTTGGTGAAAGGCGAAGGGCGATGAAACCATGAGGGAAAAGATCTAGGATCTTCCGGTCTGGACACGTGGACGGTCGAGATCCAATTGGAGGACTCATGATCAAATGAGGAAAAAGGGAGGGTGTAACGAAAATCTCCGTTGCAATTAGATGCAGACCATTGATCTGAGGGCCAAATCAACGGTGGGGAATGAATCAGGAATCGACGATTGGAGGTGGGGTGATGCGAGGGCGCGATTGGGGAGGCTGATGCGATTGTGCGATCGAGCCATCGAAATAAGAGTTCGGGTCTTGTCTTTTCGATCTGCCCATTCAAAAAAAAAATATCCGATGGGATTAAGCTCCTCAGGATCTTTAACCTTTGGTCCCGGGCATGAGTTATATGAATCAAATCGGAGGGTGGAGTTTATGTAAAGGGGCTCAATCGCATCGGGGAAACGATACGGGTCTTTCAATCAACCCATTTCTCATTAAAAAGCATAAATACGGCGCGTTTAAACCAAAATTTGGATAAGTGGGTTTTTTGGATTTACAAAGGAAAAGATGAATCGGGAGTGAACATTTATAATGTTACAACGCCCGACTGCAGACACTCGGGTTGTATGAAGCGATAATATGATCGGGGGCTGTGTACAAAGGGCTAATCGACATCGGAGTTTTGTTTAAACACAAACAAATGCGCTCTGTGATTTGCTCCGAGGTGATAAGCACTCAGGACCCTAGCAATTGGTTCTAGCATGGGGGCACATGGAGGGGAAGTGGTTTTAAGACTTAGCCCAAAGGGGCTTAAGTCTTTATACAAAAAATATGTATTTTTGATGATTTTTTCTAGTTTTCAAAGGATTTTTAGGGTTTCGATAAGGCAAAGAAAGAGTCTTAAACCTTATCAAAGGGGTTTTGATGGAGGGGAGAGGGGAAAAATATGAAAACGAAGGATTTTTATGGGGAATAAAGGGGTAAAAATGAGGTTAGTTTTGGAAGTGGAAGGAGGGGAAAAAATGGCCTTTGGAGCAGTATTTCCTCAAGGAAATTAGCAGAATTTCAGAGCTTTTAAGTTGGAAACAACAGTGAAGATTGAAACAAAGGTATGATGTCTTTCAAGAGGCTTCAAGAGATAACATTTTTTGCAGTAAAATTGTTTCGTGAAGGCTCCAAAATGTTTTGGCCACCTTTTGATATAACAAAATTTTATATGTGGCCAACATTGCCTTTAGCCTCGGATTTTGGATGGGATTTCTTCCCCTTCCCTTTCCTCGCTTTGGAAGCCAAAGCACAATCATCTTCATCGTCATGCTTTGATGAAGCGCCATCCCTGGTACTCCACCTTATCTCCTCCTGCAGTAGATCTGACCAAAGTCGCTCCCAATCCAGTAGTTTCTCCTGTCCATTGACAGAGTCTTGATAACTGTGCCAACTCTTTGGAAGCCCAAGGAGAGCTAAGCTCACCAAGTCATCATCAGAAACCGTAATTACCACACTCGCTAGCTCATCCCTACATTGGAAAAACTTCGTGAGATATTTGGGAATACTGTCGCCCTTCTCCATTTTTATTTTTCTGAGCTTGTCTTTCAGTGTCAACTTCCTATGGTCCCTGCTGCTTTGGAAAATATTTGTCAAAGCCTTCCACATTGAAAATGGAGTGGATTTACCATGAAGGCTTGACACAATATGGTCTTTCACACCTTCCAAAAAAAATATTCTTGTCTTCGCTACTTTATTTTTCCAGGCGTCAAGTAATGCAACATCCGCCAAAGTGGGCTTAGGAACATTGGTATCGATGAACTCCTTCAGACCATTATCTTCAAGCACCGCTTCCATCCTGTCCTTCTAGGATATGTAGTTGGAGCTTCCCTCGAGTGCATACTCCAACCATAACCCATTGAAAGCCATTTCAATGTTTACTCAACTGTCGCACCAAGAAATTCTTGTAGCAAATTCGAATTGGCCACCATCACAAAACTCATCCCCGCTTCAATATTGCAATCTCTAGTGATCAACACTGCTCTGATACCATGTAGAAATTTATAAACACAATAATGTGTTTTCGGATTCTCCTGATCTAACAAATCAATCCTATGTTAAATACAAAATCCTTCCACTTAATTCTTTATGGAAATTAAATCGCCAATTGCAAAACACATATGAAGCAAATCAATCGCACATAACAAGATGTTTAACCAGGAAAGCTTAAAGCTAAAAACCCCAACTATCATATATTATTTATGTCAATGGATATGTAACAATATCATAAAAATCTCATAGAATAGAGCTCTCAGTACAATCAACACTCGTCACACACTATCATGCATAAATTTGCATATCTATGCACCAATTTCTTGCCTCCTGATAGCTTGCCTCCATTGCACAATCCCTACTGAAGAAGACACCTGAATGAATTCGATCTTCCCCTGCTTGCATTGCACAATCCTCATCGGCATATCTAATGTGTGTTAGATGCATTGAATGCATCACTATAGTCACAACTGATAGTCCATCTCACCCTTTCACCTATCTCTCCAATGGGTCTCCACTGGATCTGACATGCAAGTAGTTAACTATTGTATTTGTTCAGTTGCAAGTAAGACACTACTTGTGAATTAATTAAATAATTAATTCACTCATATATTACCAGTGTATGTTCAGTTACAACTAGATACAACTAGCACAACTGAGTTAAACTAAATAACAACTCACATAACTACTCTTCCATCTCTATTACAACTTGCCACTGTCAGTTATAACGAAGTCCTCCATGCATGAGTCACCAACCACCCTAGGAATTGTGTAATTTCTTCATCCCACTGACGTGCCACATCTGTTTAGTGAATTAAAGTGCTCCAAGAGAATAAGTTATAGTTTATTGTCCAATTATTATTAAGGGCTAATTATACTTGACATGCATCTATTTTTAGATTAGCGATCTATAAATAGACTTCGCCCAATCTTATAAATATAGAAATTCATCCAAAGATAGAATTTTCTCAACCATCTATAATCAGAATCCTGCTAATTTTAGAATATGCTCATCATTCTAAAAATAGAAATACACCTAAAAATAGTATGCGCGCCCCACTTAGTGAAGGTGCTTAATTTTCACTAAGCTCATCATCTTGTTGAATCTCAACAAAGGTCTCATTGGACCTAAACTACGATATTCACATGTGGAGAAATTATCTCTCATGGTGGTCTTTGCTGTCACTCAACTCCGACACTATATATTTCTGCAGCAGACTACTGTAATTGCTTTGAAGAATCCCATGCGACACATCCTGTCTCGACAAATTATTGGAGGAACATATTCCAAATGGATTGTAATCCTCCAACAGTTCGATTTGGTTTTCAGTGCTGCCAAAGCAAATAAATATCTAGTCTTCACCGAATTGCTGTCGGACCTTCCCAAAATTGACCCGGTGTAGGTTTTAACCCTATATAGAAATTATCTACAAACGAATCTTAAAATAGAAAATAAACAATAGCAAGACCATAAAACATAAAACAGATAAACACAGAGATTTTCCCTTGGATCCCAAATCAGGATGACCAGCTTGATTTTTCATTATATTCCTTTTAGTGTTACAACACATATATATACATTCCAAAGAATACATAAACCCCAATCCATGAACCCTGTATTAGATCACAACCTTAGTTCCCTTGGCCGGATCTACAAAATACTAGGGGCCGAAAACCATCGTCCCCGAAAACCATGTGCAAAATCATGCAAAAAACCATGGGTGGGTCTGTCTATGAGTGGGTCCGCACACCAAAAAAACTCTTACCGGGCCACTTCCCCAGACCCCGAAAGGGGGGGCTGTCGGCCCCCCTGTGACCCCCCTGCTACACCCGGCAGGTGACTAGTCATGGAAAGAATATAACACATACCCAACATTCTCCCACTTGTTGTTTTATTTCTATAGGGGGCCATAGGAGAGCTTAGTCATTGGCCCAAATATACAACACCCATTGTTTCTCTACACCAAGAGAACTTCTGAGTGCTCACAGACTTTTTTAATGTATCTGCAACATTCTTCAAAGTGTCCACCTTTACCAGAAACACCCTTTTATCCTCAACCATATCTCTCACAAAGTGATATTGAACATCAATGTGCTTTGTCTTTGAATGATAAGCAGGGTTCTTAGCCAAGAAAGTTTCACTTTGGCTATCACATTCTATGCTTGTAGCTCGCTACACCAACCCCATACTTGAACACAATCTCTGCAACCAAACTTCTTCCTTGCTTGCATGAGTGGCTACCATGTATTCTGCCTCTGTAGTTGAAAGAGCCACTACAGACTGTCTTTTACTCATCTAACTGACTACACCTCCAAATAGGCTAAACACATACCCACTTGTAGATATTATTTGGTCGAGATCTACAGCCTAGTCTGCATCAACAAAACCATGAATGTCCAACACTCTTTCTAATCTTGGTCTTCCCTGGTAGCACAAACCATAATCACTAGTGCCACGCAAATATCTGAAAACCAGCTTCACTACTATCCAATGCTCCTTCCCTGGGTTTGACATAAACCTGCTCAATACTCCCACTTCATGTGCAATGTCTGGTCTAGTACAGACCATTGCATACATCACGCTACCCACTGCACTTGCATATGGAACACGGGACATATCCTCCTCTTCTTCTTGTGTCTTGGGACACTGTTCAACAGGCAGTTTTACACCTACAAGAATCAAAACATTCACCGGTTTACTATCTTGCATATTGAACCTCTACAATATAATCTTGGCACACCTCCTCTGGTTTAACAAGAGCTTCCTCTTTTCCCGATCTCTCCTAATTTCCATGCCCAAAATATAGTTTGAAGCACCAAGATCCTTCATGTCGAATTTGGAGAATAGTTGGGTCTTCAAATCTTGGATAATTTCTTTGTCATTTCCAATCAACAACATATCATCCACATACAAGACCAAATAATTAGTATGGTCACCAATTAATTGGAGTCGCCGTATATAGGTATCAAATTTCTGATCCCACATCCTTAGTGACTGTTTTAACCCATACAGAGACTTCTTTAACCTGCATACCAGTTGTTTCTTTCCCTTCACCATAAAGCCTTCATGTTGTTTCATGTAGATCTCCTCTTATAGATCCCCGTGAAGAAATTTTGTCTTCACATCCATCTATTCTATCTCAAAATCAAATGTAGCAACAACAGATAAAAGTAATTTAATAGAAGTAAATTTGGCAACAGGAGAAAAAATATCACCAAAATAAATTCCCGGCACTTGGGAATAACCTTTTGCTACTAATCGAGCTTTGTATTTCTCCACCTTGCCTATTAATCTTTTTCTTAAACACCCATTTGCTCTTGATGGGCTTCCTTCCAGCTGACAACTCCACTAGATCCCATGCCTCATTTTTGTTCAAGGATGCCATTTCATCAACCATGGCCTCCTTCCAAATTTTTCCATCCTCTGAATCTACTGCCTCCCTGATAGTTCTGGGATCATCATCAATTATAGTTAAGGAAAAAATTGAATAGAAAGCAGATGGACTATACCTTTCTGGTTGTCTTCTTTCCCGAACTGATCTTCTCACAGCTGGAGTTTGTGGCTCTTCCTCTTCTGAGTCTTCTTCTGTTGTAGAGTCTAATTCATCCTCCTTTAGCTCAAACTCTATCTTCTCAGGTTCCTTTGGTAGGACTTCATGTTTAACAACATCTTTCACCTCTCTAAACACCACATCTCGGTTGTACACAACCTTCCTTGTTTCTGGGTTCCAAAGCTTGTAACCCTTTAAAACATCCTTATACCCAATAAAGATGCACCTTTTAGATTTATTATCCAACTTGGTCCTTTTCTCCTCTGGAACATGTACATATGCATCACATCTAAATACCCTCATATGTGAAAGAGAAGATTTTTTACCAAGTACATACCTCATGTGGAGTCTTATGCTCCAACAGTGATGAAGGTGATCTGTTAACCAAGTAACATGTAGTCTCCACTGCCTCTACCCAGAATTCTTGTCCTAACCCAATACCACTGAGCATGCTTCTTGCATTTTCCCTCAACGTTATTTTCATTCTTTCTAAAAATATGTTTTGTTGAGGTGTGTATGGAGTAGTCTTCTTCCATGATATACCACACTTCTTACAGAACTCTTCAAATTCCTTCTTGCAGAACTCCCCGCCATTATCTATCCTCAACACCTTTATCCTCTTCTCTGTCTAGTTTTCCACGAGAGCATTAAATTATTTGAATCTGTCTAAGACTTCAGATTTCTTCTTCAAGAAATATATCCATGTATTCCTTGACAAGTCATCTATGAATGAAACATAGTACACAAACTTACCCAGTGATGGAACAAACACGGGTCCAAACACATCACTATGCAGAAGCTCTAATATCTTGTTTGCCCTCTTAGCACCAGAAGGAAAACTCACCAGATTCTGCTTCCCATATACACAATGTTCACAGAAATCAAAATCGAGAGAGCTATTAGACATACCTTCTACCATACCATTTCCATGTAGTATCCAAAGGCCCTTATCTCCAATATGTCTAAGCCTTTGATGCCATAGCATGGTCTTTTCTCCAGAGACTGCTAGGCTTTCTGCTCCACTTTCAGGAACCACAAAACTGTTGCACCCATCAATAAAAGTGCTACCTTGAAGCTTGTACAGAGTTCCAATCCGAACTCCCCACATTAATACCAGTTCTCCCTGAACCATCTTATAGGTATCTTTCTCGAACATTGTTTTTACACCTGCATCATCCATCTTGCTTACAAAAATCATATTTTTGGCTAATGCAGGAATGTGTAGAACACCAGGAAGTGTTCTAATCCTTCCACCTTGCAGCTTTAGCTTGAATTTTCCACGTCCAACTATTCTGGCCTTCCTATCATCCCCTAAGAAGACATCACCACCATCATATTTCTCATACTCGCAGAACCACTCCCTATGGGGAGTGAAGTGAAAGGATGCCCCCGAGTCTATCAACCATGAATCATGATCTACATGTGTATTTGAAGAAGAAGCCAAATACACATCCCCACCTTCATCCAAGGTGGTTATTTCCTCTGCAGAAGGAGCATCATCAGTTCCCTTTCCTTTCTCACAAGCTTTAGATCTGCAGTCCTTTTTGTCTTGCCCTTCCTTTCCACATTTCCAACGCACCTTTACAAACTTTCTAGGAGATTTAGATCTCCCACTCGAAACCTTATTCTCGTTTCTATTTTGGGACCTTCCTAGTACAGATGAGGCATCTCCATTATGGCCTTCCATATTTCTCCATCTCATTTCCTCCAATAGCAAGGCCGAGACAATGTCATCAAAATTCAAGGTAGTTGTATTGCTACCTATTGCAATAACCAGACTGTCCCACAAATCTAGTAGAGAACACAAAAAACTGATGCACTTATCTTCATTTGAGATTTTAATATCAACAGATGATAGCTGGATTACCACAGTATTGAAGGCGTTCAGATTCTCTATCACCGAGTCTCCATCCTTCATCCTCAGGTTATACAATTTTTTTCTGCAGGAAAAATTTATTCACCAGAGACTTAGATTGGTACAAAGTCCCTAGCTTGTCCCATAAGGTCTTCGCCATAGCTTCCCAGATACATTCAACAATACTAAATCTGAGACACACAACCATATTCTGCTCTTTTCCTTCTGATCCAGCTTCTTTCAGTCTTCATCTGTCATTGCCATTGGTTTTGTACCCGGATCTACCGTGATCCACTGATCTTTATCCATCAGCAAATCCTCCATCTTGAGCTTCCACAACTCAAAACTCTGACCATTAAATTTCTCGATCTATATCTTCCCACTGCTCGCCATCTTCTTGCACCGCAAGAATAGATCCCGTAGATCTCCCACTGAACAGGGTCTACCTCAGGCCTGAGAAAAAAACCCCTCAGTAGCAAAGGCGTCCCCTTGAAGCTGAAATAGCTCTAATACCAAATGTAGGTTTTAAACATGTACAAAAATTATCTACAAACGAATATTAAAACATAAAATAAACAATAGCGAGAGCCCTGGATCCCAAATCAGGATGACCAGCTTGATTTTCATTATATTCCTTTTAGTGTTACAACACACATATATATACATGCCAAAGCATACATAAAACCCAATTCATTAACCCTGGATTTGATCATAACCATATTTCCCTTGAATAGAACTTCAAAATACCAGGGGCCAAAAACCATCGTCCCCCAAAACCATGTGTAAACTCATGCACAAAACCATGGGTGGGTTCGCACACCAAAAAAAAAATTCCAGGGGTGCTGCCGCAGACCCCGAAAAGGGGGGCTGCCACCCCCCCTGCTGACCCCCCGCGCGTGACTCATCGTGGAAATAATATAACACATACCCAACACCCAGAAGAATCCATTTCCTGATGAATCTGTCTACCTAGTTTATTCTTTTGATCCATGGTATGGAGACATTTTTGTCTACCTCCAAACTCAACGATTCCGCCCAACTCTCATGTCAGACACTGCCGTCATATTTGTCACCAAGTGAAACACTACCTCGTGCTAAACGATACTCTATATTTTCATGGTGTCGATACTATTCTTTGGCATTGTCTCACCCTTAACGAGGTGAAACACCTTTTAAATGACTGTCACGTGGGGGAGTGCGGAAGTCATCTTTCTGGCATAGCTACTACCCAGAAAATCTTGTGGTCAGGATACTATTGGCCCACTTTGTTTAAAGACTACTTCAGAATGGTCCAGAAGTGCCATCTGTGTTAGATTTTCATGAAGAAAATGTGCACCCACCTACCCCTCTTCATCTGGTTGTATCTATTGGTCCTTTCGCTAAATGGGGAATAGACTTTGTTACATGCAAATCTACTTCTGTGGATGGACACAACTACATTGTAGTTGCGGTCGACTACTTCACAAAATAGGTAGAAGCCATTCCAAATTTTAAGGCCAATGGAGAAACCACCTCTCTGTTCCTTTTCAATCAAGTCATCTGCCATTTTGATGTGCCCCTCTCGATTGTCACAGATCATGGGTCACATTTTTAGAACCATATGGTTATGGAATTTACTTCCATGTGATGTTTTCGACAAGATTACTCTTCGTCCTACTATTCTCAAGCAAATGGTCAAGTCGAAGCCATAAATATCATCCTCAAAACCATGATTCGCGGTTAGTCAGCAACCTAAAACCACATGGCATTGAAAGTTATATTATGCATTATGGGCATCCCGAACGTTAGTAAATACTGCTACAGGCTTCACGCCATTTCAACTCGCATTCAGCCTGGAAGCAGTACTCCCAATTGAGTGTGAGATTCCGTCACTCAAGCTCGCTATTGAACTCCTACCCGAAACCACTGCCGAAGAAGAGTGCTTTCTCTTGCTCGATCAATTGGATGAAACTCGTCGAGATGCCATGCTGGCACTCAAAGCTCACAAGCGTCGAGTAAAGGACCAATATGACAAATCTGTCAAGCCTCGTTCTTTCCAAGAGGGTGATTTCGTTCTAATCTATGATCAGAGACACGACCTCTTGGGGGCAGGAACACTCAAACCATTATGGCTTGGTCCCTACGTCGTCACGAAAGCCCTATCAAAAGGATATTATGAACTTCAAGACTGTAATCGAATTCCACTCACAGAGCCCCACAACGAGCTCTATCTGAAGAAGTATTTCACCTAGTGTTCCACTAGGCATATGATTTGTAATTTTATGTATATCAATTTTGTCTTTGTTTGGTGTGTCTGGATATTTGGGTTTTTGAGTTTTTTTCTCACAAACACCTTTTCTTTTATGCAGATGCCGTCCATTAGGGGAATTTTGAGGTCTAAAATGGGCCTCCTAAGGAAAATTTACAATCAAAATTCACTTTATGAGAACCAATCACATTTTAGGGGATGGCATCATCCATAATGGTTGAGGTGGCATTTCTTGAGTTAAAGGTACTTGCTTGTCACATTCTCAATGGTGGATAAAAACTCATGGTTAACCATGGTAGTGCTGTAAATACTTTTAAAGTCAAAGTAAGGTACTCATAATAAATGTCATTTCACACTTTTTGAATAAAAATATATTATTGTCTTTTCATATTTCTTGAAAGAAATAATGCATATCCCTATACATTTGTTATATTATATTATTTTTATATAGTATATTAATTACATGTTATTATACAATTTAAATAACATAAATTTTAATTAATAACATATAATATAATTAAGAATTTATCAATTTATATTTATATTTTATTTTAAGTTATTTAAGTACAACGGAAAAATGCATTATTTGTTCAATAATAAGGACTTTTTCTTGAGAAACTCATTCTTATTTATAGTCACATAAATAAAAAAATATTATTAATTTTATTTTGGTACAAATTTTGAATTGAATTTAACTATGGTTACATGGATATTGGTGCAAAAAGTAAATTTCAAATTCATAAATATTATTTTATTGGTTTAGCTATTATTTTATTATTTCCTTAGGAGGCCCATTTCAGACCTCAAAATTCCCCTAGTGCATCATCCTTATCATACGTTGGATATGCGGATGGTGCCAATCGTCATACTCGACACATTGCATCAGCTGCTTGGGTCCTCTACATACCTTGGGCAGAGCTCCTTGGTTCCAGGGGAATTTTCCTGGGCAATGCCACCAACAATATTGTTGAGTACATGTCAGTGATACAACTTCTCATGGAAGCTGCATCTCGTGACATCTCCAATTTGGTGGTCAGGTTAGATTCCCAACTCGTCGTCATGTAGTTAAAAAATTGTTATTGCGTCCATCATCCAGTCTTATTACATTATTACTTAAGGGTACGACTTCTAGAATGTCAATTTCAAACCATTGCATTTGAGCACATTCCTAGAGAATTTAATACATTAGCTGATTCATTGGAAAATTATGTGTTAGATTGGCATTTGGCACATTTATTATAGAAAGATTCATACATGAGTGTATATTTTTTTTACCATAAAAATACATAAAAATTAAAAACACAAGATTCAAAATCTCCAAAATATGTATATGTATATATATATATGTCGTGTCCAGTCAGTTTACATCAAAATACTTCTCAAAACTTGGGTGTTTTACAGAAATTGGCTCTGCTAAGCCTCGCTTTGACATTTACACATCTATCCACTATTCCTCTTGAGCCTACTTCTCAAAATAGCAGATAAATACTCTGGCTAACCTCCTAAGAGGCACCAAGAACCTCTCCAACACACCCACTGTGTGCCGCTATAGGTGAACCGGGATCTCCCTCATGGGAAGAGGTGGCATGCCCATGCTTAGACCCTCAAGGTTCCTAGAAAGCTCATGTAAACTATGTGCGTCATCACCCTCTTTGGCGGCTGTTGTGGCCCCTACTACTACACCAACCCCTGGTAGTTACATTCCTCACCTTGCATAGCGAGGGGCTCCAACTGGATGGACAGGTGCCACATCTATGTCAAGCAACAAGCTTCATGTCAAAAAAAAATTCACCCATTAAACAAAAATGTTGCATAAACATTCAAAAGATAAAAAATACTTCAAACACTGATCAAGTTATTTCTTACCATCTGGACCCCACTGAGTGCGTGGTGGCAGTGTCAACTTCAGATCTCCTTTGTAGTTCATCCCTACATAGGGATAATATTCAATCATCAGGATTTGTTCATTTAGCCACTCAAAGAATGCGTCATCAAAATAGTGACGGATTGGACCCTCTCCAGTCCACGGTATCAAAGCTGACCAACGAGCCTATCTTGGATCTCGAGGTCCCAAAGAATCTGTGATCATTCTTGGCCTCATTGTAGACACCTTCTCTAGTATGAAAGACATGATCAATGTCCCATACCCAAACTTCTTTTGGGTTCAAGTCTTACATGTTGTCAGTTCTTCTTGAACCTGATAGACAACACCTTCAAACCAATCGAAAACCCGAGGTTGCATGCAATCCAGCGCCAACAATACCTGGGCCTTGGTGGCCATGTGGTGACTCTTGGCTCCTTCCAAACGAACTATCATCCACAAGAGAGACCTCAATGGTCTCGCTGCCACCCGTGCAATAGGTACTTGGTTACTTACTGTCGTAGTATTGTTTATGCAGTGATTTCGGATCAGATTCGCAGTTGTGCGGGGATCAACCCTGGAACCTGTCAGATTGGGCCTTGTTCCTTTGCATGACAGGCCAGTCAAGTAGTATATGTCATCTTTCTCGATCGAGAGTTCATTACCCCCGATGTGAAATACATGCTGCTGGTCGTCCCACTCTTGGATGATCCATCTCAGAAGGTCTTCCTACCCTCTCATCAGTTCTAAATGAGCATACTTCAGTAATATGGATCTATAGAGAACCAGAAAAGTAGCATCATCAATAACCATTTCGCGTTCTTCCTGCTCATGCTCTCTTTAGCGCCAAATTCTCATGTTAAAATTCTTCACACGTGCACAAGCAACATTTCTAATGGATTATTTTTAGGCTGAAACACTTTAGGATTAAGAAAAAAAATTTCAAAAATGTTTCCGTTGGCTAACGCGGGCCCTAGTTGAAATCAGTGCGTGTTAACACACTCTCCCTTAATGAGCAGTGCATTTAACATGGCCCAGACACTGGGCACCAACGTTAGCCCCTAAATATATTTAGGGCCTACTATAAATCACATTTTCAGCCAACAAAAAGAACTAAAATGATGATGGAAAGCTAGAGGAAGGTTGAAGCTCTTACCTGGATCTCGCGGAATCAAAAACCGTTGTCCGGTTCGTCCACAATCAATAGCTGAAGTTTCACCACTTTTTTGCTCCAGGGCTCTATCACAACACTCAAAACAATGAAAATGAAGGTCTTTTTCCTTCTTATAGCCATTCTAGAGGTAAGACTCACTCAACTAGTCTGTTAAAATTGGTAAATTCCTGCTGTATTTTGTCGCAACTATTGGTTTTAAAAATGTTACCGATGCTCTGATGGGTTGTTAGTGTTCATGTGCAGATTTGACAGTGTTCAACCTGGTTTTGAGCTTTCTTTTTAGGGACTTTTTCTAGCTCTCAAAACTAAAAAAACCCTGAGTTGCATTCGTCAGGCTCATTAAACTACGACAACGAAGAAACATGAGCCATTATTTTTCCATCTTTTTGAAATCTCATTAAACAGAAAAATTAACCAAGTTTTTCTCCATGGGACTCTTTAAAAATTCATGGAGAGCATCGAGTTTTTATTCATCGGACTCATTAAAATTTCATGAAGAACATTGAGTTTACTCCATCTCCTCATACTCATAACAAAATGAGGTAGATGTCCATTGAACATAGGTTTCTCACTTTTCCAGATTCAATGGACTAACTCACGTAAAATGAACTGTTTCGAGCTTACTATTCTCCCTTCGTTGTGCCCAGTTATCAAACATGACAAAGGTACCCCATGGAGTTGTATTTTACGATGTTTTTCAGACTCTCTAAATATGAAAAGATCATCGAGTTTACCCGTATGGACTCGTTAGACTTAATCAGACGAGGAAAAATTTCGACAATGTGGATACTTATTCTATTACATTTTAAAGGTTGCTTTGGCAGCACAAAATCTTGAACATGGCACTTCCCAGAAAACTCTCTCGCATTTAGCCCAACCCTACCATCTATGAGTTTAGCCTTCGCATGCCACTGTTCCTACATTGGTGAATACTGATACTCTTTGGTGTTCATTAAGCCTAAGCTGCCTGGTACCCTGTTAGAATTCCTTCTATTGTTCAAGAGGATCCCACCATCTACTGCTCCTTATATCAGCCAAGCCATCATATACCAAAAATTATTTGTCGTCAGTCATTCCAATTTGCTCTTGACTATCTCCATCAACAAAATCATCCTTTCTGTTTCATGTCGACTGATGTAGGACACCTCAGTGTTTAAGGCTTTTGACAGATCTCTTCCTGTCGACTTCAAAATCTTATCTAGGAAGTTGATCCATAAACACATGAGTACCCAGGTACTTGCAGACATCAGTGGTAGGCCACCTTGTGTTTGGTTGTGGGTTCTCATTATTGGCTCCCGATCGAATGATTCTACGAGTGTTTGACATCAACTCCTTTTATTCACACTCACTAGATTGTACTGTGCATCTTGGGGACCACCATCATTATCAGTGGTCACCCTCGCGTATGTTAACATTTTTTGTTATTTACTGGTAATCAGACAATTTCATGCATGCTCAACTACAACTCATTCATTCACATGTACGGAAATATGCAGTTTAGTGAAGCGGGGACCAAGACCTTGGGTTGAGGCTTACACCATTACACCAATGTTTCCTCTCCCAAGCCGCGATATTGTTTTTAGAGACAACTTATGAGTTTGATCCTGTTATGAAAGACGCATCCACGTTATTCTTATCGGTGGACACACAGTTCATATCTCTATTTTAGAGAAACCATTTTGATTAGCTACTGCGCATGAGAATGCCCGACTTAGGATAGATACTATATTTTCTGACATATGTTTTTGTTTCAGGTTTTCCTCAATCCTCCAATTCCTCTCATTCTACTCACTTTTTATAAAGCATTTTTTCCATCGTATTCATCTTTGACCTCACACTTTAGGGGCATCTGTTACAGGACAAATGACCTCCTCATCAGCTCAAAGGAGAAGATAACATGGAAGGAAGAAAATGACCTAGACAAGACCCGTTTTTGCCAAGGTAACACACCCAAGAAACAACTAGGCATAGTTATAACACACCTAAGCCATGCAAAGAGAGGGTTAATTCCTAGGGTAATGCTCTGTCTTTCCCAAGGGGAAACATTATCTATGTTTGAATATGAAAAGGGAAATATCTTGCGGAAAATTGATTGGCATTTTCAGATTTTTCTCAGAAAGAGTCAGTTAAAAATGGAAAGTAAATGGCACAAACCTTTTATTAGGCATTTCCAAACATAACTGAACTCCTATGGAAGGAAAAAACTACAAGAAAAATGGACATTGGTGAGGGTAATGCTTGTGACGGACCTTTAAGGTCCGTCACCAATGTCACATATGGTGACGGTTTTTAAAAAAGCGTCGATGTAATTGTATATATTGATGGTCCTTTAAGGTCTGTCACCAAAGCCATTTTTAATGACACTTTTGGTGAGGGTCGTTAAATTCCCATCACTAATTCTCTCTTTGGTTACACTTCTAGTGACGAAATTTTAATGACCCTCACCGATGCTATTTTTGTTACTTTTGGTGACAGTCAAAAAATGTTTGTCACCATTGATCATTCCAATGAGTTTTTGATGGCGTTATGTTCTTGTTAATATTTTTTTGTCAAAAGATAACGATTTAATACCATTATTGTGGATTCTTTTTTATAATATGTCCAAGGCCATATGGTTAGAGTTAGCTAATTTTTTAAGAAGCAATTAGTGTGTATCATTTCCCTCAAGTAATGACTAGTCGAATAGAGTTTTCCTATGGGTCAACACATGATTCATATCTATTAAGTTTATTAACTAGAAAATTCCCTTTAGATAAAGTCCCACTAGTGTGTGTAGGAAATATATTATTTAATACATAATCAAGCTCTGTCAATTCTATTAATGAGAAAGACCTAACACTCCTCAACAATACAAGCACACCTTAAATTAATTCTTTCGCACACACAACATTTCTTATCACCTCACATGTCTTGGAACATCTTTGTACCTAGAACATCTTGTCATGACACTAATGCTCAAGCACATGGTGGCATGCACTAGAAAAGCATAGAACTCTCCTAGAATGTGTTGGCATGCATTTAGTCCCTAGCATGCCTTGGAACACCTGGTTGAATGCATTGACATACATTGGCACTTGGCACACAATGCCACTTGGCATGTCTTGGGACCTATTATTAGTGTGGTTAGCATTCCACTTTTGTAAAATATAAAGTCCCGACTTATTAACCCTATTATTTTTTCTTCATTTTATTTCCTTGAAACTTCTTGACACATATTAACATACCCTAGCACCCTACACATCGTTAGCACCTGGCATGTATTGGCATATCTTGTCACTATTTGGCACATATAATTAGCACACCCTGGAACTCTCAAGCACACTTTGAGACTTATTAACATGCCTTGATATTCCCTAGCATGCCTTACCAATCCTTATCATACCTTGTTGCTCCCTCCTTGGCATGAAAACTAGCACTCGTTAACACTAGTCCTTGGCACACATTCCTTGTATTCATTAACTTCCATAAATTTTGACCTAGTTCTCCCTTAATGTTTTGTCCTAGTACTCCTTAAGACTCCTCAATATGCATTAGCACTATTCAACATGCCCTTCCACTTCATAGCATGCATAACATAATGTGACACATATTGGCACTTGGCATGTGTTGGCGCATGGAAGGACTTAGCATGTATGGAATACGTTGACATGCCTTGGTATAATTTGGCATGGTTTAATATTAAATTTATTTGAGATCAACTGTTGGAAAGTAGATGAGAAGCAACAAAGGAAGACTTGACACTTATAATGCACTAAGACTTTGCACTTAGCATCTATTGGCACCTAGTGTTGGTGTGCCTAGCATGCCCCTCTTGGAAAAGGTAAATTGATGACTTAGTAACTCTCTTATGTGTTCATTTCCTTGTAGTTTAACTTGTTTCTCTCTTTTTTTTCCTTGAAAATCCCTGGCATGCATTGACACACCCTTGCACATCTTGGCACATCCTAGCATGTTTGACAAACCTTCAGACTATATGACACATCTTAGCATTCCATAGCATGCCTTGGCACTCATGTTATCACAGTTAGCCTCTACATGTTTTCACGACTTGGGAACCCAATAAATTCCTTGGCTACTGCAGTTCATGTGACAATATTGGCTTGCTTCAACTGCAACAACTTGACCAATTGCACCTACTACAAGTAGATTGTGCCAGCTTGTTCACCTAAAAATTTCCTATAACTCATCTTATGCCACTCATGTCCAAGCTCAACTTGTCCCACTTGACTAGTTACCAAGAAAAGGATCACATGATCTAGCCATGGTCATAAAACAACTAAGAAACATAGCTTACATAGGAAATATTTCACATGTATGTTCAGTTCATATAAACAACGGAACATTAACTGAGAGTTTGCAAGAACCACAAGATACACAAGGCACACAAGATATAAGTCGACACAAGTCGAGTGCCCCAAAACTTATACACAATAATGTAAAATATGAAATTATCTAGAATATTTTAAAACATGAGAATGTATCCAAAGTGTGCCACATCTCATATATAAAAAAATAGCTAAAGGCAAAACAATGTTGTGCCTAGCACAAAGTGATCTCCCTTTGTCAAAAATTGCTATGTTGAGCCATGTATAACAGTCGTAGGCTTGCCTCCTGTAAATCATATTATGAACTTCTCATAACACACTTCATCCTTAGCACACTTGAATTCACTGACACTCCCTATCACACACTCTTATTCGTTCCTTTCCATGCATTTTGACCTAGTTATCCCTTGACATGCCCCGACACTCCCTAACACTCTTTAACATGCATTGACATTATCCGACATGTGTTAAAATGCCTTTTCATTCCTAATGTGCATGCCCTGACCCTATCATGCCCTCGCAACTACCATTACTTAATTTGCAACTTGGGAACCCAACCAAGCCCTCGCTTGACTACAAAAGCTTGACCAAGTTGCGATTACTACAACTAGACTATGTTGTTGAATTGTGTAGCTTGGGAGGTACTCCACAAGCCTAGTGATATGGGTTTGTGTGAGTTTGGTCACAAAAGGCTTTGTGGGAAAAGAATCCAAGCAAAGGGATTTTGGACCCAATATGGGGTTTAAAATCTAAAAGAAAAATAAAAAGGAAAAATAATATTTCCTAAGGTCTAAGTGGATAAAACTCGTAAGTTCTAGAGGGTTCCTAAGAGTTCTAGGAAAAACTATTTAAGGGGGCCTTAGGATGAAGGAAATTACATCAAGTGAGAATGAGCTCATTTGATTAAGGGGGTGAAGAGAGATGTAGTCCTAAAGTAGGTCGAGTAAGAGGGTCGAGTAAGGGTTGCTAAAGGGAGGCCATGACCATCCTCCAAGAGCAATATTATCATGTGAGGGTTCACAAGAATTTTGCATACCTTAATGGTAGGATGGCATATTGTTGGTTCTCTTATGACAGTTCGAGCTTAAGAAAGGTTTCTCATGAGAATCTGGGCATGTGATTTCAATGGTGTCTTTGTGTGAAGGCCGCATCAAGTTCTGAAATGTTGAAATTTGCAATAAGAAACATTGAAATTGGAAACCAAAAAGGACAAAAAAAATGCATCCACATTGGTGAGGAATTTTGATGCACCAGGAGTGAGGAATGTGGGGTGTCTTATTTATTTGTCCCTTAAATAAATTGGACAATAAATTTTAATTTCATCTCATAACAAATTGTGTCAGTTAACTAAGTCATGATGATTGATTTAGCTCAAGAAATTCTAGTTGAGGGTCTAAGATGAGGCATGTAGAGGTATTAATCTAATATTTTTGGAGTCAAGTTGTAGTGAATGCATTAGTGGGGTGTAAGTGTGAATTAGTCAATTCATTTAAATGAGTTAAAATCATTTTAAATAGTTCTAACTAAGTGATGAGCTAGTGAGAGGTCAGCCAGTGAATTCAATTAGGTTAATTCACAATGAATGATCAATAAGATAATTGATAATTCAATATTAATAGTTGCGTGCATGTCAGTTGTGAGGAAGACCCAGTTGAGACAAAGGTTAAAGGGAACATAACTACCAGTTGTATTTATACAAAATTTCTCATGTGCAATTATAAATTCATTGGGATGCCATGATGGATTGCGCAATCAAGGAAGACTAATTTTCCTAATTAACAAGGAGCTAATTCCCTAGGAATTTCATCAGTAAGGAAGGCTAAAGGAAGGTTGAAGAAAGGATGATAATTGGCTAAGTACTAGACCGAGTTTGCCTAGATCAGTGAGAGACAATTGGAAAAGTGTTGGAGAATCTCATGAGAGATTAAGCATTGTATTGTTTCATGATTCCTTAACTTAATACAACATAGAGATAGAGTGGTTTTGAGTAGTTTCTTTCCCCATATACATCTTTTGTTGTGCAATTGATAATTTATTTCTCTTACTTACATGTGATTGTGCGACAGTGTTTGTTTCCAAAAATTGTAGGAAGGATTCAATATCTTGTTTTAGTACATTACAAGATCAGATTGAATCTCGTTGGTTAGATTTTATACATGGTATCAGAGTAGGAATTTTTTGGGTAGCGAATTTGTAGAGAACATCTGAAGATTGTGGTGTAAAAAAAAAATAGCATATTTGGATAAGTTGCGAAAAACTACCCAAATGGAAAATAAATTCGGAGCTCGGATGAGGGAGATATCGTCGATTTAAAATCAACTATTTTTTAGAAACTTTTGTAATGGCGGGACAATTACAATGTGCATGAGTCAAGAACCTATATGCACTTGAGGTAACATATGCATGCAAAGCTTTGAGGAGGAAAGTAGATGTTAGAGACTTTCCTGTTGAGAGGAAGTAAAAATTAACTCTCAACATGCAGTCTTAGAAGCAGTCTCAGAAGGTTTTGGAGCAGCCACAATTGGAGAAGAAGAGAGGAGACTGAGTGGAAGCGTCCACTCAAGCAGAGACCTCCATGAGGGGGAAATTTCGATCCAGGTGGGCAGAGGGAGCACATGCAGCCATACCTCTAGGTGAAAGATGGGGTGATGTGTAGACATAATCCCAAGATAAGAAATTTGGGTAGGGTCCATTGAGATGGTGTGTCTCATGGATCGAACTTAGCTAAAAGGAGTCCACAGTACAACATTAGTAGGAAGGATCAGTTAGATTGATGCAGTCAAATGTTAGGAAGACATAAATCAGAGTGACAGATGTTAGATACTAGAGCGCAAATCAAAGTTGGCAACAATGCAAAGGGCACGGATGCAGATGTCAGCAGCAGCGCAGAGATTCCAGTAGATAGGTGCAATAGCTAGCAGTAGTAAGAAGACTCTGATGAAAAATGCATTATATTGATTCAGTTGTTCGGAGGCTATTTAGTTTCAGTATTTGCAAGTGAAAAAAACACTAGATAAGTGTTGCATGCAGAATTCCAAAGGTACCAGATCGGGATAGATTGAATTCCTTTCTTGTTGAGGGGGGGTGTTGAAATTTGCAACTTGAAACAGTGAAATTGGCAACCATAAAGGACAAAAAAAATGCACCTATAGTGGTGAGGAATTTTGATGTACCAGGAGTGACGAATGTGAGGCGTCTAATCTTTTTTCCCCTTAAATAAATTGTAATTTCATCTCATAACAACTTGGGTCAGTTAACTAAGTCATGATGACTGAGTTAGCTTAAAAAATTGGAGTCGAGGTGATCGAGTTGGATATTGGTGGCCACCTACATATTCAACTTGGGCCCTCGCCATTGTCTCTTTCAATTTTTTAGTTTCCTTAATTATAGCATAGTTTACTATTTTTGTCATTTTTTCGGGTCCTGAACTTCCAGAGCAGCTTTGAGGCCCCAAACGATGTTTTTTAGGCATGAAAGGTTTGGTGATTTCATAGAAATCGTATTATTAGTTGTAGTCCTCAGAGAGATCTTTCTAATGAGGTATCATGTGCATCAAACAGAGATCATATGACCAAGTTACGACCCTGGGAAATTGGCTGCCCAACTACCCCAATGGGGCCCATAAACTGTTGGTGTTACATCTCCTCGGGTTAGGGTTTTCTCTTATTTTTCAATAATAAAAAGGCCCTTGAGCCTTATTGTAACACAGTTCATAGGCATGTAGCCACCACATCTCTTCTCAGAGATAAGCTACCATTGCCTGAGCTAGTTTGTTTCCCATTCTGTCTGTAAGAAATTTTCAGTATTTGGTATTAATGAAATGAAGTGTTATTCCTACTGCATCTCTGTGTTTATGTTTATTTCAGTATTTTATTGTGAACTTTCATATTTCCAGATCATGAGGGTCTAAGATTAGGCATATAGAGGGATTCTAATATTTTGGGGGTCCAGTTGTAGTTGATGCATTAGTGGGGTGTAGGCGTGAATTAGTTAACTCAACTAATTGAGTTAAAATCAGATTAACTAGTTCTAACTAAGTGATGATCTAGTGAGAGGTCCACTGAATTAAATTAGATTTAATGCACAATGAGTGATCAATCAGATAATTGATAATTCTCTATTAATAGTTGCATGCATGTCAGTTCCGAGGAAGACCCAGTTGAGACAAAGGTTAAAGGGAAAATAACTATTAGTTGTACTTATACAAAATTGCCCATGTGAAATTATAAAGTCATTGGGATGCCATGATGGATTGTGCAATCAAGGAAGGTTGACTTTCCTAATTAATAGGGAGCTAATTTCCTAGGAATTGTGTGAGCAAGGTAGGCTAAAGGAAGGTTGATAATTGGCTAAGTACTAGACCGATTTTTCCTAGATTAGTAGGAGACAATTGGCAGAGTGTTGGAGAATCTCATGAGAGATTAAGCATTGTATTGTTTCATGATTCCTTGACTTAATACACGATAGAGATAGAGGGGTTTTGAGCAGTTACTTTCCCTAGATACATCTTTTGTTGTGTGATTGATGATTTCTTTCTCTTACTTATATGTGATTGTGCGATCATGTTTTGTTTCCGCAAATTGTAAGAAGGATTCAGTATCTTTCTTTAGTACATTACAATATCAGATTGAATCCCGTTGGTTAGATTTTATACATGAAATAGAAGAGAGGGTTGATACGATATTGTCTTGTGGTGGTTAGTAGACCTCTAGGTTTGTGATAAAGACCAACATAAATGGAGGAGGGCTTGCACTATAATTTAGAGTCAGAACATAAATAGACGCAGGTGTAATATTGACTGAGGTAACCCTAGTTTGAGGGTCGACATTAAGATCTGAAGTTCATGTCAAGATTCAGTCAAAGGAATGCCCAAAATCTATGGATCCATATGAGCTAGGTCGAATCTCTTATGGAGGCAAGAGTTTTGGTTTTTTCTATGGGTGGATAGGGTTTGTTCTACAAAAATTAGAAGTACATAAGTATAGTTCCCTAGTTATGACAGTTTCATATCATGTTTAGTTCATAAGGTATGCCCTTAAGACTGTGAAAATTTTGCGTAGAAGAAGAGCGGTTGTGACCCTTAGAGCGAGATTTATTTTTGCAGTATAGACTGTAGATCTGGAAGATGGTTTGAAGATTCAGTATATGTGGAGATAGAAGATCCAAAGGAGGGTGGAACTTGAGTAGAAGATTGAGCATGCAGAAGAAATGTGCCATATGAAGAATGGATTGACATGCACAGGAGTTGATTGTGGTGGACTATCCATAGATTTTTAGACAGATATCTGAAGGAACCTATAAAAAATTAGTTAATGAACTGTTAGTGGATGATTTGTGACCCTATTTCAGTCATCTACAGATTGTTAGAAGTATGATAAGAGGCGTAGTTCAAATTTGTTCATAGATTGGACAAAAAATATCAAATTGTCGATACACAAGAATAATGATTTTGAGAGGACTCAAACCATCGTTAGGTGGAAGATTTGAAGAGTCCTAGATGAACATAATATTGTGAGCTTTAGATCAGTAAAAATAATTGACTGTGGTTGGGCAGATTGATGGTAGTCCAAGTATAGTTGGAGGGTTGTTAAGTGATTGTCAAAGAAGATCCCTAACTCTTGTACTTGTGAAGGACAACAAGATTGGTAGAAAGGCAGGTGTATAGGGCCTCAGGATGTGCAGACTTTGAAGGACTAAATTAGCAGTTAAGTGGGCCAACCAACTAGCCCTAGTTCACTATGTTTTAGAGGATTAATTTAGTGAGAAGAAGGGCAGCCTCCATAGCCATAGAATTCTCATCTTGGAGCCATAGTATGGAAAAAGTGGGTATACCAAAGATTTGTTCACAAATGGAGTTGTGAACAACTTGTTACAACTCAAACTAGTAGTGGACCTAAAAGGGTTTCCTAAGAGGGAAAATTCTAGGACAAGGGAAACGGTGGAGGCTTATCCCATTATCACCACAATTAAGGCTCCTTGCTCTTCACATACTTTCACTGATTGGATGAGTCTTGATAGTTTAGGAAGTCACTTGTAGAGTATAGGTTAATGAATAGGCGATAAGTGACCCTATAAACCCTTTCCCTAAGATAGAATAAAGAGTGGGGCATGGTTGCCTTTTAAGCAAGGGACTTGATCTTATAGGGAGAGATTGAAGGGTTGAGGGAGAAGAATAAGACTTATGAAGGAGGTTATCAATCCCTAAAATCCTTTGTTAACTTGGATTCCCAAATGGTCCTTGATGAAAGGCATTTGACACCAAATGGGACCATAGGGGGCCAAATGGGACCACAGGGGGCCAATTTTTCCCTTGTGTTTCCATGGAACTCCCTAGCACGCAATGACACACCCTAGCATGTCGCCCTGGCACTCTAGAATTCCTTGGAACTACCTAGCATACCTTTAAACTCCCTCCTTAGCACACCTATAACTCGTTGATACTCCCTGTCACACACCAATATTCATTCATTTCCATGCATTTGAGACTAGTGCTTCCTTGCTTTTCCTTGGCACTCCCAAACACTTCGGGCTGGCATGCATTGGCACACCCTGACACTTGGCACATCTTGGCATGTTTCCCTAGCCTCTATCATGCCTTAACATTGCCTAGCATAGCTTGACTTCACTTCCTCCTTAGCACACCCGAAGCTCACTGATACTTCCTGTCACAAACTCTTATTCATTCATTTTTAAATATAGTTTTATTTGGTCTGTTATGATGAACTGTCTAGTGGGATATCCATGATAGTTTACGAATCACCCCAAAAATTAGTTACATAACATCATGGAATATTATTATAAAATTTTTCCCATGCATTATAATCAGAAATATCTGGTGGGATTGGAACAACAACACATTTTGTTCATGAGAAATATCCATTATAGTTTATGAATCACCCCAAAATCTATCCTTTATGCAAGCCATATGATGATATTTCTTCACACCTATTTATCTCTTGTCCCAACGCAGTGCAGATAATCACCACCACCCTTTCAAAATTGAACATGATAGGCTGGTGGTCCTATCTAAGCTTGGAAGAAAATTTCAAAACCTAGTTACTCAACATCATGGAAGATTATTATAAAGGTTTCCCATGCATTCTAAAAAAAAAATATCTGGTGGGAATGGAACAACAACACATTTTGTTCACGAGAAATGTCCATGATAGTTTACGAATCACCCCAACATATATCCTTTATGCAATTCATATGATGATATTTCTTCACACTTATTTATATCTTGTCCCAACACAATGCAGTTCATCACCACCACCCTTGAAAAATTGAACATGATAAGCTTGTGGTCCTATCTAAGCTTGGAATAAAATTTCAAAACTTAGTTATAAAACATCATGGAAGATTATTAAAAAGGTTCCCCATGCATTCTAATCAACAATATCTACTTGGATTGGAATGGTAACACATTTTTTTCACGAGAAATATCCATGATAGTTTACAAATCACCCCAACATATATCCTTTATGCAAGTCATATGATGATATTTCTTCACACTTATTTATCTCTTTTCCCAACACAGTGGAGGTCATCACCACCACCATTGAAAAATTGAACATGATAGGCTTGTGGTCCTATTTAAGCTTGGAAAAAAATTTCAAAACATAGTTACACAAAATCATGGAAGATTATTAAAAAGGTTTCCCATGCATTCTAATCAGCAATATCTGGTGAGATTGGATCCATTTAAATTAAGATGGAGAAAAGGGTACCAACATGCACTTTTAAGTAATGGGCCCTGGTGCTACACGGAAATGGTTGGTTGGTCCACATATAACTAGTGGGGTTGCCTTAGTCTCTCCATTGCCTCAACTTGCTTCTATGTGCATCACTGATTTAAGGGAATCAAACATCCACACAATCCTACACTTGTCTAACACCACCTTACCCATAACATGCACTTTGTTCCCATGTCCCTTTTTTCCTCGAGACATGATATCCCCTCTTACCAGGGGATTAGTATTTCATTTTTCTCAGGGCTTGAATGTGTTGGACATTGGATAAACCAACTCTCCCCATGTGTTTCGCGACATGGACTAATTTCCTCTCATGGATCCTTATCTCCAGTGATGTGATCACTGACTAATACATGCAGGTTTTGTTTTAACGACAACTATGTTTCCCAGCAAGTGGTATCAAAGCGTAGGTCACGAGTTCGATACACAATTGACTCGCATTGAGTTTGATTGTGTGTTTCACAACATGGAATAACTACCTCTCGTGGATCCTTATCTCTAGCGATGTGATTGTTGACTAACACCTACAGGTTTTGGTTTAACGACAATCGTGATTCCCAACATAATGATACCCATTGTTTCTTATTCATTCAACATAGGTTCATCAAGAAAGTGAGCCTTTACTTGGTTTCCTTTTTCTCATTAATTTCCTTTCCTTTGTGGCCCTTCCACTTTGCCAGGGAAACCAAGAATGCCTTCTTTGTTGATGTGGAGTTCCTTTCCTCAATGCAGTGGAATGAGCCCTCAAAACCCTTTTTTTTGAGAACATGACCACCAAGTATATGCCCCTTTTCCATACATTCATATATTTAAACACATGATATATTTTACTTTTTCTCCTTTGTGCTCAAATATTGCATTTCCCCCACTCTATGATTGACTCATCCATTTTATGCATTTACTTGTTGAATGCTCACTAGAGTTTCCTCTTACTTTGATCTTCAATCCATGGCCTTTATTTTTGTTTGATTATGATGAATTTTAGGGTCCTTCATTTAGCCTTTTAACCCTCCTTTATGGCCTTCTTTGAGCTAAACAAAGTATCATGGAAGCTTCAATCAATGGCATACTTAACCACTTCTCCTTTGACAAACATGCAAGTTCAACAATGATGGAGCTCATAAATTTTAATTAGACTACCTAACCTGCTTGTTCATGTTGCATTATATCTCACATTTCTCTTCAATTTGTGGACCACAAGCCATGTACTCATTGTTAAGCAATAGCCATGAGAAATTAAATTTTTGCTCAGTGGGATAATTAATTTCTACCTCTCATGGTCATTTTTTGCTTAGTGATTTTCTTGATCCCCTTGCTTGGGAACCTAATAATTTGTACTCAATAAACTATGCTTCCTCACCCACTAAGCACACACTTTGGGTACTTCATGAGTAAGGGCACTAAACACATAACCTTTGCCCCATGCCTTATACTTACCACTTTCCTCTATTACTCTTCCAACACTTTTTTGGGGCTCACACCTTTGTCTATGATTTACTTGAACCTAGGGGATTTCACCACAAATATGGGGACAAAGAACTCATTCATTTTTCTTTGTCATTAAGGATTTTAACATCACAAGAATTTGATACCACTCTAGGGTCCATTGTCAAAGGTAATTGGACATTCCTTCTTTTTTGCGTTGTTAATGGGGAAAAGACCAATGGACAATGAATTTTGTTGAAATTGGGGCTTTAAAATGTAGGAGACAAACTCAAGCACTAACACATCGTCCTATTCAATAAATGGACCAACAATGCTTATTTCATCTCTACATTAATGTGAAATATATTGCATGTAAAGGAGTATCTCAACCACATCTTTCATCCTATTGTGCAATTCATTATAGAATGACAAGATAATTATAGTTAAGTACAATATCACTAAGAAAAGAAAGGTGCATTATCAAGAAAATGGAATTAAAGAGAAGAAATTTTCCCAAATGTAGACATAGTGAGAAAATTGGCTTTACTTGGTGAATGTGCTCAATGACAAGATGAAGCATTGTGCTTAGTAAAGATTAAGGCAAAGGCCTACACTTAGCATCGAGCATAAGAACTAGCGAAGAGTGTAGGGACAAGCAAAGCAACAAGTTAAGGACTTCGCACTCTAAAAAGGAAATGGCATGTTGACTATAGGTCCAGTTGCTTGATGTCTCTATTTTGGACTTTAAAGAAGACATATGAGGTGTTCAGTTGGAGTTCACCAAGCTTAGTTTACGAATCTTGAAAAAATGAATAACCTAACCACCACGTAGAGAGAATGGATTTCCATGCAAGGGGAACAATAAACACGTTGTATTTGATAGTAATCTCACATAAGGAAATATAAGTTAAGACATTCAATCTATTCATTCATCACAGGTTAGAATAACCTAGTCCACTCACACTTCAAAATAAAATAATAAGCCTATAGTTACACATACAAGCCACAATAGTGAAAAAGTAATAAGAAAAAAATTATAAATAAAGGATGAATTAAACCATTACTAATCATATCATAGCATAATGACATATTAAATGTCCACACCATTATTTTTTCTTCATTTCTAACAACATTAAAAACCATAGTAAGATGACATTGCATTTTTTTAAGGACGTCACTTGTATTTCTCCATTTATAACAACATTACAAACCATAGTAAGATGACATTACATATTTTTAGGAAGTCACTTGTATTTCTCTTCATTTCTGACAACACTACAAACTATAGTAAAATCACATTACACCAAATTTGTGAGTCCATAACCAAAAATTTCCATGTACAACCACAACTTTATTCAACCTGCAATTCCAAATTCCTACACACCACTACTAATTCCAAAGAGAGTTGAAATTTGAATGAGTTCAATTTCACTTCTAAGTTAGCTTAGATTTTTTTTTAAATTTTGAATAGTGACCATCTAACCATGTGCTATCTCTTGCTATAATTTGTTGTACCTTAATAATCACTCTACGAACTTTCAATGAAGGTTGTTTAGTCAAATTTTTAGTCAAATTTGTTTAATCAATCTCAGGAAGGAATTCGGAGGGAAAACACAGATCCAAAAAATGAGGGATCGAGTACATTCTCTGATCATTATGCAGATGAGCATCATGGACATTCTCTGATCATTGTGCAGATGAGCATAATCGACATTCTCAGGTGCTCGATATCTCATTGTGCAGATGAGCATCATGGACATTCTCTGATCTGATCATTGTGTAGATGAGCATAATCGACATTCTCATGCGGGTGGACGCCATCTAAAAGAATAATGAACCGGCGGGATGGCTTTGAGAAGAAATGAAACTGGCTGGTCGAAGAACCGAGAGATGATCGAACCCATGAGGCGAGAACCTGATGCGTTCAGGACCAATCGTAGCCAGTTATTCGTGGGCATTGCATATCATTTATAGTCAACTATTCACTAGGATATTACATGTTAATGTTGATGCTTTAGTCACCGCTGTTCGCATGATTCTAGCACAACTAGGGGAAGGTTACATAGACATATAGATTCAAAAAACCTCATCATTTTCATTTTTCTCTCCCGTTGGTTCATCCATTATGATGATAAGGACTGACTTGGTTCTAGCCAGGCAGCCAGTATGAAAAGTACGACATTGAGAAACAGAGGGAGAATCAGATCTCTGGCAGCAAAGCCTTTGTGAGGCTTTATACAATTTTCAAGTCTGACACGGATGCTGCTAAGTAGGTTAGTAAACCTCCATTTCTCTTGGCTTGGTCTTTAAAATGCCCAGAAAAACTGCTAAATTTTTGGCTTTTTTGGTACCAGAAAGTCGATGATGTCGTAAAGTAGAAGAACAGGGCAGTGGTCACGACCCTGAATGCTAAAATTCGACGCACTTAAGGCCAGATTTCATGAAGAGATTCCCAAGTTGCAGAAATTGGCTCAGAAAAAGGTAAGGATTAGCTATCCTTAATTTTATGCAAGTGCTTTTCAGGGCTTTCTCATGGTTTCGTAGATTTTCTTTTCAATTACTCGATTTTTTTGATTATTCAGCAACCTTTTCATTGTTGAATGTTTTAGTTCCAGGCTGCTCAGTTTCGAGGCATTTTGGCACTCAGGATAAATGTGGTATTCCTTTATTTGAATTCCATTTTTTGTATGACCAGTTTTTTTCCAATCGGAAAGAGTCTTCAGCATGAACCTCGAATCTAGCTACTTATAAGCTAGACTAAATGGAGTTTTAATAGATCGTCATGATACACATTGTTTTGATTACAATATAAGAAATTTATTAGATAAAATGTGATAGAAATCAGTTGAAAGTTTCCCCACAATTTCTAACACCTGTTTAGAATGAAACATCACAGCACAGATTAAGTATAACATTAGTAGAAATCTCCATAAACAATAAACACCACCACCCAAAGAGAATTTTCAGGGTGATGACTAGTTATTTGGTTCGGTTTTATAAGTCAGTCTAATACCCCAGTGCTTAAATGAAAGTCACACCAATTTTCTGGTAGCCATAGGAAATGATCCTAAATTATCACACCGGTATTCAAAAATTCCCCACAGAATCTCACTTCCAAACACTCTAGCTGTCTAGAAAATTCACCATAAAACAAAATCAAGAAACAACACCCGAATGAACTAACATGTTTCTTCTAGTGAAACTTTGATCATAAGCCATCTTATCTGAAGTGACACCCTGATAAGAACCATCCACTTCATTAGATTAATCGCTAATGTTTGTTTCTTCGAATGAGCCAAATAATGATTTCTCTGACTGATCTCCAAAGCTACTCATTGGCTTTTGGGTTTCTCTGAATTCGGAACCATCTTGAATGGAAGGAATAACTGGGGTACTAATTGATTGTCTTCAAGAGTGAGATCCAAAATTATGATAGTCAGAGAAGAAGGTATCTACTACAAGCAACTCACATAGTAATTGAATAACTGTAGGATGTGAGAGGCCAAACATCTCTGTCCTACTGATGGTGATCTTGTCGTGTTCTGCCAGTTCCACAAACAACAACCAATGCACCAGATGCATAATCTCTTTCAATGACATTTTCAGGGCTGTCATCTGGAACTACATGAAAAATAGGACCTGCACTTCCACCGTAAAGAATTCTACAGGTGTATGTAGTCCGCCCATCCTTTTCCACCATATTGGCATAGTTTCTTATAGATTTATAGCCAATAGGGAATATGTGTCGGTCTGTATGAAATACAACACGTTTATATTCAATTGTCCCAAGATCCACAATGGTAAGACCTTTTGTTAGAGAAAGGGGAAGAATAGGCCTCCCATCTGGAGTTCATGGAATGCTAGGACGATAACACTTACAATGTCTAGACTCTGTGGAAATTTCGTTCTCCTTGTCATAAAAAAAATGTCGCTTACGCCGAGCCTTGAGCTTACAAAGGTGATGACATAGATGACTTCCGATAAATCTGAGGAGCTTCATGCAATCTTTAGGATCTGGGTGATTACCAACCTCTGAAAAAGAATAAGAAACTCTGAAGTTTAGTTTAATGTCTTCGAAGATAGCCTCCCATTTCCAAAAACCATGTGCCAATACAACCTTCAGCAATTCCTTATCATGATAACCTGATTTCCACCAAGATGGCATATTGTTCCTTTGACTCAGCTGCAAACCCAAATTCCCCAAATCTTCAAATGACCTTGACATTTTAGGGCGGCTTTATCGGGGTGGAATGAGTGTGTATTCTCGATCTTGTGCCAATGAATAAGATAGGGGCATGCATTTAAACTTAGTGTCTTACTCTTGCTGGCCAAGTTGAACCTGCAATTATATAGCTCCACAAATTTTTAATTTTGAGCCATCGGAGTTGAGGGCTAAAACATAAATTATTGCTATTAGGCACCACATACTCACTGTGGCTTGGAAGTTCTGTAATTTGAAAATAATACTGGCATATTGGCAATTGCCACTTTCCACATTACCAATTAAAAATCCAATTGAATAAGGAACAAATAAAATAAAAGAAAAAATATTTTGTTTTCTTAATCAATATACCTTCCTGTTTCTTTTGCTGCTAATGGGTTATCGACGGCTAAAATTTGACATTCTAACAGCTGACATCTATAATACACCTCATTTCATATTTTGACCTATAGTTTCTATGAGGAACCTTTATTCATGCACACAGTTGTTTACTGTAGGATTATTGCCAACATAGCTGGCTGGAAGGGTGTTATATATATACAGAGTCTAGACATTCCTTTAAATCCATCAAGTAACTTGTCATATCTAAGCAATTAAGTAAATTAGGTAAAATTTACTATGAAATAATGCTCTAAGAAGTAGACATTAAGTACTTGCAATCCTTTTGCCTTGCTGATGACCCACATCTGGTACAAACTGTAATTCTCTAGGGTAAATTTTCGCTTAGGGTTTCTATTATGTCTAGGTTTTTTCAATAAAATAGTGTTACACACTCATAAACATTATATATGCATGAATACTATAAATATTGACAACAACAATACGATTCTTCTCAAAAGCACAATAATAGGGTTGACTGCTCAATGAAACCGTGTAATATGTTCACCAGTACAGATTTATTTGCAATATCAGCAATTTAGGAAACCAAATCCAACTGCAATTATGTTATGTCAATAAAAACTAGGTGAACTATATTAATATAATATCTACTATGTTATTCTAGCTTTATGCATAGGATTTTAACTGTACTTAAGTCTGAAGATAATCCATAGGCTTAGAGAATAGGAGCCTGACTTCCTTTCCTGTGGGTACCTGCAGCCCAGATGGGTAGCATGATCAACTCGCTGTACAATATATAGTCATAGAATGACTGTCGGAATGGAGCAGTTGTCTGTTATAGGATGTGGTTTCCCTAATGTGGTTATCCACATCCCTCCTAGGCTATTGCCTTCAAAACAATCTCAAACTAATTTCAGTTCTTTGTTTTTTTCTCACTGTACCTGGGATGAGCCTCAATTGCACCTTTGTTGTCCTCAAACAAACCCTAGAAGATTCACAGACCAAATTCTTCTTAATGAGTAAGTGCCTTGCTATTTTGGTTAGGGTTTGTAGCCTCAAGGAGGACTTCTTCTGCCTGATCTTCCCTTGACCAAAAAAACTAGAGAAAACTAGAGCTTGGATACACTGCGCAGCAATTAATAATAGCCAAGATATTGTAACACACCCCTTTACATCCTGAACCAAAAGAGGTGGTTATTAGGGTGACCCGACTCCCTAGGTGCAGTTAAATCATCATAATATATGCCTTCTTTTTGAGAGAAGCCTCAAGAAAAAAATCTTTCCTTGTACTTTTCAACACTTCCATCGGCTCCATGCTTGATCTTGAAGAGTCGTTTCGAGGTGACAACAGATTTGTCCTCCGGTCTTAGGACCACTTCCCAAAAATCATTCTTCATAATGGACTCATATTATTCATGCATAACATCCTTCCAAACTTGATGCTTTACGACTTCTTCAAATGATCCAAGCTTAGATTGTACAATTTTACTCATGACTGCTAAGTACCCTTGGTACCTATTCGGCTTCTTGCTTTCACAGAATGTCCCCCTTAGGGAAATATGTCTCTCGGTATCTTCGAGAGTGTCCCTGAGCCATGAAGGTCTTCTCTTATTTGAAGGAGGTGGATCAATAGGATCCATTGGTCCTTCAACATCGGGCATGGGTTCATCCTTCGACTCTTCCTGCTTCCCTGCTTCTTCTTCTTTGTCTTCCTTTGAGCTAGGAAGAATCCTAAATTTATTGAGGGAAATATCCTAATTGAAGGTGACATCGTGGCATATATCCACTTTTATTTGACCAGGAACATAGATTCTATATGCCTTCGAAGTTTCACTGTAGCCCACAAAAATTCCCTTCTTTCCAGAAGCATCCAACTTGCTTCTCTTTTCTTTCGGCACATGAAAATAAACAGGACTTCCAAAAACCCTAAAATGGGAGGCATCAGGCTTCTTACCAGAGAAGACTTCTTTGAGAGTCTTGGAGTCCAATGCAGAATGCGGGAATCTATTTTGAACATACACAATGGCATGGGAAACTTCCACAATGGTTTTATTCTTCCTTTCAACAAAACCATTTTGCTAAGGAGTATACATAGTTGTGGTCTCCATCTTAATGGCAACTCCCCTGTAAAATTCATTGAATTCATTTGACTCATATTCGGTCCCATTGTCGGTCCTCAAAATTTTGATTTGCTTCCCGGTTTGATTTTTCACCAAGGCCTTGAAGGCACAGAACCATTCGAATGCTTCATCCTTCTTCTTTAAGAAATATATCCAGGTTTTGCGGGAGAAGCCATCTATAAAAGTCATGTAATAGGAACATCCTCCCAAGGATGTTACGAGCAGCATACCAGATAAATCAGAATGTATCAATTGCAAGATATCAGATGTCTTTGTGACACTTGAGGGTAATGGTCCCCTTCTATGCTTCCCTTCAGCACAACCCTGACATATACCTTCATGATCATCTTTAAACTCGGGCATCCCTGTCACCACCTTCCTTGCTTCAGGAAGGGCTTTGTAATGAAGGTGTGCAAACCTACGGTGCCATAACTCGGTTTGAAGAGTTGTATCACTTGACATAGCCCCCAACGGACTTCCTCCAACCTAGTAGAGTGTATCAACTCTAAAACCAATAGTAAGAGCTTCTTTGAAGTTCTTCTTCCAGATGTGTACCTTTCCATCAACAGATGCCACCTTGAATCCTTTTTCTTCCATTGCTGAAATAGACACAAGGTTCTTCTTCAAATCAGGTACGTACAACACATATTGTCAGCGGAGGACTTGACCTTGAGATAGATGAAGGATCACAATCCCTGTCCCTTTCACAAGATAGGTGGCATTATCTCCAAGGATAGTTTCTAAATTAGTATCCTTCTCAATCAAATTAGAGAGGGCTTCTTTATAACCAGAGAGGTGCCTTGAAGCACCACTATCAATCAACCAGACATCCAAGGTGTCGGGAGGAGATGTAGCAGAGAGGGAAGATACAAGAATATATTCATTTTTCTTATTATCAACAACATTAGACTCATTGTACCTGGAATTTCTTGACCTCTTGAAAGGTTTCCCATTTCCACCTCGATCAGAGGGAGCCTTCCTCTTTCCTTTGAACCTGTTGTTCCTTTGATTTCCATTCCCCCTGAAGTTTTTGTTGTCATCATCCATAGGAGATTCCCTTCTATTAAGGCACTCTCTTGCATAGTGACCAAACTTGTTACAAGTGTAACATCTTCCTTTCCTTCCTTTGGGCCCTACTCTTCCGTGGTTTTGATTTCTCAGACCACCATTGTTCCTCTTTTTTGCATGAGCGTCAAAGGCAGTAGGGTCACCTCCATTCCTATTAGAGGGATTATCTCTCTCCATCATTCTTATCTTCTAGTGAGTGCATCTCGTCAACATTTCATCAAAATCACATTTTTATTAAGAATAAGAGTATTGAATACATACCAATCATGGGGGAGACCTCCAAGCGCAATAAGAACCATCTCTTGATCATCTATTTCTTCTCCAATAGATAAGAGATTATTCTTTATTTTAGTGAGCCTCATAAAATAGGATTGAATGGATTCTTCTTTGCCCTTCTTGATATTCTTCAATTGGTTCTTGAAGAAAAGAACTTGATTAGAATTTCTAGCCCTGAACATGCTTACCAACTTATCATACATCTCTTTAGATGTGCTTAGCTTAGAGATATAGGCAACCAAGTGATTATGAATAGAATCCTAGATAATCATCTTTGCTTTGATTTCCCCTTTTCTATACTTCATCTTTGTGGTAGCCGGTGCATTTGATGGAGGCTCATGAATCTTCCCCGGCACATAATCCATGACATCTTGATCTTCTAATGCCAAATCCAAGGAAATATTTCATGCATGATAATCAGACTTGTTAGTAAACTTATCATTAGATTTGAAACCCTTGAAGAGTGAGGAGGCCATTGGTCCTTGACAAGACTTCTTCTTCAGTGATTGCTTTTCACACTAGCTTGGGATTTGTCTTCACCTCAGCTCTGTTACCATGTTAAATTTAGATAACCATGGTATGTTCTATGCTTAATGCAGTTTTAATTCAATCTTTCTTATAGGCCTGATTCAATTTAGAAATCACATAAACATGAAATTAAAATGCTAATAGAACATAATAATAGATCAACAGAAGACAAGCCAATAATATAAATCATAATTTACAATTCTTCTTGTCCAACAAAGATAGAGAATAATGTTCGTTACAATAATCAACATGATGCACCAGTCAGAAAAGTCTTCTCCAACATTAGATCAACCAATCCTCCAAGTGTCACACACACCCCCCTTAAATATAGCTCCAAAAAGGTCAACACTGGTCAACAGAAAAAGTCAATGAAGAAAGTCAACGCTGCGGTCTAGGGCTATGGTCAAAGGTCACCCTTCTCCTCAATATTTGTGCCCTCTAATGCTGCCTCAAGAGATTGGATTTTCTGCACAATAATGGAGGCGAAACTCCAAGCTTTGACCCACGGTAAATGCTAGTCAACGCACCAGCAAAGAGCCCTAAAAATAGTCCACATTCCTTCCGCTTCAGATCCTCACATGTGAGAGAGAGAGGCCTCCAAAGTCTGAAAGAACCAATCAGATCACAAGAGGAAATGTGTGATGAGTTGATGATGAAATGGACATCATCTCTCTCTAATTTATATCCATCAATGAGGGTGTGTGACACATTTATTGGGCTTGCAAGCCTTCATTACAATTCTGGCCGACCTTGACAATTTTCACATGTGTGGAAAATAAAACCAAAATATAAGTTCTTCTCATCCAAACAAGATGATCTTTAGATCAATCTTGCACCTCTCCGAAAGAGGAATCCAGCAAAAATATCATCATTATCATATGAACAATGCAACATGGAGTTTGGACCTAGTTGCCCAAAATGAACAAAATGATACCTGTAGTCTGATAAAAATTGATACCTGTGCCAACTCTTGCCCAGTTGATCATGTAATAGAAGTCTTCATCTAGCACAACATGATGATGTCAAGTAAATAAAATCATTCCTTCCTATTCTATTGCTCACCACTTAACAATTTCTGGAACATGGCATTGAATTTTATTCATTTCTAGTCCATTCTAATCTACTCAAGTGGTATATGTTGTCTTGACGTTACTTTCTTGCTGTTGGAGATCCATTTCTGGCAATGGATACTCCACTTCCAATAGACATACCAGTTGTTGCAATACTATAAATCAATTTGCATATGTTGTTTAACACACTCACTAAGAGTATAAATAAATGATGTAGAAATACTTACAAACATTCTGGCCAATGCAAATGTCGGAGCATTATTTCCCATTTTTTGAAATGGACTCCTAGAGCTTGTCTATTGTAAATGAGTGTTTATTCCCAAATACTCCTCACTTTTAAGAGGGCCCGCCACCTATTTTTTGATCTATTATCATATTTATATTTGCTGTACCTATTTCCTTAAGTAGAAGAAATACATAGTACAAACACACGCAGTGAGCTATTAGAATGTCATATGTACTTTTTAGACTCATGAAACCTGGTTTGGTTAACAGAGTAAACTAATGAAACTTGGTTGGGTCTTGTATTACAAAAAATGTTGAACCATTGAGATGGCCAAAAAAATTTTGGCACCATATTGGAAATGAGGAATTGTGTCATGTTTGTATCCAATCCTGATATGCAGTGTAAGTTTCCATAAAATGATGCATTGTGGGGTTAGACTGAAATTTAAAGTTCCTACTTGGGCACTTGAGGTGCTGTGAAACTCACAAAGGAGCAGTATGTGTAAAATAAGTTCTTTTCGTATTAAATTATTCTGAATTGCTTTTTTCCAGCAACTATAGTAATTGGATATATGTACTAGAGATTTTCTTTTTGTAGTTATGGCAAGAGGTCATTGTCTGGGCATATGCATGCTAGATAATAAACATAACAGTAACAAATTTACAGGACAAAAAAACGAGAGAAAACCAAACAAATAGCATTAACTTCATTTTGAAAAGCACGATATATAGGTTCTTCGTGATCTAGATAACTCTTTAAAATTTCATTTTTACAAAGATTCATCACCAGATTCTCCAAATCCATCTTTGTACACCGATGCAATATTTTCTCCTCAACAATACACTTTATTATTAACTGATATGCAATCACTGGTTTGTCTTGGCCTATACTGTGAGATCATGATTGAGATCATAAAAGAAAAAAATGACTGAAATATAGATCATATATAATAAACTGTATCTGCACTTGGAAAATTGATTCCAACCCCCTTCACCCCACTGCCTCAGTTGAAATAAGAAAAGTAAAAATTTCGTTATCTCGGATACTAAAGTTCTTTATTCAATGTTGCTTTTCTAATGTTGAAGTGCTCCCATCCATTTGACAATATACAAAATATAAGAAGTTCAAGAAGTCTTCTAGTATATCAAGCATCCCTGTACACCTTGTTTCAATTGTGGAAGAACCTTTCTAATACCTGAAGCTTTCTAGACGCTCCAACTAGCATCTCAAATACCTTTCTTATGAAATCAGTCACCTACTCTTGTCCTGGGAAAAGATATGATGATTTACAATCTCGAAGGAGGAGAATTTCTGGAATTATATTCAAGTATTAGTTGTAACAGGATCCAATAGGAATCATAAATCAGGGTTTGTTGAATAGCCGTCTCTTGAAAATAAATTATGGCACCTTGTGAAACAACTACATGAAGCCTTCCATATAATGCTCAAATAACAGAAGAAAGTGATGATTTCAATTTCCATGAAATTCGTAGAGGAAGAGAATAAATGGAAAGAAAATAAAATTTTAATTTGTGATCGTGTTCCTCCCATGTTCAAGCATATATGAGAGTTTTGCAATAGCTACAATAGATGTGAGGCAGTGTAGAACTTCTTTCTATAGGTGCACGAGGTCTCCATTTTTATTGAAGTATCAATAAAAAGCATATTTTCACTTCCATAGTCTACTAGACCTTCCCAGCCTCTATTCGAATCTCTATAACATCCATGGAATTCATTGCCTTCTCAGATGAGTCTTGTCATGGCATAGTCCTCAACTGAATAAGAAAGAACCCACCTAAAAAAATTATAGTTCCTCCCAAAATGTGTTGCAGGACCAAATCATGCACTCCTATAGGTTTCTCTGACCACAAAACCACCTTGAATACAGACAAAAAAGCCCACAAAAATATGCAATTCTGAGGAAACAACTTGTCATGTTCCCTTGCTGGCCGCTCCATCCAATTTGCTTGACAAAGAAATACTTGTTTTCAAACCAGTGACCCAAATTTTTGCGTGACCCAACTTTTGGCCTCTGATAGGCAGGCCTGTTCCCCTGAAAATATCTTTTTTTTGGCTCCACTGATTTTCTATAACCGAGCACTGTAGAAAAACTTGAGTTAATTTCGAAATGCGCCAAAACTTCTCAACGGAGTCCCAAACTTGGCCCAAGACTTGCCTGATGGATTCGTCTTTTACAACATAAGGCTTCAACCAAGACTTGTCCAATGCTTGGAGCTTGTCATGATTATCTATTTCCAGCCACCTTGAGGGTTGTTAAGGAAGTATGCATGGTCGTAACTCCTCCATGTCTCTCCTCTCCATGGTTTTGGAGAGGCAAAATTCAAGTGAAGAGGGTGTATTATCATTGAAACCCGAGAACACTTTCGAAGAGTTTCTATGATATATTTCAAAACATCCTAAGTTAGCAGCAGCTGGAATTGTCCGTGAAAATGAGATGTTAGTTCCTTTTTTTTCAATTCCCTTATCTAACATTAGCTTTGTCACGTTGACTACATCATCCCATAGAAGTAGCATAGATGTTTGACAATGTCACATATGCTCCATTAAAGCGTCTTGAGTGGCCAAGGAGTTCAACCATGCATGCATGATGCTTCACTCTAGGCTTCACTTCAAACTTTCTACTAATTCGATTGAAATGATGCTAGCCTTCATCTACTGGTCCTACATGGCTGCATGCAGATAAAATAGAAATGAAGGTGATATGGCCTACTTTAATGCCTGCTTCTTGTATTTCATAAAAGAGTGTCAGGGCATCTTCCTCATGCCCATGCATTCGATACCCACACTACAGAGCTACTAATCAGCTTATGAAGGAAAAATAATTGCTATGGTAATAGAGTTAGGCTTCACCTCTGCAACATGCATTCAACTGCATATTTCCATGGATTCAACACTATGACCAAATTGAGTATACCTCACAATATATGCACTCCATTTAATTACATCTGGGTTCATTCCTGTCATTTTGAAGTTGATAAAAGAGCCCCAACACCTCATCACAATATCCATTCAATGCATAACGAGAAATTACTGCATTCCATGAAATCAGATCCCTCTTTGGCATATTGACAAACACTTCATATGTATCATCCATTTTTTTTTGTTGCAGCACTGCTAATTTTTCACAAGAAGCGAGAGCACTGGCAAACAGTGACTGAATTGGATTTCGCTCCAGCCAACTGCATTTTAGAAAAGATCTCATTACACCACTGTTGTGACCATTCAACTCATACTTGGATATCATCATGCTCCAATTTATCACATTGGGTTTTGACCTTCCCAGATACATTTCGTCAAGTACCTTTCCTTCCTCTTCACAATTTCTAATTTCAAAATATCCTGTAGTCATGGTGTTCCATGTAACTATGGATTTCCCTGCGCTGCTCTAGGGCCACAATCTCAGCGCACACCTTGAGGATAATTGGAAAGGTGTGTCTCCACTAAGTCCTCCCTGTTGTGTTTGGTAATATAGCTTAAGGGCTTCCTGGCAGTTTCCATCCCTAACACAACCTCTAATAATAACATTCCATGCGGTAACATTTTTCTTGGGAATTTTTTCAAACACTTGGCTTGTGTCGTTCATACTTCTACAATAAGCATACATGTAAAAAGTGCAGCAGGATCACCCGAAAAGAGGCAAATTAGTGATATGGTAATTTCAATCTGCATGAGCAATTCTGGCCTTGTATTGATCTCAGATTCAATCCAGTACACCTTTATCTACAACTTAAGCCATTTGGGATTAAACAACTCTATCAACATCACATTGGGATTCAAGTAAAACTTAATGTGCCCAATAAGCAACACCCTTTGGGTGAGACAGACCCATGAAAAATAAGCTACCAACACCTGTAGAACCTGGCTATCTTTGTATCTCTTTTTTGTTTTCAAATCTATTTAAATCCCACCTTATTTAAAAGAGTCTGTTGATGCTGATCATTGTTGGATGACTCTAGTTTTCCCATCTATTATCAAAGGACCTTCCAAAACTACTGCATGTTTTGATCCTGGTCTTTCTTCTTTACCCTCTGCCTCAAAAGTCTCTGGGCCAAAATTCAAATCTAAGTTTAGCCTCGACCAGATTCTATCATTATTGGGAGTTGGAATTTTTGTCAATCCCATTAAGGATGTCGGATATGGGGCAGAAGAATTGCACCAAAGGTCAAAATATGAGAAGTACTTGGAGTGAATGGGTGAGAACTTGAAGAGTTCAAGAAAGATGCAAACACAATAGGAAAATAGGTAGAGCTGCATCCAGATAGATGCCCAGTGTACAGAAAAACAAGTGACTTCATTGGATCTGAAAATGTTGCAGTTTTAGATGACAAAAATCCAGTAGGTGGCCTATATATATCTGCATGGAATGAAGGAATGTCTTTCCCTTGTCCTACACTGAATAATGTTTGGGGAACAATAAAAAAAGAATGCATATTTTTTCTTCACGGGTGCATATGCTAGCATTGCAACTACAGGAATTGGTCCTCCAACTTGAGACCAAAGTGTCATATTTCATTTCACCAGCCAGTATACCATTGTGAACATTACCTCAGCTCAAAACCTATTTGGAATAGACTTTCTCTGCAACTTACACCTAGCCATATTTGTGATAGTACAATTTTGCCTCTTAACCAATAAATTTTGTTGTGGAGTGTAAGGTGTAATATATTGTCTTTGGATCCCATGTTTAGCACAAAATTTATTGAAATATTTTAAGTATAATTCCCCACTAGTATCATGTCTAAGAGAGGCAATATGACAACCTAACTGTTTCTCTATTAATGCTTTGAACTTGTGAAATTCATTAAACACATCATATTTTAATTATAGAAAATATACCCACATTTTTCTACTGAAATAATAAAAAAACGGAAGGAAGTACCTAGCACCAGTGGTTGATGTCATGTTCATTGGTCCACATATGTCTGAAAGTACCAACTGAAGGACCCTCTACGCTCTCCAAGCTTGTCCTTCATAAAATGGTATTCAATGTAGCTTCCCTGCCTGACAAGCTCTGCAAACTCGGTGGATCTTCTACAGAATGTTCAGAAGTCGATATACTAGTTTCTCTCATGGAAACTGAGAGAGATAGGTCAAGTTGAGGTGCCCATACCTATGATGCCATAGGGGGGCTAGATTTTTCAAAAAAAAAAACCTTTAACTTACAATTTCTAATAATATCAATATTAAAAAATATGAAGATAGTGAAAGCTAAGAGATTCATCTAAAATGCATCATTATAATCTTGGACATAGAAAGCACTCATCATTGCATAGTTTCCCAAAAGGTAAACATTTTAAGGGCTTCTTTCCTAATTCAAAATCGCTGAATATATATAAACTAACTATTTCATTTGTCCTACAATTCCAATAGTGTACATGGCAAGCTTCTCTGCAAATCTCTTTTGTTGCATATGGTAGGCCTCTGAATAGATGAAGCTTGTACTAGCATAATGCAAACATGACCTACAAGTCACCACTGTGTTTTGGTTTCTGAAGACTGCTGCTTTATTGAATGACTAGTGAAGTATCAACCAGTGAATAAGTTTCAAGCTTTGGAGAAGTCACAATATATATTATAATTTTGTCTTGCAGATTGGCCCCTTGACCAATTTTTTCTAGGAATTCCTCTTATGAAAAAATGAGTTCTTTCCTAACAGGTTATGACCCTCTTGAAAATACCAGGTTCACTAGAACATTGGATGCAAATATCTAATGCACGCATCATGCTACCACTACAAGCCATTGCAAAAATTAGAAACCAAGGCGAAAAAGGATCTACAGCTACATTGTAGACGTGTTACAGTGACAAACTTTCTTGAATGTCTATTCTCCAACATCCATAGCATTACCACAAATAATCATAGTTTGTATTTAACTCCAAATAATATACATTCCAATAAGAAGTTGTCAATCATAGTTTTACCTTGTGGCAATGATTTTCCTTATGCCCTGCTCTCATTTTCAATCAAAAACTAGATTTCCTATATTGATGACGTTCCTATTGTAATATGACCAACTCTCAAAAAACCATCTCACTGTAATTCTAGATAAAATGAGCAGTGTACCCAAATAATATCTTTGCAAGCATATCATTGTCACTCACAAGCTTGTGCCATGTGGACCACAACCTAGATTTATTGTCATTTTGAGATTGGTACTCCTACAGTCCCAAGACAATGCTTAGAGATATTGAAAATACATAGAGATCACCATACACATACTAACCAAAAGGGTCATACTGTGTTACTCTAAGTCAAGATCATATTTACACTGTAGTCATCAGTGTCAAGGAGATAAACTGTCATGATACATAGTGATATTTTCATACTTTGCTATCAAGGAAAATTTGTCAATGGACATGATATTCAAATTTATTAGCAATGAAGGTACTCCTTTATTGGTGAGAGATTACAATGCACTGTAATCAAATTCCTTCAACACAAGAATTTTGTTAGTCCTTGATCCAGGTGGATATCGGTGGCCTCCCACCTATTCCATTTGGACCCGCAGCATCAATTCTTTCAGTTTTCCAGCTTCAGCACAGCTTACTATTTATAGCAGGTTTTTGGGTCCTGCACACCCGGAGCCATTTTGGGGCATTAATAATCCAGGTGGATATTGGTGGCCACCATCAAGTCCATTTGAACCCCCACCATCAGTTATTTTAGTTTGTAATTTTCGGCACAACTTACTATTTTTAGCAGTTTTTCGGGTCTTAAACTTCCGGAGCCGTTTTGAGGCCCTAAACGACGTTTTTTGGGAAAACGGAGGGCAACATGGGCCCATGGACCAATGTTGCCCGTTCCAAAATTGTACTCCTCGGATAGATCTTTCTAACGAGCTATTGAGCGCGTCAAACGGAGATTGGATGCCAAAGTTACGCCCCCGAGAAGTTGAACCACCAATTTACCTAAACGGGACCCACAGTTTTGGCGCTTCATCTCCTACGGTTAGGGTTTTGGACGTTTCGGATTCTACATTGTTTTTCAACAATAAATAGGCCCTCGAGCCTCATTGTAAGACAGTTCAGGGGGCTGGGAGCCGATACATCTCTTCTCAGAGATAAGCGCTACTAGTGCCCGAGCTCACCACATCTCCATCATGTCCTCATTGTAACTCAGTTCAGAGGCCTGTAGCTGCCACATCTCTTCTCGGAGATAGCTACCAGCGCCCTAGCTAGTTTTATTTCCATTCTGTCTGTAAGCAAATTTCAGTTCTTTGATATTAATGAAATGAAGTGTTATTTCCTCTGCATCTCTGTATTTATGTTTATATGTTTATTTTGTTGCGTTCCTGCATAAATCCGGATCAGTACTATCGGGCGGGTGCATCTTTCTACATTTTCTCTTCATGTCCCCAACGCGGCCAGGGTATAAGGGGTTCAACCTCGCAACCCCGACGAACCCCCATGGCGGAAGGAAAGAAAGACGAGGGAGCAGGAGATCCTGTCAAAATCTTGCTCGAGGATGCCCTCGAGAAACAGAGGAACGCGATGATGGACAAATTTTTTTTTCAGATCCTTCAATGGCTGCCCAGCGGTGGCACATCTACATCCAGCACGGCTGCCAACACCAAGTTCAGCAAAATTCCCCCCCCCCATGGAGGAACTTAACGCAATGGAGACCATTGCTTCCTAAGGAGGGAGGAATGATCCAGGTGGATATCGGTGGCCTCCCACCTATTCAATTTGGACCCGCAGCATCAATTCTTTCAGTTTTCCAGCTTCAGCACAGCTTACTATTTATAGCAGGTTTTTGGGTCCTGCACACCCGGAGCCGTTTTGGGGCATTAATAATCCAGGTGGATATTGGTGGCCACCCATCAAGTCCATTTGAACCCCCACCATCAGTTATTTTAGTTTGTAATTTTCGGCACAACTTACTATTTTTAGCAGTTTTTCGGGTCTTAAACTTCCGGAGCCGTTTTGAGGCCCTAAACGACGTTTTTTGGGAAAACGGAGGGCAACATGGGCCCATGGACCAATGTTGCCCGTTCCAAAATTGTACTCCTCGGATAGATCTTTCTAACGAGCTATTGAGCGCGTCAAACGGAGATTGGATGCCAAAGTTACGCCCCCGAGAAGTTGAACCACCAATTTACCTAAACGGGACCCACAGTTTTGGCGCTTCATCTCCTACGGTTAGGGTTTTGGACGTTTCGGATTCTACATTGTTTTTCAACAATAAATAGGCCCTCGAGCCTCATTGTAAGACAGTTCAGGGGGCTGGGAGCCGATACATCTCTTCTCAGAGATAAGCGCTACTAGTGCCCGAGCTCACCACATCTCCATCATGTCTGCATTGTAACACAGTTCAGGGGCTGGTAGCCGCCACATCTCTTCTCAGGGATACGCTGCCAGTACCCTAGCTCATCTTTTTCCATTATGTCTGTAATAGGCCTGCGAGCCTCAATGTAACACAGTTGAGAGGCCTGCGTACGCTACATCTCTTCTCAAGGATATGCTACCAGCGCCCTAGCTTGCTTCCATTATGTTTGTAAGCTTATTGCAGTCCTTCTTTTATTACTAAAAATGAAGCATTATTTCCGCTGCATCTCTGTATCTATGGTTATATCTGTATTCTGTTGTGTTCCTGCATAAAATCCGGATTAGTCCTTGAAACGGTCAGAAATTGGAATGAAGATTGAATGGTTCACTTCAATGAGACTATGACAGAGTATATATATAGAACCTTCCACACATTTCAAATGACTCTGGAAACTACAGAAGTGAGCTTTAAGGACTGAGACTTGACAAATACTAGCCTCAGTGATTTATTTGCAATATTTGTGCCTTTAAAAAGACAAATGTTATAACCAGCCTCTTTATGAGTTTGATCACATTAGTCACCCAACCATGTCACTGTCATAGGCCAAAATGAGTTTGGACTGTTAAAAATTGTATGATTTCCACTGAATTAATACAGATTAACCTAGGATGTAGATTAAACAACAAAGAGCTGCAGATCCAATTCCATATGGCCACAGATCAGAGCTTCGCAGATCCAAGAATTATCATGAGGTCACCAAAGATACATTGTGTAGAAAATCTTCAAACTAGAGAGTTATAGTTCAACATAAGTCCACTTCATTCTAGTGATTGACCAGATTCTCTTGAAACAAGACTAGAATTTGAAAACTTTCAAACCACCGATCTCTTTCAAGGAAAATGACCCTGTAACAAAACAAAATGAATCCTAGAAGCCCCAAAACTCACCCTAAGCCAAAAAAAAATATTTTTCAATGCCACAGGAATAGTCAAAGAAAATTCCACAGGAGTGGCCTTCATGCAAGGTTAATGAGCTGGGAAAGAAAGTAGTTCAAGTGACACCAACGAAACCCCATAGAAAACAACTGAATCACATTAATCATTCATTTTTGGCTGTAGAGATGATGGGCTTCTTTTTGCTAGACCAAAATTACAAAATACAAGAGGTCAAGCCAAAAAAAAAAGAAAAAAGAAGGCCCTCTGATCTTATTTACAGAAAAAACTTTGCTTATTTGCTTTCCATAAGGGAGATACCAATAAAAGGGAACGAGAGAGTTGTGGCAGAATGTCGAATTTGAGCGAGGCTTGTATACTGAATGGGAGTGAATAGAGATTAGCGTGATTCAACCAAACTTGAAACAAAGAGACCTGATTTTCATCTGAATCCTCAGATCACAGTTGCCATCCAAATCACAAATAAAGAGCTCAACTAATGCAGAACTGATCCTTTACACATTGGACTGAAATTGAGTCTCTAATTAGGGCTATTAAAATTAAAGGGTTTTCTCCCTATTTCCAGTCTGAATATTTTGAGATCCCCTTCTTGTGCAACATTACACAATCCATAAAGTCTAGTCAACAAAGTTCTTCCAGCGATTTCTTTCTTTTTCCACTCTTGCTTGGGCTTGTCCTCTCCTAGCTCTTATACCATGTTAATTTAGATTAACATGTTCTTTCTTAACACAGTAACTTAAAATTCCATATAAGCCCATTATACTTTTATTAGCACTGAATCATTTTACATTGATAGAAACTTAAGAAAGAAAATGTATGATTGATTCTGAAGACAAGCCAAGACAAGAGAACACAAGTATGTGGCACAAGCTAGGGAAAAACCCCAAGATGGGGAAAACCCTTCATCAATTCTTATTATTAAAATCAAATGTCCAACAGAGAAAGAGAGAGTACAATAAGAATGACTTGCCAATTTGAAACAATCAATATGAAATGATGATCACGAGTAAGGGTTTGCTATCAGCTGAATACAACCCTCTTTTCTCCATACCCAGACCTCCTTAATCACTGCATATTTCCTTCAGTTATTATGGTTCAACTTTGATGCCAGTGTAGGCTAGAAGATAGCCCTTTGGCACATCATCCACTTATCTGATCAGGAGAAAATATGCCTGTGGCCTACCAATGGCCCAGGATGTGAAAATTATTAGATCTGACAATCTTAGGAATCCTACTGCAACTATCTGAGCTTACTTCTCCTATTTTGTAAATTACATTTAGAAAATTAATTCAGATTGCATCATGAATTATTGAAGTAAACTACTGAAGCAGCCTACACTTAATTAAATATGATTCTGAAACAGGGAAACTGAGCAAGAAATAAATCACACATAGGACACCTTTATTTTGGACTAAGTCCCAGGAAAAACTCAATGCGGGAAATAGAAAATTCTAAGGATTTGTATTATTAAGAAACAATTTCTGCATACAATCTTCAGATGCCTTGCTGGCTATCCAATACATAGAAATCATGACAGACAAATATAGTGAGTGTTACCTCACACTTCAAGCCCCAGCTGACCCGAATCTGAATTGGAAAAACCCCAGCTCCCTCCGCGTTGCATCTGTGCAGTAGATGCATAAGCCTGTGTGGGTATGGTTGTGGATTGCGTCACCTCTTCTCTGAATTGATCTGCCTCTCGGAAAATAAAGTTTCATCCCTCCCAGCTCAGAAACCATGATCTCCAGCAAAAACTCGGATTGTCTCACAGAAACACTGCATAGTCCCTTTGTGGGCCTGCGTCACCCCTTTTGGGGGCTGTGTCACACTTCCTAGTGGCTCCGCTGCTTCTTTTGTTGGTTCTGCTGCCTCTCTGTTATGTACTCTTAGTCCTAGAGAATATCCTCCAACCAATAACTGCCTCTACCCCTCACTACACTGAATCACTTAGATCTGATCTTCGTCTGAGCACTGCTCCGTCAAAAGAATTCAACCCCAAGGTTCACTCGGTGTGTCTTTCCAACTGCAAATGATAGTAGATATTGCAGGGTAAGCAACTAAATAGGTAGTACACATGATATGCTATTCCATAATTCACTACCTTTCCCATTTATAAAATAGTTTATACAACAATTCTACTGCATATTAGTTCTTTATGTTGCTATTTATTGAGATTTTGGCTCACATGGGGATTACAATCACCCTTTCCATAGGAGATACATATGGCTTATGCAATTGGCGTACCATTGCTGTTACTATAACATTCATTTCCTGATAAGAAGTTACAGTTGAAACATTGAATTTACTTGTTTTGGCTTCCTAATTGTTATGTATGGCATAGATAACACAAGCTGTCCATTGGAATTCATACGTGACCAAATGAAAAAGGCTTTAAATGTTTCTAAATGCAAAAACATGACAGGCTGTGATTGGAGGGATTTTGTGAAAATTATAATGAAAAATATAAAAGTGAAGGTCTACACCTCCAGTGCAATGATATCAGGATTTCCTATTTATAATTTCTAGAGTTATTATTATTGTTATTTGTTAGTTTCTTTCTTACTGTTCCCCCCTGGTTAAGGTGTTTCTCAAGTTTGTCAACTCTGAATGCTAAACATGCTGCTTGATGTCTTGCAGTGCAAACACCTCACATCTTAGCATAGGTCCAAGATCTAGTTCTGGTACAATAGCGCAAATTGTGGAAGATTTGGTAAGTGCCTGCTACTGAAAGCCTTGCCACTGTGACCTATTTTCTATTTAGCCACAACTAGAAGGTTAGTGCATTGGGCAACAGAGAATGTTGTGTGCGTTGATGCTGCACACAAGGCATATTTTTGCAAGCCCTTTTTCCCATCATGTGCAAGAGAAATTTGCATATCCAAGATGCACATAGTATTCTCTTTGCCCAATAAAATAACCTTCTAGTGTTGCATGAGCTTCTAGCCTCTTTAGACTAAGGAAATGTCCAGAACTTTATCATTCTTGGTTCATAGTTATCCTGTGATTTTAGTCTGATTGCAAGACTTTTTCCTTCACATTCCTTCTCAATGTTTCTGCCATAACCTCAGAGCTACTCGTGTTTGGGGTTGTCACCTAGATATCTCTTGGGGTTTGGACCAACCTCCTAATATGCTGGCACCATTTCTATACCTCCAACAAGTATATCACTTATCATAGGCATTTTTGTTTCTCCAAAATGCCATTACTCTCGCAGAAGGGTGCATTCTAATTTAAGATTCTTTCTCCCACAACTCAACATGTTGTGTGCAATGTGGTGCCTATTGGGTTATTTCGATGGCTTCTACAAAATAGTTATTAGACAATGTTTCTAACCTCTTAGGAAGGAGCTACTTAGTGGTGGCTACCTCTCCGACAATTGCTAGTATTGATTGTTCATTAGTATATTGAAAAATTCATCGTCGGGGATTAACGTTTCAATTTTATCAAGTGTCTCTTGTTTCATATTCAACACAAGATGGACTTTTCATGCACTCAGTTCATTGGAGCAAGGATTTCTGGCTTGCCTTGAATATTGAAAGCAAGTTACAGAAGTGATCCCTAAAGATGGAGCATCATTGACAACAATTCAAGCTCCTCTCAGTGGATGTTTTCTAATCCCCCTTCTTCTGCTCCTTCCCCTTGTCATCTTCATTTGTTTACAAGGCATGAAAAATATGCCCATAAGTCTAAATTTTAGCCCAAAATCAATTGTAATGATAGTGGGAATGTTACAAGAATATTTTTATTATCACTAATGGTCTTTCCATTCTAATGAGGGATGTCTTAAGCAAAGAGTTCTCAACACATATTTTAGTGGCTGAGAAAAAGGAAGGAGAAGGTTAAAATGATTATAGTCAACAATCCCAGTTACATAAGTGGTTGTTATGGACTTCCCAATCCATGGTGGGAATGCCTCTACTACTAAGTACGATAATTCTAACAATTCAAAAAAAATGGAAAAACAATTCTAAGCCCACAATTAGTCTTAATCATCATTGAATACTTCACTTTAGACAAGGATGCTTTATTTTTGCAAAACTATTGCATTATAGTTAATGGTAGTGATAAAAATATTATTTCACAAGATCATGTGACTTTTCTTAATTTTTCTTCAAAATGTTAACCTTGGTCTAAAATTTTAGGGTTGGATGAAGGATAAGGAACCAATGCAAGTTATGAAGGTTCGTCAATTAACTTTTTCTATTGACCACTCTTTGATAGTATTAAGTATGATGGCACTCTTGTTGACTGATGTGGTCTTATTCCTTGGAAGGTTTATCAACACGATTTCCATGCAAGATATTACACATTGTCTTGAAACTTCCCTATTTTTGCAGAGAAGTTAGTGTCATGCTAGTGATTAATTTGAAACTGTATTTTAGTGGAAAATTTCACTGTTTTTTGGTGGAATATTTCATAATTTATTTTGATTTTTTTTTGCAAGTGTACTAGTCACGTGATAAATGTGTGGTTTACTTAAAAGGATTCTAAGTTCTTTCTAGATACGCTTTTCATAATTTTCTTTGAATACTTCTCTAGTGCTCCTGAGGTCTATGTTGTTATGTTATTGGTTGTTTCTGTGGAAACTTTTTCAATAGGTTCTATAAGGTAAATCCAAATGCAAAAAATACTATTTTACATATTGATATTTGTTCAAGACATTATTGTGTGATACTTGAATTTCATAAATCTATATTTCTATTTCGTTATCTATATCAATAAATAAGAACAGGCCCATGGATTGTTCATATTTCTCAAACTGTAGAGTTGTTCCTTTCTTGTTGCATGTTCTTTTATATTGTTGTGTTGTGATTCAAATTTCTAGTTGTGCTTTCCAGTTATTCTCCTACATAGTACATGCTTTGTTAGATTATATCAAAAGTTATTCTTATTGTCTTTTTATTATGTATATTGAACATATTATTTCTAGCAACTTTTGATCTTCTTAGATTTTCTATTCCTTTGGTGTATCTTTGCCCCTCTAGGGGAAATTGCTAGTTTAAATTCTAATTCTTTAAAGGGTGCTAGCTCAATGGAAGAGCACCTGCTTTACAAGCAGGAGGTTGGTGGTTCGATTCCATCGTGCCCTGATGTTCATAGGGAATGACGACGATCAATTTTTGGTGACGGATGCTCTTTTGAACATCACCAATGAGCTTATGGTGACATTTTTCGACCCTCGCCAAATATGAAATGGTGACGGCCAACGAACGCCACCATATATACGCATCAATAGTGACGACCATTAAAATTTTGTCACCATAAATCTTTGTTGTTGATATGAAATGGTGAGGGTCACCTTTTGTCATTATAGTCATTATTCGTGACGGACATTGATGTCACCAATGAATTTATGGTGACGGTTAATGAACGTCACCATATATATGCACCAATAGTGATGGCCATGAAAGGTCCATCACAAAAGAATGTTGTTGTTCATATGAAATGGTGACGGTCACTATCCGTAATTATAATCAATATTCGTGACGGACCTTGAATGTCACCACAACACATACTTTCGACGATGCTACCTTTGGTGACGTTCAATTTTTTGGTGACGGAGGCTATTGTCTGTCACCATTGCTCATATGAAATGGTGACAGTCACTATCCTTCACTATAAATCATTATTGGTGACAGACCTTGAATGTCACCACAACACCTATACTTTCAGCGACGCCACCTTTGGTGACGTTTAATTTTTGGTGACGAAGAATCTTTTGACCCTCACCAATGAGCTTATGGTGACCATTTTTTCCCCTCGCCAATGTCCTTTTTTCTTGTAGTGAAAAGCAAGGAAAAGTGAGGACACATCTAGATCTTTCCCGATTTGAACTGGTTGAAAGAGTTGGCAAGGTTTGTCCTCTCCATCTCCTATAAATTGGAGTTGTGGGCTCTTGGTCTATGGTCCAAGGTTTTATTATATGTGGAGCAGAATTTCATTGTTGTAGTGTGAGGCTTGAACATTGGAAGAGTTCATTGAATAATTCTTCCTTGAGCCTCATCACACTCAGAGATAGAGAAAGAGAGAGAGGAATTGGAAGATTGAGGAGGGCTTGGTTTTTTTGTCCACTCGATGCATCAATGTCACAATTGTTGTTCAATATTCTATGTAGCATGATATGAGTGGCTTATATCTTCATTGTTTTATGTTTTTTATATGTTATTTTAATTGATAAGAAGCTATAATGTTGTGAAGATTACACAAGTACTTTGATTGGTTGTAGGATTTGGATTTGGAGCCGATGAAGAATGACTTCTACTCCACCGCTTGGTCTTATCCATAGGATCTGTTTTCCACAAAGAGGTAATCATTCCAATCTTGTTTTGTCAATTATATATATTAGTATGAACATGCATGTAGTACCTTTGGAACTTTATAGCTAATCTTACAGTCTGCCTCGGGCACCGAAAAGCCCTGAGAGGGATATTACCCTATAGATGTGCTTGCACAAATCTTGATTTTGGTGCTTCAAGTAAGATGAAAATGTGTCTATGAAGAAGGGAGTTGGGGCTTCCTGTTAGTAGTTGCTAGAAAATATAATCTAAGGGATTTGGTGCTTCCAGTGAGTGGGTTCTCACAAAAATTGATGCCAATGGAGTAGGATCCCATATTTTACATCATAATACAAACTTAACTTTGGTGTTTTTTAATCCCAAAATGGTTTCCATGTTAAACCTCGATGTCTCGTGTGTATGCTGCTCATGGTGTGTGTGGTCATGTGTAATTTTGCATTGCTATTAAATGATATGTTGTTGATGGTCACATGAATGATTTCCAATTCAAGAGAGAAATGAAGAATTGGCATTAAAATATAATTTGTCCTTAATATTGATTCACCTCGACCCCCTCCTCTCAGTATTAACATTGTTTTCAACACAAATAACAAGGATGATGACAATATAAATAAGATTCGAGCTATTACAACCAACATTTTCTAACCAGTATCATAATTTATCAATTGATATGCTAATGACGGTAGGGGATAAGGAACAACCTTGCTTGACCCCTATATTATAGTTAATTTATTCGAAGTAGCCCTCAATTTTCCTAAACTTTGAAATAACACCCACATAAAGCCTTATTACACCAACTCAAAAATTAGAACGAACATTTAGATCCTTTAAACTATTCTAAAGGTTTGTTCATGAGATAGTGTAAAAATATTTTCTAAAATGAATAAAAAAAAAAGGGACATCATTTTTGTCATTGTGACACTCCTCCATGATGATCTTGAGTGTAACAAGATGGTCTATTGTTGAATGATACCCTCCAAAACTAACATGTCCTTTACCTCTTTTCCATGACTTTCAATCTATACATTAATCCTCTTCTCTAGAATAATTTTATATGGCTTTAATAAGATGGAGACAATCATAATGCTTTTATAATTAGAGTGATTATTTTTATCCCCATTTTTTATGATAGGAATAATGAATATTTGAATCCATGGTTTACGGAATCTGTTCTTGAATTCTAAATTGAAGAGCCTGAATATGTGAGGGATAATGATAGGATCTCCAAGTTTTAGGATATTGTCTTTGTAGCATTTGATCTCCTTAAATTTCACTTTTATGAGTTTCCTAACCCCAAAATTTGTGTCTTCTATAAGAAACACTTCATTATATATATTAAAATTTGGACCGCTTTCCACAACAATATGGGATTCATAAATGTTTTTAGGGTAGGAATTATAGTGTTTATGGGAAATAATACTATTATCTTTAATTTTATCAATCAAAATATTCCCCTGCAATCCCTTAGGATCTAACTTTGATAGGTACAAAATTTTATCTTACCTTCCATTTATGCAGTTCCCATCTTCCCTTTTAATTAGGGCTTTTTATATTTTTTCATAAGTATCCCTAAGGGATTTTCAAGTGATATTAAACTTGTTTTCATATGAAGGGTTGATTATCATATTATTCATTGTACATAATACCTCAATAATTTTTTTGTTAATTGAAGTAGTGATGGTTATCCTGAATAATTATAGAGGGCCTCAACAATGTTCGTATACAATGGGAGATTTAATTTATTATATAAGTGTTAAAATAAAATAACATTTTATTTTGTCAAAAAGAACCTACATTTTCTTACCAAATGTTTCTTTACTGGAGCTTTTGTGCATGAAAATATTCAGAGTTAGGGATAGAGGTTTATGGTCAGATTTAGGTTTATCATTATTTAAAAGGAAAAAATGAACTGTTTCGTTGTATATTGGGATATCTAATATCACATAATCCATGATATTAGTACCCAATCCATGGTTAAAAGTCATCTGGAATTTTACAACTCAGTTAAACCATTAGAAATTATGATGTATTGAGAAGTATAAAGCTTCATTGGCTCATACCAAAGAGATTATGAGTAAGTATTCATAGTTTATTTTGTACCTATTAGCTAATCTTCCTCTGGCCAAAGAGGATTAGGGTTGGAATCATTGCATAGAATAATTTTTTGATTAATTTTTGTTCTAGCATTAAACTCTCATAACATGAGTATACCACCTTCATAATTTGTAAATATCTCTTTCTAAGTTTGTGTAGGGAAAAATTTTATGCAGGTCATTTTCGTTATAAAAAATTGAATTGATAGGTGAAAAGTAACAAATTTCTATATAAATATTCTTAGCATTGATTTCTAAAATCCCCGTCCAAATATTTTGATTGAAATGGTATTTCTTATTAATATGAGCATGACGAGAAATGTTCATTTTTAAGTAGTAGGCAATGTCTCCAATCCTTTTGAATTGAGGATTTCTTGTTCCATGTTGACAACATTACAAATTCTTAAATGTTAGGGACTTTAGATTCTTCATGCTCCCAAGTTTTAAATATAATTACAATATCAATTTCACCTAAAATCCAACTTAAAAACAAACTCAATTTTTTTATACAAATACATAACAATGATTGAGAAAACCAAAGCTATAAGAAAACAATATATTAAATAAATTAAAGAAAACCTCTTGTTAATATATTTTTATTAATTATAATTAACACATTATTTATAATTATATAATATATTTATATAAATTAGAAAATAAAATTTACAAGTATTTATAGATTATTAATTTTTATTTGAAAATTAAATAAAAATTATATTTTATATACATATTGCACTCATAAATTTAATATTATATATAAATATTTTGATATCAGATAATGTTCTTAAATCATGTTTGAACTTATTCATTTATTGGTTTTGGGTTGACCTTTTATTATTTTGATAAATCTATTAAATTATTTTCAAATTTATAATTATTTATTGTAATTTTATTTATTAACCTCTATTTGTAATATTATTAGTTAATATTTTTAACATATTATAGAGGCATGCCAATGCAATAATAATAACTCGTAGTGCACTCTTAGTTAATGAAGCGGTTGTTTCAGGAGTGTGGACAGATATGGAGATGACACTGTGTCTTCACAACAATTTAATTCTCTCTAATAGCCCCTCATATTAACTACATACTCAAATGCTTATAAATTTAATTAAAATATATATATATAATTTTTTTTTTTGTGAGTCGATACTGGGACGATAATTATTTTCCAAGCTATATCCTCATTAATGTGGTTGGCCGGTAAATGCCTACCATTATATTTAAACAAATTTAAATCTAATGGTGAACATATAATGTCCAACCGCATTGATGAGGCTATAGCCTAGAAAATATGTATCGCCGATGGTTCGTGGCAGACTTGTGTTGACATTTAATGCCATCTCAGAGCCCATGATATGATCACCTGCACTACATGCCTCGCTGAAATATTCGAGAAGGAGGACATTACCACTATGCGCGTTAAATATCTACATATATCCATTTCATGGATTTTAATCGCTAAAGAAAATAAATGGTTAGAGGCTACCCTTGGAGGAGGGGACCTGGGTTAGGGCCTAGTGGGGAAGGTAGAGACATAATTTGTCTCACGGAAACTCATGAACATGATGTTTGCAAAACTCTTATGTTTGAAGGTTATTTGAAGGTAGCAGTTTGGAACAAGGTAGAAAAAAATGGCAAAGGGTATGGGGGAATACTAGTTTTAGTGAAAGAAAAGGAAGGTTGTCACATTCAGTTGATGAAAGAATATGGAAATAAACAATATTTATGGTTTAAAATATCAGAGAATGAGAATCACATAATAATTTCAGCATGCTACTTTTCCCCTCAAGTCTCAAAAACATACAAAAATAAGGGGCTAGATAGAAAGGATCCATATGCAACTTTAAAGAAAGATATTGTCACGTACTATCAGTAGGGAGAAGTCATTTTAGTGGGAAATTTTAAAGCTAGAACAACAACTCAGCAAGATAGTATTATTTATTTCAAAGAGGATCATAATCCTTTTTGGCTCATTGAAGAGGAGAATCCCCAATGGGTGAGATGTTCAAAAGATGAAAAATTTAGAAACAATTTTGGAGAAGAATTTCTTACACTGTATATGGCTTTAAACTTAATTATTTGCAATCATCTAGACAGATGGAAAAGGTCTGGGAACTTCACTTGAAACACTTACAATGGGGCAAGTGTCGTTGATTATGAGATTTGTTCACAAAGCTTAATAGAAAAGATAGATGAAGTTAAGATTGGAGAGCATAATTGGAACTTAAAATCAAACCATAACCCAATTTATATGAAGTTATCATGGGTAGAATAAATCCAGCATAAGAGAAAAACTCAATGCTCTCGGAAATCACTACTAAGGGGAAAAAATGTTCTAACACAAGAAGATTGTACTATCTTCAAGACAATGCTGGAGAGATTAATTCAGAAAGAGAAAACTAATTAACAAAGCTTCAACAGTCATAAGTTAACAAATATAATTCAAAGGGAACTTGAGAAGTGCAAAAGAGCAAAAAATAGGAAATTAGAATCAAATTGTTTTCCTGTAAATGCTTGGTTTGATGAGGAATGTAAAATGGAAAGGAGAACCTTGAAAAATATAGGCAAGGAGAAGATGAATGTAGAGTTATATAAGAATATACATAAAAGGAAAAAAGGTGAGTTGATGCAAACAAGGCGAGAAGAGTTAATATATCTAGGCAGAAATAACCCAAAGCTTTTCTTGCAGGAACTTCAACCAAGGATGAAGTAAACGAAAATAATATTACAGGTAATCAATGGTTTCAATATGCAAGACAACTCTATGAGAAAGAATCATAGGTTGAGCCTCCTACAGGGCTCAACACAACTACAAAGCTCTTCACATTATAGGAGGTGGAGATTGGAATTAAGAAACTGAAAACAGGAAAGGAAAAAGACTTGGTTGAACTTCAAGCAGAGTATCTAAAATGGGGAAGGAACACTCTTGCACCACACATCATGGAAATATTCAACAACATCATTCAACAAGGTTTCCCAAGAGATTGGATAACTAGCTTAGTAATACCCCTTTTTAAAAGTGGAGACATTAATAATCTGTCCAATTATTGAACCATTATGATCAATCCTTTGTTTACAAAGCTTTTCGACAACATGGTAGAAAATAGAACTAGTAAGTGGGTAGAATTAAAAGAAAAGAGGGAAAAATGACAAGAAGGTTTTAGGCCGAAGCATTCTACAGCAGATCACAGCATCATGTTGAGACACATTATTGAAAGGTTTGGGGGGATAAATAAGAAGTATTTTTTTTGTTTTGTTGACTTCAAAAATGTATTTGATAGAGTCTTTAGAGATAATTTGTGGCGTAGAATGGAAGAACTTGAAATTCCTTTACATTATAGAGCTGATGTCCATAGACTTTATGAAGATGTGAAAGTCAAAATTAGAACCTCAGCGGGTATTTCAGAAAGCTTTAGAAGTGACATTGGAGTCAAGAAATTTTTCCCTCTATCCCCTACTATTTTTGGTTTATATATTGATAAACTGGAAGAGTGGCTAAATTTTCAAAGTGGGGATGGTGTTCGGTTGGGGGAGTTTGTGATAATGCTTCTTTTATATGTTGAAGATATTGTATTGATTTCTAAATCGGCCCATGGATTTTAGATGCACCTATATTCCCTTGAACATTTTTGTAGAGAAGTGGGGATGCAAGTCGATATTAGCAAGACCAATATAATGATTTTCTCTAATAAAAGGAAGCATAATCAAAATACATTCTTCTTTGAAGGCAACATTCTTGAAGAATTAAATGAGTACAAATACCTCGGGATTGATTTCAACAACAAACTTAATTGGGAGGGCTACAGAAAGAAGAGAATATTAGGAGGGTGGAAAGCATTATATTCTCTTCAAAACAGATGTAGAGAGAAAGATTTATGGAATTGGAAAATGATTAAAGCTCTTTTTGGACTCCTAGTTTGTCCAATGATGCTATATGGGTGTGAATTCTGGGCTAGAAGCACCCTTTTCTCAAAATGGAAGAAAATTGAGAAAATCCAAAAACGCTTGACCATGAGCAAGTTCAAAATAAAAACTTCGATACCTTATGAGATAATGTTGAGTGAAACAAGATCAAATCCCATCGAAGCAATTGCTATGGTGCGGCTCATAAGATATCTAAAAAGAATTGAGAAAATGGGAGTAGGTATATGGCCTAATGTTATCTTCATGGAAGGCATGAGTGAAAGAAAGAAAACATGAATGGGACAAAACTACACATGGATGCAAAAATGTAATATCTACCTCAATGCTTGTCCCACAAATAGAAAGGATCTAAAGACTTTTGTTATGGATAAGTTTCGTAAACAGGTATGGGGAAAAGAGTTGGCTAGAATGAAGAAGTACTACATTGAAGAATTCAACCCTACGTATGATCTCCAACAAAAAGTGTACATTGGAGCTAACATTCTATGGAGGGAAAAGGTTATTATTTCTTAATTAAGAACCAAATTGTATCATCTTCGGTGTGAAACAAGACGGTGGAAAAGGCCTAAAGAATCTTGGGAAGAAGGAGCGTGTACATTTTTCATGTATGGGGTAGTGGAATTTGGAAAACATTTCATTTTGGAATGTGATGCCTTCAAAGACATCAGAGAAAGCTATGGGAATATGTTAGCATTGGTTTCGTTGGCATTGTCTTTTTAGTGATGGGATTGTTGGAAGGTTGGGCCAGCTCATCATCAATTTGATTAAGAAAAGGACTGAAATGCAAAAGGCAAAAAACATGGAACTCATTGTCCCATAGACTATTTTTAGTCTCATGGACATTAAAATTTCATTTCATTTCATTTCATTGTTATTTATATATATGTTTTGGATTTCTCGCAAGACATTCTACACAAGCATGGAATTCATGGAAATAATAGCATGGGTCCCTCTCCCCTTCCCTTAACAATAGATAACTTAGAAAGTAGGACTCATATAAATTTTAGCCAGTAACTCGCCTCACGTTCCCTTCTATATTTTTTCCCATGTTTTCTCCTCCGTGCAGCCTTCTCTTTAGTGCAACCTTGAATTTTATTATGGACTAATGGAAAATTATAATTTGTTAACATAATTTGTTAACAAAAAAATATTTTCTTTTTGTTTATGCAAAGTTTCACATATTAAATTTCATTCTGAATTAATATTCTATTTATTTTTCTAAAATATTTCATTGATTGTATTTTTAAATAAGATAGATTTTATAATGGAAAATTATGCTACTTTAAAACTAATTAATTTTTTGAATAATTATATAATTACTTAAATTTTAAATAATTTTATAAAAATACTTTATAATTATTATTTTATGAATGAATAAAATTTGTGAAATTTTTTATATTTTAAGAGAAATATTGATCTTTGGAATATTTAAATAAAATATACATGGTGATAGGCATAGATATTATTCCAAAAATTAGGTTGCTATAGTTATGTTTTTATTATATTGCACTTTTTCATCCTTTTTCCTTTATTTCTTTTCCATTTTTCATTTAAAACTAAAAATTTTGTGTATTTGAATGTAACATATACGATAGATCAACCAAAAAGAAATTTACTTTTGCTTTATATAATTGCATATGAATAAATCTAACTCAAATTACCACAAATAAGTATGTGACCATGGTAACGATGTTCATCATATCGGTTTAACTCTCACCAATTAAAGTTTGCCATATTGTAGTTCTATGTCGGAATACCAAAACATTACTAACATAGGCATAAATATAAACTTACCAATCCTCATTCACCCTATCCGGCCATTAGACCTATATTAATGTCACAATATCGTTTTTGTAAAGTTCTGGGTTGACTGTTATTACATTGTATGCATCACATGAATGTTTTAAACCCTGAAGGGACATATGCTCTGTGGCAGATCTCGAAATTTGATTACATTTATCATAGGAGTATGATTTATGCAGTTTCAACTTTAATGTTAGGATAATATTCACGAAACTTCTGCATTGGAATTGGGCTTTAATTGTTGACACCTGCCCTCATTGATTGTCGTCGGATATAAGGGTTGAGATCAACTACTGTGATCTCTGGGTACCGGCTTAGGGTAATGACACGTTCTAAACCCTAACTGATTCTTTCATTTGTGTTGGGTTCTACGGTGTTGCTCCTCTGCAACCTTGTTGCAACCCTATCTTGCCAACCAGCTATCGATTCTTCCTCTCGGCGCTGGCAGCCATGGCATTTTACAGTTATGAGTATTCGTTTTCCATATCCCTACAAATAACCATTGATTTCGCTTTCACAACTTAGCCGCTATCCTGTCCTTGGAATCTTATGTTCTGTTCTTCGTTTATTTTTTTCGCAGAGTAGTGGATCTATGGCGCATGATATGCACTCATGACTTGTATAGGAAATGAAATTTATATGCATGCATTAGGGGAATTTTGAGGTCTAAAATGGGCCTCCTAAGGAAAATGTACAATCAAAATTCACTTTATAAGAACCAATCACATTTTAGGGGATGACATCATCCCTAATAATTTAGGTGGCATTGCTTGAGTTAAAAGTACTTAGTCGTCACATTCTCAATGGTGGATAAAAACTCATGGTTAACCATGGTAGTGATGTAAGTACTTTTAAAGTGAAAGTAAAGTACTCATAATAAATTTCATTTCATACTTTTTGAATTAAAATATATTATTGTCATTTCATATTTCTTGAAAGAAAAAATGCATATCCCTATACATTTATTATATTATATTATATTATTTTTATGTAGTTTATTAATTATATGTTATTATACAATTTAAATAATATAAATTTTAATTAATAGCATATAATATAATTAAGAATTTATAAATTTATATTTATATTTTATTTTAATATATTTAAGTACAAATGACAAATGCATTAGTTGTTCAATGATAATGATTTTTTCTTGAAAATATCATTCTTATTTATAGTCACATCAATACAATTTTTTTATTAATTTTATTTTGGTGCAATTTTTTAATTTAATTTAACTATGGTTACATGGATTGTGGTGCAAAAAGTGAATTGAAAAATCATAAATATTATTTTATTGGTTTAGCTATTATTTTATTATTTCCTTAGGAGGCCCATTTTAGACCTCAAAATTCCCCTAATGTCAGTTTTCTCCAGGTATTGAGAGCCATTCCAGATTCACTTGTCATTTTCCACGATGGTTTCCTTCATCGTAGTAGGTAAGCCAACCCATCACTTATTTACAATTTTTGACTTACTATTCTATATCTTCTCACCATTTTCCTGAGTCTTACTCTTCAAAAGTGTCTCCTCGTAGCGTTACTCTTCAGTTTGCGGAATAAAGTTATGATAGGTATTTGGGTTTTAGTTTTGTCTTGTTTTCCTTTTTTAATTCTTTCATTTCCGCAAGTGGTATGTTTAGTTTTCTAACGTTTCCTTCTTATCCTGGTACACGTAATTACACTAGGGTCGATTGGAAGTTTTACACTGCACTCATATCTTTTCTTTTTGGGAGCTTGGTATCACCCTTACTTTCCCGCTTGCTTAGAGGTATTGGGTTGTCCCATAAGGTTTTAGAATGGCCGGAGTAGTTCCTATGCTAGATTTTGGGTACCTGTGGCATCCGCTTGCTATATTTAGTTTTATGGCTTGTTGTACGTTTAATTTAACTTGTTTATTTAATCTCGAGGGAAATACATTGTTGAGAATAATTGCATGCAACCTGGGATTTAATGTATACCATGGTACTCTTTAAATGTTGATTGTATTTACGTTACAATTTTAAGAGACAGTATCATCCGACAACATAGTTTTACTTTGATGTATTTTGAATAGTGCTATGAAGGTTTTCTGGGTTCTCTGTATCTCGAATATTATCTCTTTTAATATTGTTTTAATCTTTGAGAATATAGTGGCATAATATTTCGTTTTCCACTCACGGTAAATGCATATGCCGCCTTAGTTATTTTCTTGTCAGAAGCATTCAAATTATATTTTCCAATGAGTTTTCGCCTATGCTCGGTTATGGTTTTCATTTGTACAACACTGTAATATTCTTTCCTTAATTAGTCTGGTATAAAAAAAAAAACATTTCCGTTGTTGTTTACATTTATATTGGCTGTAGCATTTTCTGGGTTTTACTACACATACGGTTTTGATGGCTATAGCATTTCTAGGTTTTCAGACAAAAGCTTCCATTTTTCTTTCAATAACATAATTTTGTTTTATTTATTTCAGTTGGATAGAGAGATGTCCAGACCATCTGTGCGTTGAGTTGTTTTCCTACAACTCCATTGTCCATGTATATCATAGGGTAGAGGTACACGACCAGTTCTAGGGTCCTGGGTTTCGACCATGGACCCTGAACTAACAGTTCTCCTGGTTCATACTACTAGTAGATATCTTTGCGTATGTTTAAATTAATAGTATATATACTATTCACACTACTCTTTCTTGTGAAGACCGGTAATAACTTCATATTTATATTCGTTCCACAATACACATATTAATAACAAATGTACTGTAATTTTATGGACTATTTTACAACACATTCAGATATTATCTATCTTCAATATTCTCATTGTAAACATCTCGTTTCATAATTTCAAGAACCATTTTCTTTATTTAAAAATATTCTATTATAAACAACAAATTCCAGTCTTCCTACTATTTCTGCAGTTTATATACTTATCTCGCTTTAGATTCTGCTCATGATGTCCTCCCTACCATGAGAGAGGAAATTACGTCCTCATCTCACCTCGTGCTCCACACCTGAGATGAGTAGGTTGACAGATCTTTCAGAAGAGACCTCAGGACCCCAAGCCTAGTACTCTTCTTTCTAGGATTCAGGAACGCCGAGTGTTTCCACTAGTCACCACTAGCTCATGAATTTCCAGTCTCTTCCTACCTCTCCTTAGTCATCGAAAAAAACCCCTTTTCCTCACTAGGATGTGCCTTTATCCCCAAAGGAATGTAACTTTTCTTTCAACTGTATTCTATTCAAGCACTTCTCAGTTCTTGGAATACTTTTATCATCAATATTTCTTAATTTTCATGGAATCACAATTCCATAGTTAAATTTTATTACCAAAAAAGAAACATAATTACTTTACGTTGATCATTCGTAAGCCTGTTCTCAACAAAAATGAATGTTTAGTGTCTTTTAAAATAAAATAAAATAATAATTAGTTTTCAATTAATCCATCTGTCACAAATTACCCCTTTGGAAGTAAACATCGTCCTCGATGTTTCATTCCAGCTCAGCAAACAATTTTGGGTAAGCCTCACGCATAAATCCTTCATCTTCCCAGATAGCCTCGTCCAAGCTGAAGTGCTTCCATTACACTTTAACCTAGGTGATGGCTCACCTCCGGAGCATGATTTCTCTCCGATCAAGTATACATTGAGGTTTGACCAGAAATTCACTGTCCAGTTCGACCTGCATTCAGCAAAAGTTTGAATTAAAATTTCATAAAACTTGGTATTTTAAGATAGGATTATGTAATCTTACCCTACCTGAATACTTTTCCAGTGGATTACATGCTTTGGGTCATGCACGTATCGTTTTAGTAAAGAGACATGAAACAAATTGTGCACCCAGATGTGGCTGGGTAAAGCCAACCGATAAGCCATGGGTTCTACTCTTTCCAATATCTAGAAAGGTCCACAGAACATGGGAGCCAACATGGCACAGGAGGACCACCCTAGTGTCTTTTTCTTCGGTTTAATCCTCACATACACATGATCACCCATTTCAAATTCCCGATAAGTTCTCTTTTTATCTGCATACACCTTCTGCCGATCCTGAGCTAATTTCATATTTTGTCTTATCTTTTTCACTTCTGATTCCATATCAGCCAACATCTTCGGTCCAAGCATCAACTTGGTTTCGGGGTTGCTCCAATTGATGGGAGTACGACAGTGTCGCCCATATAAAGATTCAAAGGGGCTCATCTTAAGGGACTCCTCGTAACCATTATTGTGTGAAAATTCTACCAAATGTAGATACCCTTCCCATTTCATTGGTTGTTGCATTACGTACATACAGAACATATCTTCCAAGATTTGGTTCACTCTCTCAGTTTTTCCATCCATCTGGGGATGATAAGTGATGATGAAATTTATTTGGGTTCCCAAACCTGTAAATAGGCCCTTCCAAAATGTTGAAGTAAACTTTACATCCCTATCTAATATAACAGTCTTTAGAATGCCATGTAGTCTAAAAATATCCCTCATGAAAATATCTTCTATTTGCACAGTTTTGTAAGTAGACTGTACAGGTATGAAATGTGTTTCTTTGCTCAATCTATCAACTACCACCATAATGGATTCATTGTGCCTTTTTGATCTTGGTAAACCAGTAATAAAACCTAGGGATATAACTTCCTACTTCCATTCACGCACTGGTATAGGCTGCAGCAATCCAGTTGGGTGTTGATACTCTACCTTAACATGTTGACTCTCCAGACATTTGTTAAAGTACTCTGCAATATTTCTTCACATAGCATGCCGAAAATAGACTTTTCTAACTGTTTTTAGCATTTTCTGGTATCCTGGGTGTTCAGAGTAATTACTACGGTGAGACTCATTCATGATCAGCTCCTTTAAACTCATTCGATTTGGAATATATATTTTTTCCTTGAAAGTTAACAATTGATCCTTGTTAATTCCATAGTCAGAAGGTTTTTCTTGTCTTCTGGCTTCCTCCACTTGCTGCCATAAAAATCAATATTTGGGATCCTTCTCAGCTTCCTCTTTTATCTGATCTAAAAATTTACATTCGATTTGATTATAGCAAATTTCATAAACACAATGTAGTTTTCTGCTCAAGGCATCTGCCACACAATTTTCTTTTCCTTTTACATGTTGTATATCAAAATCAAATTCACTGAGGAGGGCATTACATCTTTCCTGGCGAGCGTTTAAATCATCTTGCTTAATGTAGCTGGTTAGGCTGCTATGATCGATTTTTAGCACAAATATTTTTCCTAGCAAGTAGTGCCTCCATACCCGGAGTGCATGCACTACTATTGTCAACTCTAAATCATAGGTTGAATATCGTTGTTCATGTTCCTTTAATTTTATCGATTCATAGGCAACCACCCTTCATTCCTGAGATAAAATTTCCCCAATTCCTTCCTTACAAGCATCGGTACAAACCTCAAATTCTTTATTGGGGTCAGCTACTCTCAACACCGGTGCAGTGGTCAACAAATGTTTCAACATTTCGAAACTATTCTAACACTCACTTGTCCATTTAAATATTTTTCCCTTTCTTTGTCAAGATGTAATTGGAAAGAAAAATTTTAAGAATACTTCAATGAACCGTCGATAGTATCCAGCCAATCCCATAAAGGAACGGATATCCACCATGTTTTGGGGTACTCGTCATTCCATAATAGTTTTAATTTTCTCTGGATCAACCGCTATTCCTTCAATAGAAATAACATGGCCTAGGTACTGGATCTGTTCTTTGAAAAAATCACATTTGTTGAACTTGGTGTACAGTTGATGTATTCATAACATCTCCAACACTATCCTTAAGTGCTCCATGTGTTCTTCCATGCTTTTTGAATAAACCAATATATCGTTAATTAATATCTGCACAAATCTATCCAAAAAGTGGTAAAATATGCTATGCATCAGCCGCATAAATGTTGTTGGTGCGTTATTTAAACCAAATGGTAATAACACAAACTCGTAATGCCCACATCGGGTACGAAAATCAGTCTTGAATATATCCTCATCTTTAATTTGGATCTGGTGATATCCAGATCTTAAATCTATTTTCGAGAACACAGTTGCCTCCTTCACCTAATCAAACAGGTCATCTATTTGTGGAAATTTATACTTATTCTTGATTTTTAATTTATTGAGCTATCTATAGTCCATGCACATTCACATGGTTCCATCCTTTTTTCTTTACGAGCAACACCGGTGCTCCCCAAGGGGACACACTCGGTCGAATATACCCTTTGTCCAACAACTCTTACAGTTGCATTTTAAATTCAGTTAGCTCTGATACACTCATTCGATATGGTTCCCTTGAAATTGGTGATGCTCTTGGCATCAAATCAATAGTGAAATCGATGTCCCTTCTTGGACGTAAACCTGGTACATCTTCTGGAAACACGTCCATGAAATCTTGTACCAATGGTATGGTTTCTAGCATAGGGGTCTTATCCTTAGAAATATCAAAAACCACATGAATGGAATATATCTGACATCCTTTTCTAATAAACTTACTCATTTGGGAGGTTGTAATAGGACACAACTATAAGGGTTTCTTGATTCCTTGTATTTATTTATGAGTTCCATCTTGCATTCTGTAATATATAATCTTCTCTTTAAAATCTACCAACGTTTAGTGTCTCTACAACCAATCCATGCCCAGTAGTACATCATACGATACCAAAGGTAGTACATTCAGTTCCACATTTAACTATTGGGTTTCAATTTCTACTGTACAGTTTGTAATTTTGGCACAAAATGTTCTTTTTTCCCTAATGGCTAGTTGTACCAGCCAGGGATTTTTGAATTTATGACTTTCTAATTTACAGATTTCTTCTATTCTGGGGTTTATATAACTTAAACTGGCACATGGGTCAACCAAAATAGAAACAAGTTGTGAAATTAACTTACCTTCCAACTCTATCATCGTTGGTTGATAATCCACCTGTCGATCCTCCAAAGCTACATTTATTCTGGGTATGTTCCGGGGTACATCACCCACTGTAGAGGCTTCTTGTAGATTGGATATTGTATCATTTCTTCCCTGCTGTAGGAAATTATTATAATAGTGAGCCTTGCCACACCCCCAGCATTGTAGAGGTGTTTTCTGGTTTTGTAAATGTTTTGGCTTACTAGAAGCTTCTATAGGCTTTTCTCTCATAGGCCACCAGGTTCTTTGATGGTTTCTTCCGAACTGTTTGCTCACTGAATTACTTGCAGAATTTTTAAAGTGATCAGTCCTATAATTTTTGTAATTTGAACTGCTTTTATGTCCTTTTCTTGGCTGACAATTTTTGCCTATTTCTCCTTTTTCCTTGGACTGCTTGTAACACATTCTCGCTTTACTAATTGCTTCGTTCATGGTCCTTGGATTCATGAACTCAATTCATTCTTTCATGTGGGTCAGAAAACTACTCAAGAACCACTGAACTTTAGCCTTTTCATCCCTTAAATAAGGAATGTATCTCAGTAATGAAGTGAACTTGGTTATGTATTCATCCATTGTCATATGACCCAACCTCAAATCATATAATTCTATGGAATTTTGATCATAGAAATGTTTTGTTAGACATTTTTCCTTGAAGTATTATTGAAACTCATCTGATGTCACGTCCTGGTCTTCAATGTTGCAGACATTCTTGATTTCCTCCCACCCAAGGGTGGCCTTTTCTCTCAATTGAAAGTATTTTTTCATATTAATCAACCAAGCTTCAGCCACCTCCTCCGCTTCTCCATCAAAAGTAGGGGGTTTAATCTTCCAGAATTCACCTTATAACTCCACTTTTTGTTTCTTAGTTTCCTGTCGATCTGACACATTACCAGACTCAACCTCATTATAATTTCTATTCTTATTACTTCATTGTGAATGGCTTCTTCCCACTTTGTCATTGGTCTGGTCCTTAGCTTTTCGTTGATTTTCTTCCTGTATATGTTTGTCAGGACTCGGTTGTAATACTCATTGATTCTGTTTATCAGAAAGGATTTTGAGTATCCTTTCCTGCTCTTGCATCAAACGCTCATTATCACTCCAAACCCAAACCATTTCTTCCTGTAGCTTCTGAACAGTGCTTAGCAGTATACTGGTTTGATGTTGTTGTTCTTCCAGTAGTCTCATGGTCTACTGGTGCTGATCTACACTCAACTGAATCCACATTTCTGGATTCATTTATGGATGGGACTAGGGTGTAGGTTCCCCTGCATTCCGGGGTATTTGTTGTGTCGATCCCCTCCTCATCTTGTTTTCTAATAGGTTTTTTTTTTTTTTGTGCACCATTTACACACAAAAATTTATCATGTTAGGAGACCCATTGGGTCGCAACATATGAACGTTGATCTGATACCAATTCTAACATATACGACAGACCAACCAAAAAGAAATTTACTTTTTATTTATATAATTACATATGAATAAGTCTAACTCATATTATAAACATGTGACCATGGTAATAATGTTCATTATATCAGTTTAAATCTCACCAATTAACGTTTGCCATATTGTAGTTCTATGTCAGAATGCAAAAACATTACTACCATAGGCATAAATATAAATTTACCAATCCTCGTTCACCCTATCCGACCACTGTACTTATATTAATGTCACAATATCATTTTTGTAAAGTTCTCGGTTTATTTTTATTACATTGTACCCATGGAAGGAATGTTTTAAACCCTAAAGGGACATATTCTCTGTGGTGGATCTCTAAATTTGATTACATTTATCATAGGAGTATGATTTATGTGGTTTCAACTTTAATGTTAGGATAATATTCACGGTACTTCTACGTTGGAATTCGGTTTAAATGGATGACACCTGCCCTCATTAATCGTCGTCGGATCTAAGAGTCGAGATCAATGACTGTGATCTCCGAGTACCAGCTTAGGGTAATGACCCCTTGTGAACCCTAACTGATTCTTTCATTTGCGTTGGGTTCTACGGCGTTGCTCCCTGCAACCTACGTGTAACCTGCCTGCAACCCTAGCTTGCCAACCAGCTATAGATTCTTCCTCTCGGTGCTGGAAACCATGGAATTTTATAGGTATGAGAATTCATTTTCCACAGCCCTACAAATAACCATTGATTTGGATTTCATGGCTTATCCCCTATTCTGTCCTTGTAATATTATGCTGTGTTCTTCATTTATTTGTTTCGCAGACCAGTGGCTCTATGTCGCTTTCTATGCACTCATGATTTGTAGAGGAAATGCAGCTTATATGCATGTCAGTTTTCTCCAGGTATTGAGAGCCATTCCATATTCACTTGTCGTTTGCTATAATGGCTTCCTTTAGCGTAGCAGGTAAGCCAAACCATCACTTGTTTACAATTTCCGACTTACTATTCTACATATTCTCACCGTTTTCTTGAGTCTTACTCTTCAAAATTGTCTCCTCGTAGCGTTACTCTTCAGCTTGCAGAATAAAGTTAAGATAGGTATTTGGGGTTTAGTTCTATCTTTTTTTCCTTCATTAATTATTTCATTTCCGCAAGTGGTATGCTTAGTTTTCTAATGTTTCCTTCTCATCCTGCTACATGTAATTACACCAGGGTCGATTGGAAGGGTTTACACTGCACTGATATGTTTTATTTTGGGGAGCTTGGTCTCACCCTTACTTCACCACTTGCTTATAGGTATCGGGTTCTCCCATAAGGTTTTAGAATGGTTGGATTAGTTCCTATGCTAGCTTTTGGGTAGATGCGACATTCGCTTGCTAGATTTAGTTTTATGGCCTGTTGGCTATTTAATTTAACTTCTTTATTTAATCCCAAGGGAAATACCCTGTTGAGAACAGTTGCATGCAACCTCGGATTTAATGTAATACCATGCTACTCTTTAATTGTTGGTTGTATTTATGTTCCAGTTTTAAAAGAAAGTCTCATCCAACAACAAAGTTCTACTTTGATGTATTTTGAATATTGTTATGAAGGTTTTATGGGTTCTCTGTATCTCAAATATTAGCTCTTTTAATATTTTTTTACTCTTTCAGAATATAGTGGCATAATATTTCGTTTTCTGCTTGTGGTAAATGCATATGTTGCCTTAGTTATTTTCTTGTTAGAAGCATTCACATTAGATTTTCCAATGATTTTTCATTTATGCTCGGTTATGGTTCTCATTCGTACAACACTGTATTCTTCTTTCCTTCATTATTCTTGTATAAAAAAACATTTCCGTTGTTGTTTACATATATATTGGTTGTAGCGTTTTCTGGGTTTTACTACACATACTATTTTGATGGCTGTAGCATTTCTTGGCTTTCACACAGAAGCTTCAATTTTTCTTTCAAGAACATAATTTGTTTTATTTATTTCATTTAGATAGAGAGATTTCTGGACCATCTATGCGCTCAGTTGTTTTCCTACAACTCTGATGTTCGTGTATATCATAGGATACATGTACACGACCAGTTTTGGGGTCCGGGTTTTCGACTATGGACCCTAAATTAAAAGTGCTCCATGTTCATACTACTGTTAGATATCTCTGTCTATGTTTAACTTGATAGTATATATACTATTCATACTACTCTTTCTTGTGAAAACTGGTAATAACTTCATATTTATATTTATTCCACAGTACACATATTAATAATAGATCTAGTGTAATTTTCTGGACTATTTTACAACACATTCATAAATTATTTATCTTCAACATTCACAGTGTAAACATCTCGTTTCATAATTTCAAGAAACATTTTCTATATTTAAAAAGATTATGTTATAAGCAGCAAATTCTAGTCTTCGTACTATTTCTACAGTTTATATACTTATCTCGCTTCAGAGTCTGTTGTTGATGTCCTCCCTACCATGAGAGAGGAAATTACGTTGTCATCTCCCCCCGTGTTCCACACCTCGGTTGCGTAGGTTGACAGATCTTTCAGAAGAGGCCTCAGGACCCCAAGTCCAATACTCTTCTTTCCAGGATTCAGGAACACTGAGTGTTTCCACTAGTCACCACCAGCTCAGGAATTTCCACTCTCTTCCTACCTCTCCTTAGTCACCGAACATAACCCCTTTTCCTCACTGGGATGTGCCATTATCCCTAAGGAAGCTAACTATTCTTTCAACTGTTTTCTGTTCAACCACTCCTCAGTTCTTGAAATACTTTTATCATCCTTCTTTCTTAATTTTCATGAAATCACAATTCCATAGTTAAATTTTATTACCAAAAAGGAAACATAATTACTTTATGTTCATCATCCATAATCTTGTTCTCAACAAAAATGAATGTTTAGTCTCTTTTAAAATAAAATAACATAATAATTAGTTTGCACTTAAGCCAATTGTCACGTTGAAGAAACATATCTTGTAATTATGATAACTACATTTGATTTTGATCACAAAACCTTTTGAACTAAAAACAAAAAAATACATTAGAGCTATATATATATATATATATATATATATATATATATATATATTCTATTTAGAATTGAGATATATATATGCCTTTTTTTACTAATTTGTTTATGACTGAGATTAGCTTTTCATTAAAAAAAATAATAATTTAAAAGCATTTGAACGGTCAAAATTATTAAACAATTACCACACTAATCATGTTAACATATTAAATTTTTTACGGCCAATGAATTTAAAATCAACAACCATCACATAATTAATTTAAAAAAAAACATCACAATATTACTAATTATTCTAACATCACAATATCACTAATTATTCTATATTTGTGGATCAAATTACAATAAATATGATATAATAATGCTTCAAAATTTATGTAATCCCTCTCCAAAGAAGTTTAGAGGAAAGTTTACTTCCCTACTTAAGTGGCTTTTAACTAATCAAAAATTTATTATTATTATTATTGTTGAATAGCATTAGATTTTCCACCATAACATTACTGAATTACAAATTACCAAATATTTTAATTTCTCAATCAATAAAATTTAAATTAACTAAAATCTAAACCTTAGCTACTAACTTGAATTTAATGTTTTTATTTTAATTTAATTACATTTAAAACAAACTAAAAGACATACAACTCTATTATATAATCGTTGTTTATATTTAAAAACACATCAATTAACTAAAGGAAAAATAAATTTCAGTCCAACGCTGAATCCATTGATGTATTTATATACATATAAACAAAATTGAAAAGAGATATTAAACTAATAATACCATGGTTATAAATAATTTTCTAATTTTAAAGATATATCATAGCACAACTGGAAATAGAGTATTATATTAATGTAAAATATCAAAGAGACCACAGTGATGATCTAGCCTTGTGTATAACTAATTTTCTATATATATTTTTAACAATTCCGGATCCAAAGTGCACGTTAAATAAATAAAAAAATCTCATTAATATTTTTTTTCATGAATTTTAACTAATATGTTATTTATAATTATAATTAGATAACATATTTATAAAATTTTAAAAAGAAAAGTCAGAAATTATTATTATTTATCTATTTATATATTAAAATTTTATTATTATTTTATTAAAATTAAATAAAAACTATATATATTCTATTGATAAATTTAATATCATTTATTATTTTAAATATTTTGAATTTGAAAAATGTTCTCAATCATTTAATTTAAGAAGAAATCTTTCGGTAAAAACCATATTATCATGAACAAAGTCGACGCGTTTCAAACCAACCAGTGTGGTTCATCATCAGGACTAGGTGAGAGATCAGATCAGTTATTAAGTTTAAATAGATGTAGGAGAAGCAAAGAAAACCGCTAATTTCACTATAAAATCCAAAACAGTTAGTTCTAATAATTAAAAAAGAAAAAACGGCTAGTTTGAATATTAAAATTAAAAGTTTAATTAAATAAATAAAAATAAATATATAAATAAATAAAAATAAAAATAAATTTTTTTATATATCAATTTAATAGTTTAATTAAAAATTATTTAATTATTTAATTAATTTATTTATTTAATTAATTGATTATTAAAAATACAAATATTATTTTATTATAATTATATATTATTGTAAATATATTAAAATAATAATAATAATAATAATAATAATAAAATAAAAATAGTTTCATTAATTTACAAATTTAATTACAAATTGAAACGGCTAGTTTGAATATTCAAATTAATAGTTTAATTAAAAATTAATATTATAAATAACACATTTTATTTTTATTAATATCATTAATCGATTTTTCAAAATACAAATATTATTTAATTATAATTATATATTATTATATTGAAATTCTATCTTTAAAAAATAAATAAATAATATATATATATATATATATATATATATATATATAAAAAGATATAAAAATAAAATAAAATAAAATATAGAAATAAAAATAAAATAAAAATAGTTCTATCAATAAAATTAAAAATCGAATCGGCTAGTAAGATATTAAAATTAATAAATTATGTGTAAAAAGATTTTTCGGTGAAAATCATATAGGAGAAATTTGTGTCGACGCGTTTCGAACCAGCTAGTGTGGTTCATCATCAGGACAAGATGAGAAATCTGATCAGGAAACCAGTTTAAGATGAATGAAAACGTATTGCCTTCCTCCAGTTTGCAGAGATCCGTTGCAGATAAATCCAGTTTCATCGACAGACCAGGTTCATCGTTCTGAGTCTTTCCTTTCTGATTTACGCTTGGATTTTATTGATTCTCCTTCGGTTTCCTCGCTTTTACCGTCTTGCCAGGATCCCTCGATTTTTATTCCAGGGAGACTTGGTGTTAGTAATAAAGAAAACCCTTTAAATATTGGTCTTATGAGTAAAGATAACGCTTTAGATATAAATATTCACAACAATCCGTTTAATAATAATAAAATTTCGAATAATAATTTTAACATTAATCGTAGCCATAGTGTTATTAATAATAACATTGATCTTATTAATGATAATAACACTGATAATATTATTAAAAGTAACCAAGACATTATTAATAATAATATTGACATTATTAACAATAATAATATTGATAATACTATTAATAATAATCATAACATTAATCATAATAATAGTAATATTATTACAGTGGTAATAGTAATAATATGATTAGGAGGAACCATGATAATAATACTGATAATATTATTATTAATGATAATAATACTGATAATATTATTAAAAGTAACCATGACATAATTAATAATAATATTGACATTATTAACAATAATAATATTGATAATATTATTAACAATAATCATAACATTAACAATAATAATAGTAATATTATTAACAGTAGTAATAGTAATAATATGATTAGGAGGAACCATGATAGTAATAATAATAGTATTGAGTTTATTAATAATAATAATATTAGTAATATCAATAATAATAGCATTATTAGTAGTAATAATATTATAAATAACATTAATACCAATTCTCCTTTAAAGAGGACTGTTATAAATCTTTCTTCTTTTTCATTTGATCGTCATGTCTATAGTTTATTGGAGAGGGGCCTTAATTTTGCTCTTGCTCCTAAAAAAATTCCTATTCATGACATCATTTGTGATATAGAATTCAGGATTAGAGATTTGCCTGATGCTACTAAAGACATCATTAGGCAAGACTGTTCTGTGATCCTTAGAAAAGCTAAGCCTCCTAAGAGCAACATTAGCAAGAATGAGTTTGAGGCTCTAAAATCCTTAAACAATAACCAAGACATTGTCGTTCTTAAAGCTGATAAGGGAGGTGCTACGGTTATTTTAAACAAGGATGATTATCGGAATAAGATGTTGGATCACCTTCAAAATAGCGGTAGCTATAAGAAGCTTGACAAAAATCCCCTTAAAAAAGTGTCTAAAGCTGTTGCTCTGGCGATAAAATCCAGTAGCACTGTTGGCTCCCTTAGTAAAAAAGCTTATTGAAAGTAATCCCCTTACCCCGAGGATTTATGGTCTTCCTAAGATTCATAAGGAAGGTGTTCCCCTTCGCCCCATTGTCAACACCATAGGTGGTCCGACTTATTTGCTTGCTAAATTTTTAGCTAATAAGTTGAAGCCCCTTGTGGGTCGCACCAACTCCTTTGTCAAAGATTCTTCCTCCTTCATTAATGAATTGAAAGACATTAAGTTGGATCCAGATGATAGGTTTGTGAGTTTTGATGTTGTATCATTATATACTTGCATTCCCATTAAGGAAGCCATTGATGTCATCTCTCGTATTACGGATCCTCATACTGCGCATCTTGTGGAGATTTGTCTTACCTCGACCTTCTTTAGTTTCGAGGGTGTTTTCTTTGAACAGACCTGTGGTGTGGCCATGGGTTCCCCCCTTTCCCCTGTTGTTGCTAATCTTTTCATGGAACACTTTGAATCGAGGGCCCTTTCCTCTTCCCTTTTTCAACCGAAGCTTTGGAAAAGGTTTGTTGATGACACCCGTGTATTGTGGCCCCATGGTAAAGAGAAATTAGACCTTTTCTTCCAGCATCTTAATGATCAATCTGACTTCATTAAGTTTACCATGGAATTCGAAGTTGATGGTAGCCTGCCCTTTCTGGATGTCCTTCTTTCGAGAAATGATGATGGTTCCTTCTCTCATCAAGTTTTTAGAAAGAAGACCCATACTGAACAGTATTTGCATGCGAGTTCTCATCATTTCCCGGCTCAGAAGCTTGGGGTTCTCAGTACCCTAGCAACCAGAGCCTTTAGAATCTCTGATGTGAACCACCTTGAAGGTGAAAAATCGCATCTCCTTAATGTCTTCTGTAAGAACGGTTATAGCAGGGCTCAGTGTCTTAGAGCTTTTCAAAAAGCTGTGAAAGGTCCAAAGGTTAAGAAAGATCCCTACGATTGGTTATCTGGAGTTCACCTTCCCTTTATCCAAGGTACTACTGATAAAATCGCAAGGATATTGAAGAAACACAATGTCTCTTCAACTTTCAAGCCTCTCCGCACCATCCGTGGTTCTCTTAGATCGGTTAAAGACCCGATTTGCCCGATGGATGGTAAGGGTGTTTATTTGATTCCATGTTCCTGTGGGGCCCCTTACATTGGTGAAACTGGTCGATCTATTAACCAACGCATTCATGAACATGTCGCTGACCTTAGACATGGTAGATCTCGATCCTCTGCCTTAGCAGAGCATGCTGAAAAAACAAATCACCATATATGTATTGAAGATACTAAGGTTATTGCGACTATTGACCACTTCCACCACCGAAAGTTAAGGGAAGCCTTGGAAATAGAAAAGAGGCCGGTTAACCTTAATAGGGATGATGGGTGGAATGTTAACAGATGCTGGATTCCTGCACTTCACTCTTAGTTGATCTTGATTCCTCTTTCCTGGTGTGCTCATTTTATTTTTCTTATTTGGTTTTGATTAGGATTTTTGTTTTGTTATTATATATATATATATATATATATATAATTTATTTTTTTATTTATTTTTTTATTTTTTTTAATTTTTTAATTTTTTTTTAAGTTATTGTATTTTATTTTTATTATTTATTTATTTATTTATATTTATATTTTTGTTTTATTTTTATATTTTTTGATTTATTTATTTATTTTATTTATTTTTATTTTTAGTATTATTGATTTATTGATTTATTTTTAATTTTTATTTGAATTTGAATTTGAATTTTATTTTATTTATTTTTTATTTAAAAAAAAAAAAATTTATTTTTATTTTTATTTTTTATATTTTTATTTTTATTTTGATTTCTATTTTATATTTTTATTTATTTTTATTTTTTATATTTTTTAAATCTTACCTCTTTAGTAATATTATATTATTTGATTAATTATTATTATTATTTATTTGATTTGATTTCATATTTTATTTATTTGATTTTTTATTTTATTTATATAGAATTTATAATAAAAACATAATCAAAATTAAAATAAATAAATAAATAAATAATATTAATAATAATAATTTTCCTATTCTAGTCAAACTAGCCGTTTTTCCAACGGCTAGTTGGAGCTGTCCTATTCTACTTAAACTGGTTTCCTGATCAGATTTCTCATCTTGTCCTGATGATGAACCACACTAGCTGGTTCGAAACGCGTCGACACAAATTTCTCCTATGTGATTTTCACCGAAAAATATTTTTACACATATTTTATGGATCACAGAAGCCAAATTCCTAATATTAATAAATTAATTAAAAATTATTTAGGACAGTCTAACTAAAAATCATGTTTGAATTTATCAAGAGAAAATTTATTTTACAACCAAGTACAATAGGATGTGTAAATTTATACTTTTCAAAAATATTTTAATAAGAAATTTAAATAAACTATTTAAGATCTATATTAACTAATTTAAACTGATAAAATATTTATTTGAACATGTTAAGTAAATTATTTTAGTGTCAATTATATATATATATATATATATATATATATATATATATATAATTTTAAAATGATTGTGCATATATCATGAAAAAAATAAGTTTTGTGGTTAAAATATTTATTTGGTCCTAGATATACTCTATAGAGCATTCATAAATAGAATTTAAATAATGAAAAATTACACATTTTCTTTAATAGTGTAAAGAAATTTGATCTCTCTAAGCTCATGTTATATACGTATTTAAGATGGATCTATGTTACTTGAGCTCAGAGGCTCATTCTACAACCCAGTGTGAGGGGATGTGGGAATGTGTAAGTTTGTTCGTACTTCGAGTTGACATTGGTCTAAATAGAAAAAAACTGCTGACTATAATGTAGAGTAATTAGAAATTAAAACAAAATTTATGAGTAAGATGTTTAAACATTATACTTTTAAAAAATATTTTAATAAAAAATTCAAATAAGTTATTTAAAATCTATATTAAGTAATTTCTGCTGATAAAATGTCTTTTTGTATATATTATGTAAAATATTTTATTGTTAATTATATATATATTATATATCATTTATTTTTTTTATGTATATATCATGAAAAAATAAGTTTTTAGTATTAAAATGTTTATTTAGTCTCATATATTCTATATAGTATTCAAAAATACAATTTAAACAATAAAATATTATATATTATATAGTTGAAGAAATTTAATCTTTCTAAACTCATATTCTATAGTACTTAAAATTGATATATATATATATATATATATATATATATATATATATATAACTTTAAAAAAAATTATTAAATTATTGATATATTTGTATACCTATAAACAAGGTTGAAATGATATATTAAACGAACAAATAATATATTCTAACAGCCTTATAATCAAAATATTAATGTTAAAGATATCCACATCTAGAAATAAAACATTAGTATTTATATGATAAGGAGACGATGGCCATGATATAGCCTTGTGTATAATTTCTTTTTATTTTAATATAAATTTTCTTGATGTTTTATGATCTTATACATGATGCTCAATGCATCTAACAGAGCAATCGTAACCAGTAAATAAACCATGTTTGATACTCGATCCATCTAATACAGCAATAATAACCATAATAATAACCGTTATGTTTTCCAGGCATCAATCAAGCTATACGGCCAACTTTAAAATTAAAGTAGTCACCAAAGCCGGCTTTTGCTCCTAGGGACTGAATGTCTATTCAGTCCTATACTTTGTTGGAGTCTTTACGCAATAATTCATAAAAGACCAGAAATTTGTGCACTAAGGAAAGGTCGTAGTTTAATTAGATTGCTTTTTAGTCTTGAAAATCATAGAAATTTTTGTAAGATTTTAAGAAAATCTACTAAGGATTTTTGTAAACTCACTATCAAACTTTAATATTTTGGGTGTTCTAAAGGTTTTTGATAGTGTTGAATCCATTTCCATCATCAAAATCATGATTCAAACACTGTTAATGTAAGATTTCTTAAAAAAAAATTATTCGGATTCAGGTCAATATTGACTGTCCGGCCAATTCCTGTCAAATTAACAAAGGGAGACAGAAGAGAATTGCAGAGAGCACATCGGCACAAGATCCATATTTATTGAAAAGAGAAATGTATATTTATACAAGTCAGAAACAGTTATACATAAACTGAATCTGGACACTGATTGCTAACTAATCTAGAGCTACTTCTAAACTAACTGAATGATTAATTATTTAACACCCCCTCTTAATCTTGAGGGTTACATTATTTTATTGCTAACTTTTGACATTGAAATTCATTCTATATTTCCGAAGTCAGAGAGAAGTCTCTTGACTTTCAACTAGATTTGGTTTTCTTCTTCTTTTCTTCCAAATTCTGTAGCCTCTAAATTGTTTCCTCATATTCGTCTTATTGTATTGTTCAAACTTCAGACTTTTCATTTGCTGGTGCAGGTCTTTTACTATTCCAAGTTGTCTAAGCATGTCCTGGACATCTTCAAGAAATGTGGGCTGCTGCCACATATTGTCTTTCGTATTATGGTTTTCATGATCAATCTGCTACAACATAATATTAGAATAATGTCTTATTTCTTCAAAACTCCAATGCATGAAAATTTCATTAACATGTTCATCATGCATATCCTCTTCAACATTCAATTCTACATCTTCTGTGTAGATCTTATCCAGACATGGTGTTGCAAGCCATGTTTCAATAAACTTTAACTCTTCTTCATAATCATTTTATGTACCTGCACATTGGAAATCAATATCAGAATCCAAAATATTTTCAGAACGACATTGGTTCTGGTCTTTCTGCTCTGCAATGAGAGCTTTATCCTGTTGCGATTCTTTCTCTATTTCTGCCTCTATCTCTGTTTCCTTCTGCTCTGCAGTGAGAACTTTTTGATGTTGCGCTTCCTTCTCTGCCTCTGCATCTTTCTCTGTTTCTGCTTTTACTTTGCAGACTTCTTTCTCTGCTTCTGTCTCTGTCTCTTTTCCACTACCCTGTAATGCTGCGAACAAATTGTCTTCCACTAACTGCAGTGAAGAAATCTCACCAAATAACATCATGTCAATATCATATTTTTGTTGTATCATCTGAAACCAGTCATCATTAGTCAAAAATTCATGATCAAAGTTAACATCAACCATCAAATTTTCATCAGCAAGTTGTGTTGCTGGATTCACCATTTCATCATCAGCAAGTTGTGTTGCTGGAATCAACAAGTCATCATCAACAAACTCTGTTGCTGGTTTCATCAAACCTTCATCAGCAAGCTCTGTTGTTGGAATCACCAAATCTTCATCAGCAATCCATGTTGCTGGTATCAACAAATCTTCGTCCACTTGTAACTGTGTACAGTGGGGTTCACAAACATCTTCATGTTCTCTCTCTGCGGCTTTTGCACTTTCTTCGCATACATCATCCACTTGTGACTGAACACAGTGGGATTCAACAAACTCTTCATCTTGTTCTACACTTTCTTCGCAGACATCATCCACCTGTGACTGAGCACAGTGGGATTCAAAAAACTCTGCATCTCGTTTTAGATCTGCTGCTACAGATCCACCTTCATCTTTAACTTCACCAAAACATCTCTCAAGGGTATCCCAAGCCTCTTTGGCTATCTTGGCATCTGAAATCAAAAGAAGTATACTTTCATCCACTGATTCTTTTATGCATTTTAATGCATAAGCGTCTTTTTGCCCATTTATTTCAAGATCTAAAAAGATTTCGAACATCTTCTGTTTATGCTTTAGCCTCTTGGCTTTTCCCATGACCTTGTTGCTTGACTTCCACAAACAAACGAGTTTACATATCCATCAAATACCTTGCTTCCAAACTTTGACAGGCTTTAACACTTTCACTCTTCGAATTTTAAATAAACCACAAAAACATGATTCCATTCCTCTTTCACTTTCTCACTCACTTTTTTACTCTTCAGATTTTAAATGAACCACAAAAAAGACACGATTCCATTCCTCAACCGTATTCAAATTCAATTAATTCCTCCAAAAACTTAAAAATATCTTTTAAAAATTACAACCTTCTTTTAAATCTCCTTTTCCAAAAGAAATCTCCCTTTTAAAGAAATTAAGGTTTTTGTTTTAAATAAAAACCTTTAATAAAAAGAACTTTCTTCACATAAAAAGCTTTCTTCTCTTTTTAATCACGTGTAAAGTGTATTTTAAAACATTACATGGCCATACATAAATCTTTTAAAACATTACATGGCCATACATAAATCTCATATCGGAAGTCATTTTATTTGATGGAAAAACTCTTTATAAACTGATGCCATCTTTCATTATATCACATGTTTTTTAAGAGATTCTTATAATAATACCTTCAAATCATTTTACGCTGAAATCAGCTTAACACAGTTGCACCTGCTCCGGACCCGCGCGGACTCTGGCCAAAACCCACAGCTTCTCGTTTTCTTTTTATAACTCAGCAAAACAAATAATGAACTATGCAACTTTCTCTCGGCAGCAGAACTGCCTCTTCGCGAGCACTGTGTCGAGGATTCCAGATTACTGTGGTCTTAACACAACAGTTAAGACAGACTGGTATTGTTATCGCTAATCAAAAACCAGTGAATCATAAGAAGTAGCGGACTGAAATCTAATTGAATACAAAATGGAAGACATCCAAGGGCTAATATTTATGTGCAATTCAGAAACTTATCGTATTTTTGGATTGCCCAAGGTTCACAAGGTTACGAATGGAGTGCGGCTCTTTTTGCATGACTTCAAGCTTAGTCTGCAACGAATAGGCTGTCCTTCTCTCCGGCGACAGCGACAGAGCAGCCTTATGGCAAGCAGTCTCCCACAGGAACGGCAACTCTCCTCACTGGTTTCACAACAAACAAACAGATCTTTCCGGCTCCCTCCACAGCAAACACGTAGCCTCCAGTTGCAGTGCACAAAGCTGCTCTAGCAGTGCTTCTTGAACAGCTTTTTCATATCAGCAGGTGAATCTCCATTGGCCAATGATTCTTCAGACTTTTCTTCTGCGGCTGTTTCAAGAGCAGCAGAACCTTCTTTCTTTCACGCAGACAGCGTTTTCCCACTTCAAACGCAAAGCAAACTCAGCGTTTTCCCACTTCAAATGCAAAGCAAACTCTTGTGCCCTGATCTCTGTCTCTGCTACTCCAACGATCAAACAGAAAAAAGATTCACAAAGAAGATCGATAAGATCGACTCTCAGCTCTGATACCATGTCAAATTAACAAAGGGAGACATCAGAGAATTGCAGAGAGCACATCGGCACAAGATCCATATTTATTGAAAAGAGAAATGTATATTTATACAAGTCAGAAACAGTTATACATAAACTGAATCTGGAAACTGATTGCTAACTAATCTAGAACTACTTCTAAACAAACCGAATGATTAATTCTTTAACAATTCCTCCGTCTCGTTAGACAACTCCCTAAGAAAAATAAAATCAAATATTAATTTATTTTTTTGCTTAATAATTTATTCACTTTATATAAAGCCGTTTATAGCCATAAACATGGAAAAGGCTCTCCCAGATCAATTTATTTACTAGTCCCTGCGCTTAGGAGTTGCAGGTACTATAGTAATTGTTTATGAGCTTTGTATTATTCCCTACACAAAAACCAAATTCAATCAATTCAATTTAACTCAAATTTTTTCATTTCTAATTTAAAAAACTTTTTTTCATCTCCCTATGAGTTTCAGCTAATTATTTTTTTAACCAATAAGCAATTTGAAGGTCTTATTTGGCCTCATTGCGAGGCAAGACATATTGAAACTTAGCCTAAATGTCCATTGATACAAAGTTTTTCACAAAATTTTCAGTTTGTATTATATAATGCTAACATTACTTAATAAACATTTTATGTCTCCAAATTAATAATATATTTCATGTTTAAAATATTGCGAAAAGTTTACACATGACTCTCGAATGTTTAAACACTATACTCCACTTATCTTCATTTCAACTCTCTGATCTGCATGTTCCACTTGTATTCAACTTTATGATATGCATATCCCAATTCAAGCCTCATCACCAATTACTGAAGCCTCTTTTCACTCTAGAAGACCTACTCATATTTGCTTGATTCTTCAGTACACATATCTGGCTTTCATTCCTCCTGCAACCATATTTGAGGGCGTTGTTGCAAGAAGAGCCCTGTTGATGGTGGTAAGCCAACCTTGCATGGTATTTCCTTTTCGAATCAACTATATATTTATGTTGCTTTGTCCACAAATAACGTCCCCGTTTAATTGGCCTCTAGCAATTGCCTGTGGAAAATGGATGCAGCTCCTCTGGTAGCAGTTGTTTGCTTCATCGGTTTCAGTATCTTTTTCTTGGTTAATTTTTTCCCGCTCTACTACTGACCTTGACTACTTGACTAACTAATCAGGCTAACAATGGCTTTTTTTTGTTATTAGCATGATAGGTGGGTAATCCCTTCTCTTATGAGTGAATCTCTATGGCTTATTTATTTTCTTTAGTAGGCATATTTTCTCTAAGTTGAAGTCTTGTTAAAGTGCTCTTTTGGTGGAGCTCCTATATACAAAGTTTTTCTCCATGTCTTTTTTTGTGAACGAGAATTTATTTTAAGTGGTGGCTTGAACATGTCTCCTCTGGACCAGGTTTGCCGAACTTTAAATTCTAAAACTTTTTTTTATGGAATTAATGCTTTAAATTTTGTTTTAAATCAGGTGGCTTTATACCCAGTTGAATCTATTTTGTTAAAAATCTTGATGCTTGAGAAACGCTACTCTCAAATTTGAATCCACTGTATTTCAAGCTAGGTGTTAGGCTTAAGATCTATACTGTTATCTTTGCCTCATGAAGCATGGATCTTTATTTTGAATTCTGAGGCTAAAATTTTGAGCGGCTTTACATTGTTTGGCGAACACCTGCTTCAAAGTCATTTTTTGAAGCGACAGGGATGGTTTTTTCATGTTCAATCCAGACAAAGATTTATGCTCAGATTTGCATTTTTTGTTAAGAAGCCATGGATGCTTTCAAATGGATTTTTGATTTTTAGGTAAGAATGGTGAAAACTTGATCCATATCTTATATGTTTTGTTATATGTTGGTATTTGGTTGAATTTCGAGTTGTGCATTTAATTGGGTATATGAGACTTTGTTGGATCGTATTTGAAAATTTGAAATAAGCAAATGGCACTTTTCACTTTTTCTGCTATTCCTATCATTGTCTTCAATATCTACTAGACTGAGGTTTAGATGTTATGTAAAATCATTCCAAACTTTCTGCTTATCCTTTTGAAACTCATGCCATATGGGTAGATCCCAAGATTGCCCCTAAAAGCTAATTTGTATATGTTTGAACTCATTTGTTTCAAAGTGTGAAATAGAGTAATCCTGCTATAATTTCTTTGTTGCTTGCTTTTCAAATACGACTTTGTTTGTTGGGAATACATTTAAACAATTACAATTGGACTTTAACATATAAAATAATCTTATGTATTGCTGGAACTAAACTATCTGCTCAAACTTACAGGTATCAAACTCCAATTTTTTTCTATTTTTTTCAATCCATTTAACTCCTGTAAAAAAAATATATACACAAAAATTTGTATGACTCCAGCTAAATTTGTGCTTACAAGTAATGGTTAAACATCTGGATTTTGACCAAGTATTTCAGTGTCCCTCAACTTTGCAAATTAAAAGTCTCTTTTACTTCTCTAAGTTGTCTACTTCTCTAAGTTGTCTAATGAAAGCTCTTTCAACTCTGTTTATTTGTTGCTTGCTTTTCAAATACGAATTTGTTTGTTGGGAATACATTTAAACAATTACAATTGGACTGCAACATATAGAATCCTTTGTATTGCTTGTTGGGAATACATGTAAACAATTACAATCGGACTGCAACATATAGAATCTTGTTATTGTTGAAACTATTTGAGCTTCTGTATTGCTGAAACTATTTGCTCAAAGTTACAGGTATCAATTCTAATTTTTTTCTATTTTTTTCAATCCATTTAACTCTTGTAGAAAAAAATATATACAGAAAAACTTGTATGACTCCAATTAAATTTGTGCTTAGAGGTAATGGTTCAACATTTTTATTTTGACCAAGTATTTCAATATCCCTCAACTTTGCAAATTAAAAGTCTCTTTTACTTCTCTAAGTTGTCTACTGAAAGCTCTTTCAAATCTGTGATCTACATGTCCCAATTCAACAGAAAATAGCATAGAAAATAACATGGAAATAAATAAATATGAAAAGTTGACATGTGAGAGTCTGAATGAATTTCATGTTGCTCTAAATCTTTTGGAAAAACTCCTAACAAAGGGATCCTGTGATGAGTAGAACTAGATAAACAGGAAAATAATAGGAAGAAAAATACAAACATCAATAGACTTTAAGTGGAGTCTGTTTTTTTGACCTCACCACAGAATGCGATAGAGAAAACTAAAATTAGGAACCTGCCCAGAAATAGAAAACAATAAACTAAACATGAACCAAAAATAAAAAAGAGTTCTACAATACCTGTAATTGTAAACTAACGACGCCTTGTACACTGCACATATGCTTGATAGCCCCGTGGACGAAAAAATTGCTCCCAGTAAATTATTAGATCCTAGACCACAACATTAAAGTAAGGGTTTCTTTATTCAAAGCTTGCTTTAATTCTACCCTTGGAAGTCCATATGACTCTTTGTTGGCATTCTTCATCCTCAAATGCAGAGCATCTACAATAAATGTCAAAACAAGTCAATGTATGCTCTAATTTGTGTGTTCTTACAGCACAAATTCATTGTTTGGCACACGAAGCCTTTATTGGAAGCTCCATCGTATAAAGGTTTTCTACCTGTCCACTATCACTGACAAAGTGTCAAGTTTCAATTCCAGATTTTATGCAATAAATTTGTTCCAGATTTGACAAACATCTCAGAGCAGATTTTGAAGGTTTTCAAGGATATAGATGGCAGAGAGGAGCAAGCTGGCTCTCAAGCATGCTCGTTCTTTTAAATCGACTAAACCATTGGATTAAATAGTTATGAAGCCATCTCATGTATCCCAAGGTTTTTGGGATACCTTGGATCCGTCCGACATTTGAACTATCAGAGTTGGGGATAATGCAGCTTTGTAAATGTTGGTTGAGGGCAATGGATCCTCTCATATGCAAATTTTGAACGCTGCCATCTGATTTGAGAATTATTTTCGCAATTTGCAAAATCACATCCACCAGATATGCAACGTTATCACAACTAACATTTGGAAAAACCTGTTGTAGGAATTCAACAGGAAAACTTGAAATTTGAAATTCTAGGTGACATGGGGCAGAAGTAATATTGAATGTGTTGCGGGTAGAATTTTGCAGAAGTTTCTGTTGTTTTTTTACAGGAGGGCCTTCATGGCTTTGAGGGACTTGAAGCACCTTGAACAATAGTTTTGACGAACGCACCCGGCCGAGAGAGCAAGAGGAAATTCTCTCCTTCAGGTTTAAGGAAGAGAAACAAAGGTGTACAGTGTCACTAGAAAGTGCTGGGAGGTCGCGGAAAGGAATGATCGGCCGGGATCTTCCTGAGGGATGGTTCACCGTTTGGCGCACATTCTCCAACTGTTGATGCAAAACTCGATAAGATACAAGGAATGAAAGCGGGAATTTTTCATAGGTATGCAGGCTGAGGCTGAGACGTCGCCTTCTCCAACCATTTACCGATCTGTAGCCAGCATTGTTAGTTGTATATCCGGCATTTGGGAGGGTTTTTGGGAAAGGTGGTGGGGAGCGCTGGTGATCTCCAGGCCATGTAAAGACATTGGCTTTAAAATGTGTCATCATTGGTGGCGTTGCAATGGTTGTGTATGTTGCTGCTTGGACCTATGATCGTTTCTGGTATGCAAAGGCTGGATCCACAGTGGTGGACTACACCTGTTGACAGTTTTTACTCCCTATCCGGCTTCCTCTGTTTCTCGGATCCTCGACGAAGAACACCCGTTTTCCGTTTTATTTTGAACGGCTCCGTTTTTGTTTTTCCCCGGGCACTGTGGTAGGTAGTCTTAGTTACTCCTCTGAGGTGGCTTCAGTGCATTGGGAAACTCTTGATGTGGATTAGCCATGATGGTGAGATCTTCCGGACTGATCCAGGATAGTCGTTGTGATTTCATATCGTTTTTGGTTGTGCTTCCTACACACTGAAAGGTGGCGTGGCGCTCCAATTGGATCTATCCGTTGTGATACGATCAGGAAGCAGTACTTTCCACCTGCCATACCAACACACTACATCTCCATCACATTGAATTCTCGGTGGTACATGGATCAGAAGGCCAAAGGTCCGTCGAACATGGATCAGAAGGCCAAAGGTCCGTCGAACAGGCGAGAGGACATTCTCTCTTCGGACCTATCTGCGCAGGAGGCTTTCGTTGCTGCCACGATTCGGGCTGAAAAGGATTATAACAGGAATTTTTCTCACGGTGATCTGATTGAACATGGGAAGAGAAAGTCACTTCCCGATATCCACACTCATTCTGTGGAACCTGGTCATGCTCTCATCCAAAGTAGAAGAGGTTCGCGTAGGCGAAGGGACAAGGAACGATTGGCTTTCAAACCAGCACAGGTAGTGAAAGAGGTGGCTTTGGACAGCAAAGACATCATTGATAGAGTCAGCAGTCTTCAGAAGCGCGCTCTGGTTGGCAGACGGATCTATGCGGAGTCAAAAGAGATTGATATGTAGGAGTGGGCGCACAGGTGCTGGGTCAAGAAAGTAGGCTACATGCTGAAGATTAGTATGCTAATGGGTAACTAGTTTACAGTTCATTTCATGCACGAACAAGACTGCAGCAAAGTGATGGACAGGGTATGGGTTAATGGTCACAGCTATCTTCAAATCATGCCTTGGTATCTCGGCTTTGACCCTCTGGTGGATGCTTCAACGGGAAAGTTTCTGTGGGCTAAATTGCCTGGCCTCCCACTTGAATACTGGACCAAAAAAGCTCTCATGGCCATAGGCAACACCATTGGAACCACGAGGTATGTTGATCCAAGAAGTGTAGGAGTTCCCGACAAACGGGTTGCTTGGCTACTGATTGAAGTATCGTCAATGAATGGTTTGGCGGGAGCAATTGAATTGGTATGGGATAGAAGATGACACAATCAACGTGTCGATTACTGGGGCATTCCCTTTCGCTGTCTGCGCTGCCATAATATAGGTCACCTTCATCGGGAATGCCCTTACAGATTCACTAAGCTGAGGTGGAGGCGCAATTAAACATTACGGAAAGGGTCAGATTATTATTCGTCATTTTCATCTGATTTGGGCACTACGGGTAAGTTAAATACCTCCCCTTCTCGGCTTAAGGAGACTAACCACTGTGATTTCTCTGTAGGATCTGATATCCCCCCACATGGCTCTGGTTCTACTGGCGTAAGGATGGCATAAGGATGTCTACCCCCCCCAAAGTCCTCTCCTATCGCCGAGATCCAAACACGTGGTGCTTCTGCTAGTCACATCCTCCGCTCTCGGCCTGTCAGTAGTCACTTTTTTGAGAAGGGTATTACTACTTCTTCCCACCTAGCATTTTCCCACCCAGAGAGCTCTCCTCCTCAGCTTTCCATCAACGTCCCTATCCCTAATTGTGACCCCTTCAGCAGAACCGCCAACATCGCGTCTCCCACCATGCCCGCATTGGAATGGGCATCCCCACATGATGAGCACGCCCTTGCAGCTTACCCTTCTTTTGAATCGCCTAAGAATTATGTAGACATCGATCTGGATGATATTTTGAAGAATCCAGAACTCGATCTTGCGGCTCTGACTGTCTTTGACAGGCAGAACGTTGATGGATCTCCTTCCATATCTCCGAGATCGGCCGCAAATATAACAGTTCGTAAGACTGCTAAATCTGGCTCCGGACATTTCAGAGGGAGGAAGAAGACGAAAGAACTCTTTAGAGGTGAGATTTTAGATCTCCAGGAGATCCCCATTTTAGATTCGGGATCAAAATGGGCTCTTAGAGCAAGCTGCTCATCCAGAGGTGTGCCATGACCTCCATTCTGTCTCTCAACATTAGAGGGATTGGCGACCCCTCAAAAATAAACCGCCTCAGAGACTTGGTAAGGTGCCACAGGCCTTTGATATTATTACTGCAGGGAACACTCTCTCTCCGGAAACCTGCTGCGAAGGTCATCATCGAGATCTGCCCAGGTTGGAAGGCTACTGTGGTTGATTCGGTGGGCAGGGCAGGTGGTATTGCGGTAGGCTGGGATATACAGATCTTTGACCTGGTGGTATTGCGGTAGGCTGGGATATACAGATTCTGCTTTATGGCTCACTCAGGGGAAACAGTGAACAGGTGGCCATAGTTAATCTTTATGCTCCCTGCAGCTCCAAATTAGCCTTCTGGAACAGACTGGATAAGTCTGGGATATTGGATCTGAAATTTTTGATGATGATTGGGGACTACAATGTCACCCTCACAGCGGACGAATCATGGGGGAATAAGGCGAGGTTGGACAGGGCTGCTGACTGTGTATATCACATTCTACACAGTCATCAACTGGTTAACATCAAATCAAATCCAGTTGTTCCCACCTGGACTAATTGCAGATGTGGAGATGAACACATTGCTAAGATCCTTGATCGTGCCATGGTCAGCACTGGATTGATTGAGACTTTGGGTCATATGCGTCTTTCAGTTATACAATCGTCTATTTCGGATCACATGGTGATTTGTCTTACTTGGAGGATTGAAGCTGGCAAAAAGGGGGCGCCTTTTAAATTTAACAGGGTGTGGCTCACGGACCCCGGTTTCAACAGGCTGGTTAACACCTTCTGGAAGGATGCAGGATCAGCGACTTCACAAGATCCTGGTCTGATAGCGAAGCTGAGATCCTCGAAAATCTATGTTAAAGCTTGGGAGCGTAGGAAAAAAGATGCTCAGAGAAGAGAATTGGCTGAAATCTCGAGCCTCATTGCCAAGGCATATGAACATTCTTTATCCCACCCACCAGATGAGGAACACTATATGCTCTTAAAAATTTTGGAGGATCAGAAGATAGAGCTATTAAAAATTGAGGAGGTCACCTGGAAACTAAAAAGCAGGAAACAATGGCTCAAAGAGGGCGACCTAAATACAAAGTACTTTCATGCTTGTGCATCCGGCAGAATGGCAAAAAACACCATATGGATCATTCAAAACAAGGAGGGATCCATTATCAACGATGAAGATGAGATCAGGAAGGCCGCTGCTGCTCATTTCGCTGACTTTTACTAAAACAACCCGGGGATCACAGCCCATAATCAAAAGTTGGTTGTTAACCACATTCCTGAGATGTTTGACAGGCAAGCTTCTGAAGAGTTCATGAAACCTATCTCTAAGGAGGAGCTTCTGGATGTTCTTAAATCTTTTGCCAGGGACAAAAGCCCTGGGCCGGATGGGTGGCTGGCAGAATTCTATATTGCTTTCTTTGATCTCTTAGGGGATGAACTGCAGGAGATGATTGAATCGACCAGAGTTAAAGGTCACATTCCGGGAGCCATTAGCGCAACCTTTCTAGCGCTCATTCCGAAATCTTCGAATCCTGCCACTTTCTCGGACTTCCGCCCCATTGCTTTATGCAACGTCTTGTATAAGATGTCTTCGAAGGTGATTGCAAACAGGTTAAAGCCCACTCTCTCTAAGTGGATCTCGGATGAGCAATATGGCTTCCTAAGTGGCAGATCCATTCATGATGTCGTGGCCATTGCCCAGGAAGCTATGCACACTATACATGTCCAGAAGCAGGCTGGCATCATCTACAAGATCAGACTCCACAAAGCGAATGACTCTGTAGACTGGTCCTTCATCAGATTTGCGCTCCTAAAAATCGGTCTGCACATGCCAGCCATCAGATGGATAATGGCTTGTATCTGCTCTGTCCGTTACAACGTCATCATAAATGGTATACCTTCGAAATTCTTCGGTGCGAGACGTGGGCTGAGACAGGGATGTGCCCTGTCTCCGATGATCTTCCTCCTTGTCATGGAAGGCTTCAGTAGGATGATTAATAGTGCTTCACAAGAGGGACACTTCACGGGCTTGTTGGTATCGCCTCAGGTCAAAGTCACCCACTCCCTATTTGTTGATGATCTTCTGGTTTTTGGTGGCATCTTACGCAAAGATTGGATCTATCTTCAGGTGATGTTGGACAGATTTGGAACTGCCACAGGACTCATTATCAACAAGCTTAAATCTAAACTGTTATTCGCACACAGTGAGGAGGCTGATATTCTCCACATTGCAGAGATACTGGAGGTAAGTGCAGCGAAGATGAATGAGGGTATCACCTATCTAGGCTTCCGATTAAAGCCCTACTCATACGTCAATAAAGACTGGGAATGGATTGTTGAAAAGTACAGGAGCAAAATTTCTAAATGGACAAACCGTTGGCTGACTTTGGGAGGCAAATTCATTCTCACACAAGCGGTTATTTCGCAGCTCACGATCTTTTGGGGTCATTTGTACCTTATTCCTATGGAAATATGCTTGAAGATAAATGCTATAGTGGCCCATTTTTTATGGTCTGGAGTGGGAACTCGCAATAAATACCACCTTTGCAAATTATCGGAGATTTCTCTTCCCAAGGAGGTGGGCGGGTGGGGTCTGCTGGACCTACGACCTTTCATTTTCGCCTTACTGTCAAAATCATTATGGAGGGCGCTCACTGGGAACAGCATTTGGTCGAACATCATTGTGGATAAATACCTGGGCACTAGATCATTGGATTTATTTTTTCAGGGACCCATTGCCCCTCCGAAGCGGGCATCCATTATTTGGAGAAGCCTTCAAAATGCAGGGGGATTATCATATCAAAAGCGGTGTGGAAGTTTGGCGATGGGAGGCGAATACCCATCACTTGCACCAACATCATGGGAGTTTCTTTCAACCCCTCCATTGATCCTGGTCTCTTCCACAGATTGTCTCATAGTGGCCTCTTTTATGTATCTGATATCATCACACATTGGGTAGTTGGCGCTCCCGTTTGGATGGAATTTGAGGAGCTAGATATGCAGGTAGGGTATTGGGACAGCTGGTTAAGCCTCATCAACTCCTTCCAAAAGGCTGGTTTCTTTTTTGACTCTTTGGGCGACCGGATAGTATGGGGAGGGGAGCTCAAGGGAAACAATATCTGCGTCAAAGATCTTTATTTGCACATGAAGCTGGATGGACACACCACCCCGAGTATTCCTGGCTTCAAGAAAGTTTGGAAGTGGAAGATTCCCCACAAGATAACGCTTGTCAACTGGTTACTGAGGAAAGGAAAGATTCTCACTTGGGATAATCTGCAGAAAAGAGGGAATCATGGCCCGGGTCGTTGCATATTATGTAAACAGGAGCATGAATCTATACCTCACATCTTCTTTGAATGCAGGGCGGCGATTGGAATCTGGGAATTGTTCTCTCACTGGACAGACGCCCCACATTGGAGACCGACTTCTCAGGACCATGCATATGACTATTGGGCAGCTAAGGGTGCTGCGAAAAATGCCCTTCCTTTCTACACATGCTGGGAAATATGGTGCTGTAGGAATAGCATGTTGTTCAATGGGGGGTGCTGGGATTCTAATAGGATTTACACAAAAATTCTGGATTGGCTTCAGATTAACCCTATTCCGGTAAAGGTAGACAAGGATATGTCCTACAGGCTTAGGCCTCACTGCATTAGCATTCCGACGTTATTTTTTCATGGTGCACAACAGGATGGGATATGCGGCTGTGGTGCCTGGCTTAAATTGGAAGGAGAGGAGCGCTTCCATATCATCTGGAACGGGGGCCAGGGATCTAATAATAAAGCTGAGATCATGGCTTTGTGGAGTGGACTCCTTGTGGCCCATCACCTGGGGCTTCCATCCATTGACATCTACGGGGACTCTCAACTCGTCATAGGTGGATTGTCGGGCAGAACAAATCTCAGGGTATCAAGCCTCAATGGATGGATTGACCGTACTCTCTACGTTCTTTCCCAATTTCAGAGAGCCTCCCTCCATCACATATACAGAGAATGAAACTGGAGGGCAGACAGGCTCTCAAAGCTGGGGCTGGAACACAATTTTGGCCTCATTACTGTCATTCACTTCTTGGACAACAGGGAAAGGGGCTCTTTCAAGTTTGATCTATAGGTTTTTTCACATTGATGGTTTTTTTCCTGGACTCTGCATCTTTCGCCTGGAGATGGATTTGCCTATGTCGACGGTATTTTCTCTATCCCCTTGGTACTTTGGGGACTTTCATTATGTCGCTGGACATGCCTACTATTCTTTTTAGTATGTTCCGATCCATCACCATACATGTCCATTTCCTGGGAATGTTAATTGGCACTCTGCAGTATGGATGTTATTTCCTTGGACTCTGGTGTTGATGGATGTCTAGCTCCTTGCATCTGCTCTAGTTTTTGTTCTCTGTCATATTTTTCTCGGAACGAACTCATGATTGGCTCCGGTTTTGGTCGCTGGTTATATGGCTTTGACATATGGCTTTGACTGTCATTTTTGTTTTATCTTTGGTTCGCTACAGGAATTCCCTCTGTCGTGCCTGGATGGCCTGAATCTTTTGTTGGATCTTTCTGGGCGACCATGTACTGTTCTCTGTGACATTTTGGATTGTAACTTGTGTTTGCCTACGTCATGGGCCATACTGTTTTTCTGACGACTTTTGGATGGATTTTCGCCTCTACTTGGTTTCCTGTAGAGGGACCATGCTATATATCCTTTCCTCTATCATGGTATTTCCCTGTGCACAGGGTAGCTTCCATTCAGAGGACTATGAATTGTATGATGGACTGTTTTTCTCATTTATATTAAAACAACGTTTTTTTCTCTGTTGAAAAAAAAAATTAGTCTTGATTTCTATTTCTGGTAAGTATTTCCACAATTGTTTATCAAATCACTTATCCACAAGTTTAATCTCTATTTGTTTATCTAATTATTTACCCATGGGTTTAATTTATATTTGCTGGGATGATTGGCAGGAATTTAGTTTAAATTCTATTTGTGGGGATGATTGGCATGAATTTAGAACTCGCTTCTTTAATTTCTTGACCATTAAAATGTTGAGTTTGGTGCTCTATGTTTATCAATTGATATAGGTGGAAGTGAGCTACAGAGTTATCTATAATAATGATTGGGTTAAATTCTGGCCACATTTAACCAATCCATAGTTAATTAATTCACCCCCAATACAGTACAAATTATTGCAAATTATTTTACTCGAGAAAAGTTTGTTCGTTCTTAAGGAAATTACCTGCAACCCTGTCTACCATGAAAAGTCCATGAAACAGGGCATACAGATCACAAGTTTTGATTGTTGAATTACTATTAATAAGTTTAACTTTCGCACATCCAATATCTTGTGTCTGGGACTTGTTGCTTAGCAACACTCCTTGTTTAATTGGGAGTCTCCTCATTATTTAACTTCAAATAATGATAATATTTACATTGAAGCTATCATTAAAGTGTGCATTTCTATTGCATACCCAAGTGTTTTATTATTTATTAAAAATTAATACAATGATAACTCTTTTATTAATAATTATTATATATTATAAACTTGAAATATTTTTTTTCTCAGATTAATTATATATATATATATATATGGGGTTGGAATGTGTGTTACTAATTTCAATATTTATTAAAAATTTAGATCTTATTATATATAATAATATTTTCAGTTTCATATTACGTACGTGGTGTAGAGCAGTGTGTGATGGGGTGCACTGTTAAGGCACTCTGTATGCAAGGTCACCCATTCAAAACCCATGGGTATGATGAGAGGAGAAAAAATGGAAAGATTAGGACTAGTCTAATAGAAAAAAAATAAAATAAAATAAATCAGTTTCATATTAATATTATTAATAGTTTTAATTTCATATTTAATTTTTTATTTTTATTTTTAATTTCTTAATTGTTATTGTTTATGTCAAATAACAATGTTCATATAAGTCATTCATGCTTTCACTTTCCTCTAACATTACCTTTGATATTAACATTATCTTTGATATTAATGATAATGATACTGATTACATGCATTGAAATTATAATTAGTCTATGGCATTAAAATATTGTTTGAGATTATTTAGAGTTTTTTTTAAATCTTATTTTGTATTAAAATAAACATTAAGAAAAGAAAAGTTACAAGATTACTATTTTTAATGACTTGAGAGTTTAGGAATGTTGTAACAAATATTGTGAAACTGCCTTTTAATTTGGATATATGTGGGGCACTCTAGAGAAAGTTGTTTTCACTTTCAACTTTCTTAGTGTCACAAAGATGAGATATTCTTGCATCCCACAATGTTTAGAGAGTTTTCCAATGTCAAATTTCACTATGAAGCTGGTAGAAGTTGGTTCTTGTTTTAGCAATGTTGATTTTCTTCTTTTTGCTATTTAGAATTAAAAGATACTTTTCATTTTCTAAATTAAGGATGACCACTTCTTTGTAGGATCTTATGCTCCTTTCATTTTCTAAATCTATAGTACACCACAAAATATATTTCAATTTAGATGTAATAATACTTTTAATATTATCTATATCCAACAAGATGACATTTTCCTCTATTCGCTAATTCTTTAACCAAGACTTGACATCTTGATGTCATCCTTGCTTGAGCCACTAGTGATTATGGCTAAAGTTAAACATAATGTGTATTCTACTCTCTTTCACACTTCCATTTTCTCATTGTCCAAGTGATTTACCTCTAGTAACATGTTAACATTATTCCTAACATCATCATGTAAACATTATTCCTAACATCATCTTCATCTTCAACCAACAAATCCTCCATCTGTAGCATGCAAAAATCCGATTTCTAGCCATCACTGCATGAAATTAAAGAGCTTCACATCACATCAATCTTTCACATGTAATTCAACCCGATGTAAACCCATATTATAGGCTTTCCAAATACCTAGTTCGATCGAACCCACCATGCCGAGATCTGTTCCAAACTGCGCTTCCTTCAAACCCGAAATTAGGGAGATAAATCCATTTTAAAAGATTGTAAAAATTAGTGGAAGGATATGTAAGGGGGATACCAAACAACTGAATTTAATTATTATTTTTAAACATAGCCACCAGAGCCAAGTTATCCATATAAATTTATATCCCAACCCATAACAGAACCACTGTGGATGAACCCATTCACAATAAGAATAACACCCATCTTTTAACCTATGGGTTGGTCGACCTAACACATAAGTCAAACACTGACCTTTTTAATGCTCGGTTGAAAATTTTACTAACACCCGGGCTATATTTCTTTTGAGTTGGTCCACCTACTCCAAATTACTTTGATACTTATTGGACTTGGTCTTGGCATTGCCATGTGAGCCTATTTGTTCTTTCCCATTCCATTTTCCTTTTGGAAATTAATACAATTTTTGGGCTTCAACCTTCCGGGTATGGCCCGTTGTTCCATGTCTTCCACTGCACCACATTTACTCCACTTGTCGATCCCACTTATGTCATGATCCTGACTTATAAACACAATCTAATATCAAAATGCATGGGATATATCTATTTCAAGTAACATAAAGAATTGGTGTTAACTGTGATCTGTATCATGACACATTCCACCTGAATCTTGGCTCTTTTGAATGCTTGCTCACAATTCAAATGACTCTCAACTTTAATGGATTTGGACAACAGACAATTTCCCATCCACATTTTTCCAACTCTCTACCAACTATTGGATCCTAGATCTCGATGTCACCTTTGTATATGCCCACCTGTAAATTAAAATTCCACTCGGGCTTTCAGGCTTCTGAGCCGACGTTGTTAAAGGATAGATCCTTCTAAAGTTTTGTCTTCTAGAGTTGTCAAGTGACAGATTTATGTTGGGACTCTAAAAAAAACTAAGAATTATGTCACTCCTTTGTGTTCGACTCCTCCTATGGCTTATTTTTGTGGCTTATGGATCCTCTAGGTTGTTAGTGTTAGTCTGGTTATACTGCCATCAGTGATTAAACTTACTCTTTTGCATTTGCATATTAGGACTCGTCCCATACCATAAATTTTCATCATTCCATTAGGACATGGATTCATTGATGGTAGTGGTCTTTCATCAATTTTCCCTCATGTAAAACTTGTTGATTCTCCTCTCTATGGTCTTCAGTCATGATTCACTTTCATTCCCAATCCATATTATTAGGTCATAGGGTTAGTCTCATTAGGTCCTAGGGTCTTATCATGGTCAAAACAATGAGTTAAGTGTCAATAAATATCAGCAAGGTCATGAGGAGGCCAAATAAACTCAAAGGCACAGTATCTGAAAAAATCAAAGAATAGTTCTATTAAACTTGATGTAATTTTCACTTCAAAACCATGTTTTGAGGTGAAAACATGGTACTTTGCTTTTATTATCATCTTTTATGTAATTTTATGTCTTTATATGTAATAAGTCGCACTTCAGAAGCTACTATCTTCACAAAGCCACCACCCTACTTTTTAAAGGTGTTTTCCACAACATTTTCAGTGTAAAATCATGTTCTAAGCATGTCCATCAGTAAGAGCCCGGAAAGAGCCTTCCAACGGTATATCATACTCTTAAAACTGACTCCTGGATCGAAAAATATGCCTAAGTGAACAAAGGTCCCCAAAAGCCTAACCTCACCCCTTTTCTCATTTATCCCTTAGACTTTGTAACTTTACCTCTTCATATAATTTTGAATTTTTTCATTTAAATCCCCTTTTCCCCAATTCAATTGCCTAATCGCATCGCAAAAGTCCCTTGGACCCATAAAATTCTGATGCGATTAAGCCATCTCCAATCCCTTACCCCCGATTCATCACATCGCATCACAATTCATGGGCTCCCGATTGAGTCACCTTCGATTGACCCACCTCCGATGCGATTGCATCGCATCACTGATCCGATCACTCATTGCAATTCCCTTGTTCCAATCACCCGATCGCCACATAACCCTGCTTTCCCTCTTCCAATTTCCCCAATGCGATGAATTGCATGTCGCCAATCACATATTTCATTTCCAAGCACTTAAACCCACTCCCCTTCGCAATTTCGATTGCGATTTACCACTGGGTCCCACCATAAGGCCTTTCCGCCCCGCTCCTAACAAAAGTATTTTTCCATTTGTAAAATCCATAATTTGATTTAAAATATTTCTTAAGTCCCTCATCGCATCGGCCCATCGTAAAGTTTTATGTCATAGTTCCCATCCTTCGTTTTGTCGATGCGATTGAGTTTTCTGACACTTCCGATCGCTCCTTCGCAATTGCATATCACATATCCCCAATTGCAATCGATGAATCCCATTATACAATACACCCACTCCCCTTCTCATTTTCGATTGTGATTTACCCCTGGGTCCCACCTTAAGCACTCTGCTCTTTTCAATGAAAAATCATTTTTTCCTATGTAAAAGTGAAAAATTCCTTTAAATTTGTTTTAAAGGGATTTTTCATTTACACCATCAGACATTGCTTATTGCAACCTCTCTATTATATTACTCCATTGCACCCGCTTCCATCACATCGCAAGTTATCAATACAATATGCCCACTCCTCTCCCGCTGCGATTTCTGATTTGCGATTGCGATTTTCCCATGAGAATCCCCCTATACACTATTGCATCGCATTCACATTCCCTCCACTATGTGATACACTCCCTCCCCTCTTCTGATTACGATTTGCGATTGCATATTAGGCCCACCTTCCTTTCCTTTGCTCTTTTCACTCAAAAGGGGATTTTTCTTCATTAAATAGCAAATTTCATTCTTATTGGTTTCAAAGGAATTTTCTTCAAAAGTTGGTTTTTCTTCAAAGAGTAAAGACATAGACAAACATTCAAAGCCGAGAGCTAAATATAAACACAGATATCATTATAGCACAACAACAATGATATGGTTCCAAATTTTTCTTTCTTCTCCTCTGTTTCAGTAACTGCAAATCCTCCAGATGATCAAATGTATTGTTTCTCCTTCTTTTTCAGGGGCATCTGGTTGGTTTATTTTCTATGTTCGGATTTCAGTTCCTGAGCTGGTAAAACAGCTCCTCTTTCTGTGGATCTACTCCCCTCAAAATTCTATCTATTTAATGTAATTATTTATCATTTGTAATGGAGGAAAAAAAAAGTGTGGAATAAGTTGGGAATCATTGAGGACGCTCTGCACTCCATTTGTAACAATTTGGCAGGGAATTAATAAAGATATGCAACTTTGATTTGTGGGATCCCGGTGGTATGGATTTTAGCATTGTTTTTTCCTTTGTGTTCATCTGTTAAATTTTATGTTTCACCATTCATTCATTTCACATTTATGGTTGAATGCTTTCAAGATAGATAGGTAGAATCCATTGTATAATTCTCTCCCTTGGGAAATTATTCAACACTCTATGTTTTTTGTTGTTTGAAAAGGATCCATCTCCTATGCCCTTTTCCGCTCCTCACCAGTCTTAAATCATCTCATCATTATTTGAACTAAGTTGTTAAAATCCCTGCCTACCTCGCCCCATGAAATACCCTGTATCTTTGATTTAATTCCCTAGATTCAAACTGCCCCATCTAATATTACAACCCTAAAATTTATAAAAACATTTCCAACTATTATACCTAGCCTAAAATCAGTTTACTCTTATATTTCATTGAACATTTTTCCCGGAGAGAGCCCTCTCCTGACCTTGTAGGGCTAGCTACAAGGCTGAGAGTGGTTTGAGGTTACCCTGATTTGCCTTCTTTCAGCCTAAGGTTTAAATTAGGTGCTAACATTTCTGGCGACCATATTGGGGAACTATTTAGCATAAAAGATTGATCACCCCAGTAATATCTTCCATATAAATTCATGGACACTGGATGATCATGTTCAGAGTTTGCTAGGCTGAAATAAAACATTGTAAAGTAGAAATCTGACCACACTGGCTTCGAGGAGATACACAAGGGCCAACCCTGATCCAAATCCTCCCCCTGTGTTTGAAAATCCTAATCTCATTCCAAGTATAATCATAAGACAATAAGGATCACTAAGTCCTAGGCCTATTTTCAAATCCCATACCTGGCCCAGTGAGTGGTTGTTTCTGGAAGATCTTTCTTTTGATGAGTGTTTTGAGCTTTCTTTGTTCAGAAATAAATCTGAGACTGCACTTGATGACATAGTTCTAGATCCAAAATTTCTTATAGATATCGAAGTTCAAAGGGCAAACACATCAATTGATGACTATATTCTGAATTCCCCTCAAACATCTGTCACTGTAACCAATATCCCTGAGCCTTCAAAGTTATCAGAAGCAACATTTCCTGCCCTTAATTCATCAGCATTCCCATCAGTTTCAGAAGTCAATTCTCACCTTTCGACTCCTCCATCAACACCTCCCTTGAATCCTAGTAGCACAAACACGATTATAAATCCACCTCGAGTCATGGCTGCTCACTATGCACCCCTGGTTTTACTTCAAAATCTGAATGATATGCTTGCTGATTACCAAAGTAAGATACCTATCTTTGATGCCACTCAAAGCATCATAGCCCAACAGCATGTTGACAAGATGAATGACTTGTTCGACCTCCATGAGGTAGAGGCAGAAAATGTAACCAAAATATTGTTTGTCCAAAGCTTTGGAGGTGAAGGTTTAAAATGGTTTAGAGCCTTACCAGCAGGCTCTATCCACACTTTGCAGGAGTTACACAGACAATTCTTAGATCAGTGGGAGGTAAAGAAAAACCCACTTCAAATCTTGTCTGAATATGAAAATATTAAAAGAAATGTGGGTGAAATTGTACAAGATTATTGTGTGAGATTTAATGCTATATATAATGCTATTCCGGCCAATCTGAAGCCCCCATGGGGTTATCTTTGCTCAAATTTCCAGATGGTTTCGATGTTGATATGGTGTATTAGCTACGAGAAAGAGATCCTACCACACTTGAAGACATGCAAAAGATAGTTGTGAGCGTTCAAGCAAATTTGCTGGCTAGAAGAGCGTGGAAAAAAGCTGAAAAGAGAGTAACTGTGAAAGAAGAAGCATCCCCTTCAGACAGTAAGATGGACACTTTGATCCGGACAATGGAAAAAATGGTTGATCGATTGAATATTTTAGATAGGGCTGAAGCACAAATCAGGAATCCGAACCTCAGAGGACAGCGGCAGCCACAATTCCGAATTAAGCATAGGGAACATAGAACGCAGGACCAAGCTACGCCACAACCGCAGATCAGAACTCCTTTACAACAAAATTATGTTCAGGGAATGGAAACAAATGATGATGATGATCTTGCAGTTGAAGCCAACCACTTTTTCACTGCCGATGGTGTGCCAATATTTCTCACAGAAGATGAAGAATATACAGCGATTTCAGATATTCGAAGAGATGATGATTTCATTTTGGCCAATGACGTAGTGTTAGAATAAGAGTCTGATGATTACCAAAGAGGATACATGAAATCTTTGTCGGCGCAATAGAAACAATATTCTTTAAATGTGCCGATCAATCCTATTCAGAAAATAAAAGAGCTGCAAGCAAAAAATGATTCTTCAAATACTCAAAGGAAAGGAAAATAGCCTGCTGATCCTTCTCCCAGCAAGGCATCCTCAGCAATTAACGTTCCAAATGAAAAGAACCAGCAGAGTGCAACAAAGGAGAAAGTAGAGAAGAAAGATCCTCCCGTCAAACAGGTAGAGAAAGTCCCATCTTTTAATTTTGAAAATGAAATTTCTAAGCTGAAGGTGTCCATGCCCTTGATTGAGTTGGTTAAAAATAGCACTTATAAACATCAGGTCTCTAGAATTCTGCAAATATATTCTGTATCAGATATGGTAAATGTTGAAGATGATTATCCTGAACTCATTTTCGGTCCAGCCATAGGAGGTCAGTGAGAAGAAAGTGAAGTCCCTCCCTTCTACCTGAGTCTTAGATTGCATGAGTTCATTTTACATAATGCTATGTTGGACTTCATGCCCTCGCACAAATTGATGCCCAAAGCCATTATGGGGAAGTTGGGACTTGATATTACCCACAAATACCATGATTTGTATTCCTTTGACTCTGGTAGGGTCCATTGTATTGGTATTATCAAAGACTTGGTAGTATATTTAGACCAAATCCCAGACAAGAATATTTTGATGGATGTATTTGTTGCCGATGTTCGACCACAATTTGGAATTCTTTTGTCCAGGTCCTATGGTGCAAAACTGAAAGGAACAATTCAGCTTGAATTCTCTTATGCCACCATTCCCGTGTTCAGTGATTTGAGAAAATTATATAGGGAGAAGAAAATGAAATACATGATCACTAGCAAAGAGAAGCCAGTTAATCATCCCATTAATGCAGTCCACACAGATTTAGAGTCATTTTTATTATATTCAGATGATGGTTTGAATGACGAAAATGTTCAGTTGGTAGAAGTAGATGAGATACCTGAAATTTCAGAAAATTTTAGGGAAGTCCTTAAACAGGAAAAAGATAAAGCAGCAGGCATTTCTGAGCTTCCTGCCTTTCAGTAGCAAAAGGACAGTGAACAACAGAAAGATGCAAAAATCAGTCCAGATAAAGTAGAGAAAGAAGAAAAATTTCAACATCTAGCAAAAGAAGAAGAAGGCCTTTGGAGCATGGATTTTGATGGAGCTGTTGGTAAGGACGGTGCTGGTATAGGAATATGAATTCGGAGCCGTGTTTTCCAGCCTGAAAAAGTTCCTAGCAATGTTAGAGTGTGTGCTTACAAGTTGGATTTTGACTGCTCTAATAATGAAGCAGAGTATGAAGCTTTGATTGCAGGTTTGAAAATTTTGAAGAAGCTAAATGCAAAGAGGATTTTTGTCCATGGAGATTCCGAGTTGATAATCAAACAGGTAAAAGGAGAGTACCAAGCAAAGCATCCGCGATTGAGGTCCTACAGAAATGCAATCCTAGACATCTTGAGGACATTTTCTGAATACACTTTGACAGTAGTACCCCGAATGCATAATCTTATTGCAGATTCTCTTGCCACTATTGCAAGCAATTTGAAGATTCCAATGAATTCCAGCAACAAATTTGAAATTTATGTCAAACATCGGCCTGTTGTCTTGGATAATCTAAGGTATTGGCAAGTGTTTTGGGATGACAAAGAAATTAATGATTTTTTGCAGAGTGAAGGAAAATTCAAAGATACTCCCATAGAGGGTGATTATAATGTTGATGATCAAGAAATTGAAGCAAATCAGATGGACATATTGCAGCTGAAAGACAATGTAATCCCTAGAGGTCTCATACCTTTAGAGGAGTTGTTTGATCAGGATGATGTTGCAAATAAGCCAAGCTTGGTGCCTACTCATAAAGGAGTTGAAGATGTTAATATTGGAACAGCTGACAAGCCTAAGCTTGTGAAATTATCAAAAGCATTGTCCCCTGATGTAAAGGAACAATATTTTAAATTACTTTATGAATTTTCTGATGTGGTTGCGTGGGATTATTCAGATTTGAAGGTGTATGACAAAAATATAATTCAGCATACTATTCCCATCAAATCGGATCAGAAGCCATTTAGATGGAAGCTGATAAGAATCAACCCAAAGCTATTGCCATCCATTTAAAAAGAAGTAAAATGATTGTATAAAGCTGGTATCATTGTCCCAATTAGATTTTCTGATTGGATTTCAAATTTGGTCCCGGTACGCAAAAAGACAGGAGAAATAAGGTTGTGTATAGATTTCCAGAACCTCAATAAAGCATCCTTAAAAGATAACTATCCACTTCCGAAGATGGATCATATTCTGCAAAGAGTAGTTGGAACATCAAGGATGTCACTACTCGATGGTTACTCAGGTTATAATCAGATCTTGGTGCATCAGAAAGACCAAGGCAAAACTGCCTTGACAACACCCAGGGGAACTTTCCAGTATGCCAAAATGCCATTTGGACTGAAGAATGCTGGAGCCACCTTCCAGCGAGCAATGGACATTGCTTTTGCCAATGAAAAGGATGTTTTTCTGGTTGTTTATTTGGATGATTTAACAATGTTTTCTGATTCTAATGATGAACATTTTCACCATTTGAGAGTTGTATTTCAACGATGCAGGAAGTTTGGGATTTCTCTCAATCCGGAAAAAAGTTTATTTGCTATGGATGAAGGCAAGCTGTTGGGGCATATCATCTCCAAAGATGGTATCCGCATTTATTTTTTCAAAAGTGGAGGCCATCCAGCACATAGACCTCCCATGTAACAAAAAGGAGATTCAGGCATTTAATGGTAAGATGAACTTCTTGCACAGATTTATACCCAATTTGGCTGAAGATTTAAGAGAAATGACTAATATGTTGAAAAAGGATTGCGCTGTCAAATGCAATGAGGAGGTTATCAAGTAATTTAATCTGGTAAATTTTTCTCTATCCAATGCCCTAGTCTTAATTAGTCCTTATTACACTCAAGATTTCATTATATTTTCATTTGCATCGGAGCATACTATGGCTGCAGTATTGATGCAAAAGAGAGATCAAATTGAACAGCCCATTGCATTTTTCAGTAGGACCATTCGAGATGCTACTTTGTGGTATAATACCATTGAGAAACAAGCATTGGCCCTTATAAAAGCATTGAAGGATTTTAGAGTATACATTCTGCATTCACATACTATAGCATATGTTCCTAACGCAGCAGTAAAAGATGTGTTGATGCAAACTGATCCAGAGGGAAGAAGAGGTAAGTGGATAGAAGTAATGTTGGAATATGATTTGGAGATCAAACCCACAAAGTTTATCAAAGGACAAGGCTTGGAAAAGCTAATGGCCCAATAAAACCTGCATGCTTTGGATATAAATCTCATAACAGCAATGTCAGAAGATGAGGATGAAGATTTGCTTGTTCCAGTTTCAGACATTTTTCTACAATCCCCATGGTATTCAAACATAGTCTATGTTCTTCAGCACCTTTCACCACCTCCTGGGATGTCTAGAAGCAAAGGTACATCACTGAAACTTAAGTCTACTAAATTCTGTATTTTAAACAGTGCTCTTTATTAGAAAGATCTAGGAGGTGTTCTGCTTAATTGTTTGGTTGAAGATGAGGCTTAGCAGGTGATGTATGACTTTCACAAAGGTGATTGTGGTGGTCATTTGTTTTGGAAAACTACAGCTAACAAGGTGTTGAGAGCAGGATATTATTGGCCCACGTTATTTTCAGATCTGTACAAAATAGTGATGAGCTTCCATGAGTGTCAAGTTTTCCAAGGAAAAAGGAAATTTCTTCCTCTTCCTTTGAAACCAGTTTTAGTAAATGCTCCTTTCCAGCAATGGGGACTTGATTTCATAGGGAAAATCCATCCCGTATCATCAGCACAACACCGATGGATCTTGATAGGTACCAATTACTTCAACAAATGGGTCGAGGCCATTCCAGCGTGGCAGGCCACTGATACAATAATCATTCAATTTTTAGAGTCAAATATCTTGTCTCGTTTTGGCTGCCCTCACAAAATCATAACAGATAATGCAACAACGTTTAGATCTAAGAAGATGGTGGAATTCTACGAAAAATACAATATTGTGTTGGGCCATTTGATAACATACTACCCGCAAGGCAACGTCCTGGCAGAATCATCGAATAAATCTCTGATAAACATAATCAAGAAAATGCTGGAAGCGAACAAGAGGAACTGGCATCGAAAGCTCATAAACGCGTTATGGGCAGATAGAGTCAGCAGCAAGAAATCCTTAGGTATGTCACCATTTGAGTTGGTTTATGGTACTGATGTTGTTTTTCCCACGTCACTTACAGTTCCGGTCATGAGATTATTGCAAGAAGTTGGTAGTGAAGAGGACGATAATCAGCGAAGGATCAATCAAATGATCCACCTTCAGCAAACAAGAGAGGAAGTGTCTCAAAACGCTATTCAGTTGCAGGAGAAGATAAATAAAATCTATGACCGTAAGACCAAAGCAGAAAAGTTTCAGTTGGACGATGTGGTGTTGAGATGGGATGCACGAAATGAGGACAAAGGGAAGCATGGTAAATTCGACAACCTATGGAAAGGACCATACAATATTTCAGCATACAGGGGACAAAATGCTTTATTTCTCTCAAAGATGGATGGCCAAGATTGCCCTGGAGGACCAGTAAATGGTAGGCTTTTGAAGCACTACCACTTCTGAGATAATGGATCCAAGTTTATGTCACAATCATTGTACATACCATGTTATTTTTGGTCAGATTTCAAGTACACAATCATTGAAGTTTGGGGCCCGAGGTGAAGGCTATAAACTTGAATGATATGTGTAAGGTTTGTTGGTATTATTTAAGTTTTCAGTCACAGTTTGAGTCAGAGTCAGTCTACATTGTGTCAGTTTACAGTATTTCCCAATGGATAAGGCTACTTGGTCTACGGTGTTCTTAGCACCTCCAAGGAGATACCATCCCCATTGGAGCCAATGTTAGTGTCAGTCTGGTCATACTGCCATCAGTGATCAAACTTTCTCTTTTCCATTTGCATATTAGGAGTCCCATACCATAAATTTTCATCATTCCATTAGGACATGGATTCATTGATGGTAGTGGTCTTTCATCAATTTTCCCTCATGTAAAACTTGTTGATTCTCCTCTCTATGGTCTTCAGTCATGATTCACTTTCACTCCCAATCCGTATTATTAGGTCATAGGGTTAGTCTCATTAGGTCCTAGGGTCTCATCATGGTCAAAATAATGAGTTAAGTGTCAATAAATATCAGCAAGGTCATGAGGAGGCTAAATAAACTCAAAGGCACAGTATCTGGAAAAATCAAAGAATATTTCTATAAAACTTGATGTAATTTTCACTTCAAAACCATGTTTTGAGGTGAAAGCATGGTACTTTGCTTGTATTATCATCTTTTATGTAATTTTATGTCTTCATATGTAATAAGTCACACTTCAGAAGCTGTTATCTCCACAAAGCCACCACCCTGCTTTTCAAAGGTGTTTTCTACAACATTTTCAGTGTAAAATCATGTTCTAAGCATGTCCATCAGTAAGAGCCCAGAAATAGCTTTCCAACAGTATATCATAATCTCGAAACTGACTCCTAGATCGAAAAATATGCCTAAGTGAACAAAGGTCCCCAAAAGCCTAACCTCACCTCTTTTCTCATTTATCCCTTAGACTTTGTAACTTTACGTCTTCATATAATTTTGAAGTTTTTCATTTAAATCCCCTTTTCCCCGATCCGATTTCCCAATCACATCGCAAAATTCCCTTGGACCCATAAAATTCCGATGTGATTAAGCCATCTCCAATCCCTTACCCCCGATTCATCGCATCGCATCACAATTCATGGGCTCCCGATTGAGCCAACTCCTGATTGAGTCAGCTCCAATTGACCCACATCTGATGCGATCGCATCGCATCACTGATCCGATCACTCATCGCAATTCCCTTGTTCCGATCACCCGTTCGCTACGTAACCCCGCTTTCCCGAATGCGATGAATTTGCATGTCGCCAATCGCATATTTCGTTTCCAAGCACTTAAACCCGCTCCCCTTCCCGATTGCGATTGCGATTTACCCCTAGGTCCCACCATAAGGCATTTCCACCCTGATCCTAACAAAATTATTTTTCCCTTTGTAAAAGCCATAATTTGATTTAAAATATTTCTTAAGTCCCTCATCGTGTCGGCCCATCGCAAAGTTTTTTGTCATAGTTCCCATCCTTCGTTTTGCCGATGCAATTGAGTTTTCCAACACTTTCGATCGCTCCATAATCGCATATCACATATCCCCAATTGCAATTGACGAATCCCATTATACAATACACCCGCTCCCCTTCTCATTTGCGATTGCAATTTACCCCTGGGTCCCTACTTAAGCACTCCGCTCTTTTCAATGAAAAATCATTTTCTCCTATGTAAACACGCAAAAATCCTTTAAATTTGTTGTAAAGGGATTTTTCGCTTACACCATCGGACATCGCTTTTCGCAACCTCTCTATTATATTACTCGATCACACCCGCTTCCATCGCATAACAAGTTATCAATACAATATGCCGACTCCTCTCCCGCTGCGATTTCCGATTTAAGATTGTGATTTTCCCATGAGACTCTCCCTATACACTGTCGCATCGTAATCGCATTCCCTCCGCTATGTGATACACTCCCTCCCCTATTCTGATTGCAATTTTCAATTGCGATTTGCGATCACATCTTGGGCCCACCTTCCTTTCCTTTGCTCTTTTCACTCAAAAGGGGATTTTTCTTCATTAAATGGCAAATTTCATTCTTATTGGTTTCAAAGGCATTTTCTTCAAAAGTTGGTTTTTCTTCAAAGAGTAAAGACAGAGACAAAGATTCAAAGCCGAGAACTAAATATAAACATAGAGATCATTATAGCATGACAACAATGATATGGTTCCAAATTTGTCTTTCTTCTCCTCTGTTTGAGTAACTGCAAATCCTCCAGACGATCAAATGTATTGTTTCTCCTTCTTTTTCAGGGGCATCCGGTTGGTTTATTTTCTATGTTCGGATTTCAGTTCCTGAGCTGGTAAAACAGCTCCTCTTTCTGTGGATCTACTCCGCTCAAAATTTTGTCTATTTAATGTAATTCTTTATCATTTGTAATGGAGGAAAACAAAAGTGTGGAATAAGTTGGGAATCATTGAGAATGATCTGCGCTCTATTTGTAATGGTTTGGCAGGGAATTAATAAAGATATGTAGCTTTTATTTGTGGGATCTCGGTGGTATGGATTTTAGCATTGTTTTTTTCTTTGTGTTCATCTGTTAAATGTTATGTTTCACCATTCATTCATTTCACATTTCTGGTTGAATTCTTTCAAGATAGATAGGTAGAATCCATTGTATAATGCTCTACCTTGGGAAATTATTCAACACTCTATGTTTTCTACTGTTTAAAAAGGATCCATCTCCTTTGCCCTTTTCAGCTCCTCACCAGTCTTAAATCATCTCATCATTATTTGAACTAAGTTGTTAAAATCCCTGCCTACCTCGCCCCATGAAATACCCTGTATCTCTGATTTAATTCCCCAGATTCAAACTGCCCCATCTAATATTACAACCTTGAAATTTATCAAAACATTTCCAACTATTATACCTAGCCTAAAATCAGTTTACTCTTATATTTCATTGAACATTTTTCCTAGAGAGAGACCTCTCCTGACCTTGTAGGGCTAGCTAGAAGGCTGAGAGTGGTTTGAGGTTACCCTGATTTGCCTTCTTTCAGCCTAAGGTTCAAATTAGGTGCTAACATGGGTAAAAATCAACTTGGTTTCACCCTTTATAATATCTACTCGCCCATATTTTATGATATCTATCCTTTGTCTTCAATATTCCCTTATGTTTGTACTCAATGTTCAATACTCTAAAAAGACTCCCATGTCCTCTGGTTAATGGGTCTTTGATCCTTCATTGATCAACGATCAACACCTATCTCCTAATTACTTATTCTTCCAAGCCACTTTGTCATATATGCAATGCTCCATGCAATGATAATTTTTCACTATTTTTCACGACTGTTGAGTTCTTCCCCTTCTGTTGCAAATCTGATACAAGACTGATCTAGTCTTCTTTGTCCCACTTAAGATTATTCTTCCATTGCACCAATCATTCATGAGTTTTAACTACGTATGAAGCATACTCGTATCACATTTGAATCAACATCATAAACATGGTTTAATAACACACATTACAAAATAATTGAAACCAATAACTTCCTCTATTAATGCATAAATAATTTACAAAGACCCTCCTAGCTTGATTTACAATAAAATCCCTTCTTGGACTCAAGGCCTTATTCGGACCTCAAAGTCCTCTCGAAACTCTCCTCTTACCCACACTACACACCTATGTCTTCATCGTATCACTCAACTATGATTACTTTAGATTCGAGCTTCGAACTATATCGCATCTAGTCCTCCCACCGCATTTTGAATTTCGGCAATTCAACCTTGTTCTTATGATCTTCACCCTTCAGATCTCGCGATTTGCGATATGCGAATGGGTCCCATGCCAGAATTTAAATACATTAGACTTTAGCTTTGAAGTGTATCACATCTGGGCTATTTATTGCATCTCAGCATATCGATGTTGTTCTTGAGTGCTATTCTTTCTAAGCTTTGTGATTTGCGATTTACGATATGGGGTCAAGTCCACGTCATCTTGCCATGTCACCTTGCCACATCAGCTTGCCACGTCATCATAATTTTATTACGATCTGTGGGGTCGAGGCCATGCTCCTTTGTCTCTAATTACGTTAAATATTTTGCTGACAAACGTAACGTTGGAGGCATAATTAGCTAGTGACTAAAAGGATAATTATGTACTCTCGAGATTCATAACAAACGTTGGCTTAAATAATGTATAATATCGAACACTCACCTTGGAAGCTATCAGTAAAAACATTTTGAGGATGGTTTGTGTCAAAATTAATGGTAGAGATTCACTCATCAGGCTTGACAGGAAGATGAAACACATTAAACTTTTACTATGATTTGAGAACGCCTCCATTTCTTCAATGGAGAGACCACAACTAAATACAATAGCAATGTCAGGGTTCTATATTCCTCAATGGCGTTCAAATTCATTTCATTGGATAAGTTGAAAATTATTTCATAGAAGGGTTGTTGATAATGGAAACTCAATGCTTAAATATATACATATACTTTTTGGTTAACCAAAATTATAAACGGTGAAAAGATGATTATACATGTGTTTTTGACATTGGTGAGTTCCAAATGTTATACAAGGGATTGCTATAGGAAATGAAAATGAAAGTTAGTATTGAGCTTAAATGGTGATTTAGAATGTTGGTGCTACATATTCTTCATTGATGTGAAATTTTCATTTGTTTGGGTTTTTATGGTTAATTTAAAGGATGCGTTTTATGTTTTATAAAAATTAATTCTTTAAAATCTCAATGTGGTTATAAGCATAGTTGATTTTCTATGACTTGCTGTGCTTCTAATAAATTTTTATTAATTAAAAATAAAAATAAAAATATGTTATTTTAAAATTTATTCAAATTTATAAATATATATATATATTTTTTTTATTTAGTAAAAAAAAGTCAAATTACGTTATTATTAAATAAATGTTTACTTTATTTTTTCCAATAGAAACTAAAAAAATAATGTTAATTAATATATTGAAAAAGTGTTTAGATTATCTCTTTCAAAATTCCATTAATTATGTTATCTAGCTTTGTAATGTTTTATGCAACTAGCATTTTGCTTGCAAATGTTTCTCATTACACTATAACTCAATTCAATTTACACTATAAACTAATAACATGACTTTTGCATGCAAATGCTTGTCATTACAGTATAATTCAATACAATTTACACTATAAACTAATTCCATGACTTTAGTTCGATGTTTGAAGTTCCATTCTCATTACTACATGACATATGGAATGATTCTTGGATTTAATATTTATAGGTAGATTTACATGAACAAAACACGTTAATGTGGACATATGAATGGAAGACAAGTTTTCAATATAAAAGGATTGACATTTTTATTTTTTGAGATGTACACGTGTGTGAATGTAAAGTAATAAAATAGTTTAATTTTATTACTTTTAAATTAAATAGGTTTAATCATAGTTTCAGGCACAATTAATATAATAAGGGGAAATGGTGATGGAAAATAGGGAATTAAAATAATATTCTATCATAAATTTAACCTCGTTATGACAATTTCATTCAAGGAATCCATAGTTCTCTCTAATAATAATATCTTGAATTATTGTAGGTACGATGTTTATAATAAAAGAATTTAAAAATGATTTGTGGCATGCCTTATTTTAAGTATAATGTTTATAAGATAAGAAGTACACACAATAGGAATGAGAGAAGATTAGAGTTTCACAAAATAATAGTTTAAAAATAGTGTAGGTTAACTATGTACATCAACAAAGGATTTTTCATCTTTAGAATGGGAGTGAAATGGTCTTAAATCTTAGTTTGAAATCCAAGAGTTATCCTCATTTGAAGGTTGAGAGATAAATAGGTCATCCTAGGTATGCATCCCTAGTTCTAAGTATAAGGTAGGCCTCTATAGAGAAGTAATAATTCTTAACCTCTCCATTTGGCATAGTAGGTGAAAAATCATTTAAAAATAATTTAAAAGAAAAATAAAGAATTAATATTTTGTATGAAATAAATATGATAGAAATATCAAATTGGTAATTTTTCTAGGACGATTATATACATATTATATAAAAAAAACATGCTTAGCATCCATACCTTCTAAATGATTCTCTCTCGTTATTATACAATAATGTAAGTTTCATACGCCTCCTTAATTATTGCAACAAAAACACTTGATCCAATTTAAGCATACCATGATTTTTGGATTCATTGGATTTCTATATTATAAGTGAAAATAATGTATATATTTTATTTCTAGTGTATATGTTGTTTCCACTATATCCCATGTAGTTACATCCTTTCATTAACTTTCAACATAATTCCAAATGAACAGAGGACCAATTGATTATCATTTAATTCCATCATAACTTTTCTATTCTTAGGTAAACTTTTTGTTTCTTCACTCTCAATACCTACACAACTTTCAACGTTTGTAAAATAGAATGTTTGAAACATGTAGCTACTATTATTATTAATGATTACATTATTAGTAAAAATTCAAAAAATATATTATTATGCTTGTCATATATTAATTTTTTTTTTAATTAATAATGATAATAATAACTTTTTTTAAAGTTATAATTTAGTTAACTTTTAGAGTAGATGGTGATAGGGTGTTATTTTAAGGCACTTCATGGTGTAAAATTCACATGTTCGAAACTATGTGGGAAAAATGCCATCCACACTAAGGTGAATCCACATCTCAAAAAAATCTTACACACTTCTTTTTATTCTTACCATAAATATGTTTTGTGCCTTATTTAAAGATAAATAAAGGAATATATATATATATATATATATAGATGTAACAAAAACAAAACTTAAATAATACTACACCACTTATCAATAAAGTTTTCATCTTTAAATGTTAGTATTGAAGTGCTAAAGGCTCAAAAATTTAGTTTTCCTTTTCATAAATTCAAAATTAAAATAAATCTGAATTCATATATATTCTCTCTTCATGTACATGATACATCTATTATTATAACTAAGCAGAGTTCCATGGTAATGATATGGTTGTCCATGCATGCAACATTGAGTAATACATAAATTTAAAAGTAATTTAACTTGCAAACTTGATAATTTGTAAATGAAACAAATAAATCCATTCTCACTACATTCATCAAAAGTAATGTAACATTGATAGAATATAACATTAAATCCACAACTTGAATTTAAAATCCAATGAGGACATTTTCATATACCCAAGTTCAAATTCTTGTACTTGTATTCCAAATTGGTCTAGTTATACATGTTTCTTTTTTACAAAATGGAACTTCATTCCCAACATAGATAATGGAAGGTCATGCCCATAAATTAAATAATGGAAAAATGACATCATGACTGATTTATAAATTGGGTCTATACGTCACCCTCGCCACGCTTGGCACTCCCAAGTGAATTTCGAAACTGATATTACTGCAAAAATTAAATAACAAATTAGTTGTAAAATCCAAAATGCATAGAATCAATTTCGTTAATTCATGATAAGATTTTGATCAAATACTCATTCTCACTATGAAGATCTAAGGCAATGGAGAAGATTGTCCTTCCTTGGTAGATGGTGGAGCACTTGATGATGGAGATAGGCATGGTTCATGGGTGATGGATAAAGGCATGGTGGAAGTGAAATAGGAAAAATGTAGTGGGTGTGGGCGGTGATACACCCCCACCTATTGTACGATAGTGGGAATCACCCTAGGGTGAGGGATCACCCTAGGGGGGGAATTGGAATGTCAAGGGTGGATGATTGAAACAATGAGAAGGGTGGATGAATAAATGGTAGGGGTGGGAATTGGGAAGGGTTTGGGTAGGTGGTTATAGGCATGGGAGAATTTATGATGGAGAAAGGTGGTCAGTGTGGCTGAAAATACATCCCCACTGGTTGTACAATAAGAGGAAGCACCCTCGGGGAGGAAATTGGGATGCTAATGACTGGAGCAGTGTTCCTACTGCTATATTTTTTTTCACCAACATGCTCATCAAATAATTGAAGTCGACAAGCTGGAACGTTGTGAGATGTGGGTCCCTCGACTGTAACAATAAAAAATTTCATATAGTTATGAAAATGCATCGAAAATGATAATATATCGTATTTCACATAAAACAATGCATGCCATCAAATTTCCATACCATTTTTTTGTATAATAGAATGTTGCACTAACTCAGGCATGTGGCCCACACTTCTTTGGTGTTGAGAAGATAACTCTAGTTGCTCATCCATGTTTCTTTTTTTTGCACGAACTTGTCCAACCTTTTCAAAATGTGGTTTATCTTTCCCTGATTTTGACTTGTGCCCACATTGCTTTTTCTTATTGACTGGGCTCAAGAAACTATGTTTTCTTTTAGTAGTGATCTTTGATGGAGTTATAGTATTGAAAAACATTCTATTGTATTCTTGACATGCTTTGTCTACCAAACTGTTCAATGCATTTTCTTGCTCCAAATTTGTAGGTATTATGGATCTCAATTTCTCATGAGTTGATAAGTTAACACGTTTCATCTCATCATCTTCAAATAATGCACTATCTGGCCGTACATTGGTTGATTGAACATTATCAATGCTTGTTTCATTATAATAACTTATATTTGGAGGAGAATCAATGCATGGCAGAAGCTCTGTTTGGATTTCTAGGCCCAATATAGGTGTTTCATTCAAATTAAATGAAATTGTAGGCCTTTCTGTGGTAGGATTAGTGATATTAGGCAATACATTTTCACCCAAAGTAATGTTACTCACCAACATCTCAACTTTCAGTACATGTTTACAAACATTTCAATTCAAGGCCCAATTGCAATTACAGAAGTGTAGATTGGAACCTTTATATATGACATTGTACCATATATCACGTGTACCCTTATTTTGTATACAAACCCAATAACCATTGTTACTCTTTTCATCAAGCACACAATCTTCATTTGGGATTTGGCTAGCTCTACACTTGGATGAATTCAACTGTTCCTCAATTTTCTTAGGCCGTACAAAACCAGATTCTTTTAAACGTTACACATGATTGTAATATAATATAACCTTTGTCAACAACACATATATTAACCAATTAAAACGTCTATGACATGCATTATTCTTTTCACTTAGATACCTTTCCTTGATATGTTGATGATAAGATTCAATGGCATTATTTGTATCCTGATTGGAATGTGGAAATTTTTTGTATGTTTTTTCCCACATATCTATAGAAAGAAATTTATTAGCTATGAATTAATAATACACATGACATGAAAAATAGAGTCATTTAAGCCACTTACAAGAAACTTACATATTTTTTTTTTGGCTAACCAAGTTGTTTTAAAATATTCCAAAAACCTTGGATGGTCACTAAATATTTCAAAGAACCTTTCAACTGTCTTTTTTACAGATTCATCATCTTCACATGTGTGCATGATTTATCCTAAAGAATGAAAAATGTGGATTTTGGTTTTCCCTTCCTTGGAATTTATTTCCAACATTCTTTAACCACGCACGACGAACATGCTACACACATAATAATATTTTACACTTGATTGAAGACCTGGAATAACATAATTTATTAGAGGGAGTATACATTAACAATATTTTTATGTCTCTTCTAAAAGAATAAACACATCACCTTAATGCTTCAATTTCAGCAGTAGCATCATCTATGATGAAGGCTTGAACATGCCAATCTGGTCACTCTTTCCTCCCAATGGCAAAGAGAATTGACATCCATTTAGAAATATCAGCTATAGTATTGTGTGATGATATCACCCAAGCTACTGGAACCCCATTGCGATGTTCGTAGAAAACCATTAAGGTGTATAGTTGATACTACATTACAAACAATGTACATAATTATATTTATATAAGTTATATGCATTAAAATGAGGTTTAATAAATGAATCAAATTTAGGATAAATTCGTACTCACCCCATACTTATTTTTACTAAATGTTGAATCCATTGAGATTATGTTATTGTGAGAATATTTTAGCATCATTGAGCGCATCCACTTTGTTTGTATGCCTATAATAAAATGGATTTTTTCAACAAGATCTTGTTTCTAGTAGAAGAAAAAGCTCTCAGGGAATTCCTTATACCAACGTTCTACATTGTTTGGATCACTTTGATCTTTATCATACTCTAGTCTTATGGTATCATTGTAAATGTTTAATATATCTTATCTTGTCATATATCTATCTCAAGGGTCCCTGTGTATAACTCACCAAATCCATCCTTCACATCAGATATGAACTTGTCCCATATCATTGAAACATTAAAACATCTTTGGATTAAATGTTGGACAATAGATCGCATATCCCCTTTTTAATGTGGTGTATAACTCAATCTCATAGGCCTGTCTATTGCATCTTTTCCATGAAAAACACATTGGATTTATCAATATGCCTACATGCAATATATATTATTATAGCATCATCTGGTCTAAGTTGAAGTCATTGCATAATGAAGCGACATTGGCAACCAACTTTAATACTTTCATGTCGACTGCGTTTTTTTTTTTTTTTTTATATCTGTGGTTGCACTCATAATTTTGTTTTTGCACTCCAGACCATATGCACACCAATACTTGTATATAAATTTTTTATAACAAATTAGATATAACATATATGCATACTGTAAAAAATTACACGTATATTGATAAATATATAAAGACTCACATAGCGTACTCCAGATATGTTGAACAACATGTTTGTTTGATATCCTCCACTTTTTTACTTCGATGAGAATAAAGATGAAATTGAGTGGGTGTAGATTCACTCGATTCCTCTCCTCTTATAAAATCTTGAAGTCGACAATATGGAATAACTGGAACTTGGTCCCCATCAATATTTGTCCATGTTAAGTCTTCTACTGAAAATTCAATCATATCCACTGGGTCTTCAACTTCCAACCCATTAATCCTCTCCGACTTACACATTATTCAAATATCTATACACATTCCATTGAAAATGATTTGGTTTGAGTAAATACTATGGTCTTGATTAATGCATATCACTAAGCATAAAAATTACATTTTTAGGTAAATATTTCATACTTTTCAGATAAACCACTTTGGTAAAAGTAATATTTGGGTCATTAATCAACTTAGATATTTCTCACAAATTTAGACTAACCGTCTATGACATATGATGTATTTATGGAGGCGGTGTCACCAACTTGGTGTCATGGGGTGACTTGTGTTGAGTGGTTGAGGGAAAAGGTGATTTTGATGCCTCCCTTCAGATAACCTACATGGAAACCTAACTTTACCTTTTTCCCCAGGAACTTTAGAATCAGTAATGAATGGATCAACCATAAGTTGATGATAATATTTAGACCACACTTCTAAGAATCTAGGTATACTAGAATAATCCTTAAGAAGGTAAGCACCCTTGCAAAGATTGTAAAGATATTTGGGACTGTGTTGCATTTTGGAAGGTTCGTCAACGTTACTAACATTCATGACCATGGTTGGTTTTTTAGACCCTTTCTTATCTTTCTTCTTCTTCTTCTTCCTTTTCTTCTTCTTCTTAACCTCCTAGTTACTAGCATCAAGACTTTCAACAAGAGAAAAATAAGAAAGGATAGAATGGATGATTCGTGAAAAACTGATTTAATCATGATAAAATATTAGACGCTATATGTCCAACAGTCCAATGGTTACTAAACTAGAACAAAAAAATTTCTACATATGTATGTATGGATTTTTGTACATTGAACATGGAATTTTTTTATTATCTATATAATAAGCTGCATTTATCATGAGATGATATAGTGTGCCTTGTTTATCATATGCCTTCTTTTTTTTTTTTTTTTAAAGGTTTCTAATATTTTTTGATTAAAAATAAATGATTCTCTATGTATGGCATTCCCAAGTGCATTTACAAATTGAAATTTCTAAAAAAATTACATTAATCAATTAGTTGTAAAAAAAAAATTCATAGAATCAATTTCATTAATTCATATTATATTTTGATCAATTTCTCATTCACACCGCGAAGATATAAGGAAATGGAGAAGACTACCCTTCCTGGGTAGATGGTGGAGCATTTGGTGATGGATATATGCATGGTTTAGGGGTGATAGATAAAGGCATGGTGTAAGTGAAATATGAAAAAGGTAGTTGGAATCAATGTGTTAATTGGGTCGCTTGAAAGAGGGATCAAAGGGAGAGACATAACACCTCTCCCCAACAAACCCCAAAATATATCCTGACTGAGTGTATATCAACTCGATTTGTTGGGCTTTGCTAATGGAATCCTATTCGGAAGTAGGTCCTTGGGTTGCCACATATTTAGAAATCTCTGCCATGAGAGTTTTCAAGAACAGGTCCAGTAAAACTCGATCGTCGAGTTTGGCTTTGCACAGACTTCGACATCACCGCCATTCATGGAGATGGTCTGAGATATGGACAACTGGCGTTTTCCTAAAATGGGTTAGTAACTCCATTCCAGAGTCATGGTGGATGGGTAACTAAAAATATGTAAGGAACATGGTGACAAGGGTGCTAAAGGTTCCGTGCGGAGCAGAAGGCTGCTCCACATACCATTTCACGACTTGTCCTATTAAGGTGTGCTAAAATAGTCTTAGTTTAATGGCATCATCTATGATGCTATTTGATGAAAACCATAGGTGGAAAGTAATTATATTATTTCCTGGGTCTTCCGCGTGCTTCCCTTCAAAATGTGGTATGTCAGAGAGCTTCATGGGCATAGGGGGGAAATTGGGATTATGCACAATGGGATCATTCATCAGCTTTGTTAGGTCAGGAATATTCAACGATGTAAGAAATGTAATGACATATTGACTGCAATTTTGTGTTGTCTGACCATCGTTTTCTGGGTGGTATGGTTTATTGGGGATGTCTGGGGAATGGAACCCTGTGACGTACCTGGCATGTTCCACTGGCTCCCCGAAGGGGTACTTCTCCTCTTCCCTTTGGGGGATGTGGGAGGAGTTTTGTGTGGTGTCCCTGAGGGGGTGTCCACAGGTGTGGTGTTGGGTGACCCTGGGGGTTTCTAACTAAATATGCCCCGATAAAGGAAGATCCAATAAGGGTGGTGATGTGTCGTATTTGACACCTAAATGGTGAAAGACCTGGAACTCCTCCCTCTAATGGTGGGAGGTCAAAAAAAAAGTCTAGATCAACGAGGTCCCGTTGGGTCTATTATGGTGTCGACTAGATTTCGTTTTGGAAAATTTTTTCTGTTGTTCTGAGAGGAGAGAGATTATTACCAAAGAAAAATTAAATCACATACATAAAACAAAGTGAAAAATAAAGGTAATTTTTTTTCTTTTAGATTAATCCTATGTGATCAGTTAATAAAAAAATGTGGTTTTGGTTGTTTCGCGTATGATACTTAAATCCTAGAATACCTAATCATCCTCACACTCTCAAATGTAAACTGGGCCTTGCGAATGCTGGAGAAACATCCCGAAATAGCTCGCGACAACATCTAGTCAATCGAAGAAAAATTGACCAAGGTAAAGAGAAGAGGATCTAGTGCTTCCTACACCATCACCTATAGGGAAGGATGCCCAAGATTTTTCCACTAAGTACCATCGTCCCACGTGAGTGTTTGAGTATTGAGCTTCTTGGTATTCAACTACCAGTACCGAGTACGAGATGGGTCAGGTAGCCCCAAATAGTATCGCACGCACTGGGCCTAAGCTTAACCCCCTCTGAATTAGGTCTCTGTAGCACTCGATAAGTCTGTTCCATGGGTGGATAGACGGATTTAAAGCTCCCTAAAAAGTCAACTTCTATGTTTCAAGATTTTAAACGACCATGGTGGCTTGTTGGATGCCTACCCCCAATGGTCCTAACCTGCACTATTAATTCTTTTGTGGCCCCTGTGGGGAGATTTTAATGAGTTCAATTAATGGTTATTTTTAAAGAGTCTAAATTTTCTTATGGTGTGACTTTGCGAAGTGACAGTAAGAATAGGATGAGGGCCCTAGCTCTTTGAAGCTTCATGTGTGAAATAAAGTGAACAATAACGATGTTGTAAGATGCGGATATATGGTGATCCTTTTCACTCCTCCCTACTTACACTATGTTTGGTTGTTCCCTTCATGAAATAAACAATGTGCGGATAATGGGCCTCTTACAAATTGTCCTATTTAAACTAAATGTTTGCACTATAAGGGGATGGTAAAGTATCAAGAGAGAGCGTTCATATGCATACCCACGGTCATCATTAGGTGTAAGGGCATAAAATTTTACTTGCTTTCTTTTGGTATTTTAATCTTGGTCCTGAAATCCTAATGCAAAAATTAAAACTCAATTTAATGCAAGAATTTGAAAACTAACTAAAGATGTATGGACTTGGGCCGCTTACTCTTTGTTAATTAACCTATGTGTGTGATATATACTATCAATAATCAACTTATTTAGATGACATGTGTGGATATGGGCCACATTTCTTGTCTCCTAATTAAACTAGGTGAACTTATATGATAGTAAACTAAAAATTAGAATGATGCACTAGCTACACTAGAGTTCAACTAACACACATGTCTAATAGTCAAGAAATATCAACACACTGTAAAACCAATTCAAAGAGCACATACAAGAATAAAGTCATTAAATCCAATTCGTTCTTCAAGATTTTTTTCAAATAAACAAAAATAAGAATGATTAATTACATTGAAAAAATAAGTTTTAATGTTTAATTATATATTAAAAAAATATTATATAACAGTTTGATATATGTTTCGATTTTAATTTTAAAATTAAATTACTACTATACAAATATTTAATTGTAACTAATAATTCTAATTCTCTTAAAATAAAAATGATGTTATTGATAATAATAATTTAAATAGTATAATAATTTTATTATAGTATGAAATTTAATATTTAATGTTATTTATAAAATTAAAATTATATATATATATATTTCAAATGAAATTTAATTAATATTTTAATATTTTAAAATTTAAAAACAATTATAAAAAATAAATTATTTTAAGTAATTTAATTTTTTAAATAATAATAAAAAATAAGTATAGTTATTTTTTGTTTTTTTTAATTCAAGGAATCTAAACATTATTTTTTCCTTTACTTTGTAACAAAGCGATCACCAATTAAACTTCACCCAATAAACTAAATATTGATATTTTTGTTATTAACTAAATAAGAAAATTTATTATAAAATTAAATTATACTATGATTTTTTTTCTTATTAGATACAACTTATTCTGAATTTTACTATTCTAAACATTTATAACTTAAAACGCCCTCAAACTTTTATAACATTAAGATCTATGCCCTTGAAACTTTCGGCACATCCAACTTTTAAATTTCTACTCAAGAAACTATGCTATCAAAACTTTGACCACCTAAAACATTTATTACAATAAACAATTATCCTTTAGAAATATGTTTAATCCTATGGGATTGATATAGAGATCATAAAACTAATAACGATAATGGTGAGCTTAGTTTAAGGGTTAAGATTCATTTGAACACCATAATGTATTGAATGAGAAACAGATATTGGAAAGGTAATCTACTGTAATAAAAGTGTTGTAGTATATGTTAATCATGTTCAACTTTAAATATGTAAACAATCTAACATGGAAAAGGAAGTTCTATTTAGCAAAATTTCAACTAGAATTACTTATATTATAACATTGAAAATATTGTTATTTAATAAAAGTTCCATAACAAAGATACAAACTATTGAGTATGACCCTGGAATATAGCTCAAAGCTACTATTAGATGCAAGTATCGGTCCATTGGAATAAAACTGAATTAATATGTAAACAAAAAGATTTATTTCCGTTATCTACTACTACACTGTGACACTACAAAGAACAAGATGGCCAACCTTATGGCAACACGCAAATTTTACTATTAAATGTAAGTATCGGTGCAAATGAAATTAGCCTACCATATCAACAAGTCAAAACAACCTGTTTGAAATAACAATCAATTAAAGAAACTATTTATCCATTTTTAAACTTAGTAAGCATGTTGTATTGAAATTGAGCTTGAAATTGTAAAATTCCAGTGACAAAATGATATAATAAAAACGGGCCAGTAACATCATTTCATATAATTGAACATAAAAAATTATGAAATGTAAACCCTCACTCAAACCCCCAAAAATCTAAATTCATTAGGGTAAAAGATACGGTAGGTACCAAAAGAAGAAAAGTCGGTAGGTACCTCATCTTGTTATTTTTAGTTTCTTCTTCTCTCAGTTAGAGCCCTCTTGTACTGTTTGGCATTTGTAAGTATCTTTATTGGCTACCTCAAGTGTCTTTAATTATTGATTTCTGTCAACATAAACTGAAGAAAATATTAAGAATAATCTAGAATGTTCTCCAATGGAAAAGTGGTCCAAATCACTGGACCCATGACTTGAGGTTATCCTTTCCACTCCACTCTCTCAATAATGTGTGTCCAGGCTGGCTACTGTTTCGAAAGTTATACAACTTTTAGCCACACAAAAGGTAGGTTGTGATCCTAATTTACCATGGGATAAAGTTGGGTTTAAAGAATTTTGGTTTAATGTCGACTTGGTATAATTTGTTAACAAATTGCAGCGTAAGAATTCAAATTCCAGTATTTTTTTTTTTTTTTTTCTATTTCAAATTATTTAAACCAATATAATGGTCTGAAATGGGTTTTTGCGATTTGTGAGCAAGGGTAAAAACAATTATTTTTTCTTTAGGACAAAAATATCAACCTCGTTTACTAAAAATAATATGATTAATAGAAACTATCAAGATATTGCCACTGAACCATAGAGTTTAATTGAAGCAAGACCGAATAGAAATGTAAACCCTGACTCAAACCCCTATAAATCTAAGTTCATTAGGGTAAAATAAACGGTAGGTACCAAAAGAAGAAAAGTCGTGTCCAGTGCCTGAGGATCCTTAAAGGTAACGAATGCCACTTGAGAATGCTCGGTATCCCTACCAAAAAACAAGATAGATCCCAAATTTCAATGTGTATCGGATAATGTCCATTGTATGAAAATTGAATTAATATGTAAACAAAAATATTTATTTACCTGCTACTTCACACACTACAAAAAAAAATATGGCCAACATTATGGCAACACACAAAACACCACCTCCTCTTATTCCAAAAGCTCTTCCTTAAAGATATCCCAGCATACACCTGAACTCTGCTGATCATTCTGGAGCGAGTAAAATTCCAACAAATCCAAGCAAGCGTTAGTGGTCATAACCAGCCAAACAACATCTGGAGTTGTTCCCTTATTCGCTTTCATTACCTGACACCGGCCTTTCGGCAGAGATAGAAGGGATAGTCGAAGGAAGGTAAGAAAGAATGTAAGAAATAGAGAGTGGAACCCACGTAGTGTAGTAGGCCCTGTTCATTCAACTGAAGCTCGCGAATGACTTCCATTATTTCCCCTCATGAGAATTCTCGACGCATTTATCATGAAAGCAGGTAATACCTCTCTCATTGGTCTCATAGATGCTGGAACTAGAGGAGGAATATCCTAAGGTGCCTTGATTAGTGGTCTCTCACCCTCCACCTCTGGTGGAATGGTTGCCTTAGGCGACACTGGCTTTACATAATCCTTTGGTGGTTTGCATCCTATTTCAGCCAGCTCTACATCATCCACTTTCCATCCTATTTCAGCCAGCTCTACATCATCCACTTTCCATGAAGGACCATATGCCCTTGTATCAGCATGGGATTGGTTTGTATCGAGATTTTCGATGGCCGGGAGGAGGCAGGAATTTAATAATTGCATACATCAGATTTTCGGCAGCTGGGAGAAGTTTGGAATCTAATTGTTGAATACATCAGAATTAGCTGCAGGTACTCAAAATCAATGGCATGGCATGGCATGGGCATGATCGTTGGTACTCTTAGGAGTATAATGGGCCAATAGCCCAGGAAATATTGGTTTCCATAGAGTCATCGCAGAGAATCTTTTGTACGTTGGATGATTAATATGGTTGAAGGGTTTATGCATATACATATGAAATGAAATAGGAATACATTGATTAATATGGTTGAAGGGTTTATATGAAATGAAATAGGAATACATTGATTAATATGGTTGAAGGGTTTATGCATATACATATGAAATGAAATAGGAATACATTTATTATATCGACATGGTTTAATTTATAGATAAAAATGATTTTTTTTCTAGATATTTTTCTAGTTAATTTTAATTAAAATAGGATAGATTTTAAAAAATCGAGTTAATGTTGTTTAATTAGTAAAATTTGAGTATCATAGAGTTTTTCATGATTTTGAATCTATTTATACATTTAAAAATATATTTTACATAATAAAAAACCATATTCTTACTCCAAATTCTATTATTAGATTATGATAAAAAAAATATTATTTCCTTTATAAATTAAAAAAACTTATATATATTCTCTTTGCTAATTTTTTATTTTTATTTTTTATTTTTATAAAAAATCATATTATTTTATCATAATTAGTTATCGTATTTTTATATCTAATGATTTTACTAATATATCAAGTTAAATTATATTCATACATGGGTCTATCTCAACTTACACTAATTCTAGATTCCACATCAAATTTTATTATGGTAATTTTTATTTTAAATATTTATTTATTATAAATAATTTTAATATATTAAAAATGAGAGTAACACAATTCGGTTCGCCCGGATCGTGTTGGAGACTTTCAAGTTAGGGCTCTCAAATATGAAATGGTTCATGATACAACGATATGAATCATGAAAGAGGGGGCAGGTTGAATGCCTATCAAGATAAGGAGTGCAAACAATCAAAATTGTTTGCTACTATGGCTAGGATCTTGACTACACTAACTTCCTTTGCGTCATGTGAGCCACTGCGGGTTGTACGAATTATTTGTCTAAAAATATTAGAGAAAAAATATGGATATATTTGAAGAATAATTGCAAAAACTCGCTAAGTTGAAAAAGAAAAACAATTAGAATTGAGAATGAAATTAGTTAATTAATACTAGGTTGAGAATCAATATATAAAGCAACTAAGTGAAGATTAGTTGTAAATGCAATAACTATGGATAGTTAAAGTTAACTGAAGCTAAGTGTGCTTTATGTGCTAATGTGCACATGCATCCTATGCAAGCACTAGAGTTAACTAACTAAGCCAAGTGCACATCGCATGTAAGAACTCTAGTTAACTAGCTAAAAACAAGTGCACATCGCATGCATTATCTAGAGTTTAACTAAAGCTAATTAAGGCTAACTATGTGCATGTAAAGCACTTGAGTTAACTAGCTAAAGAAAAGTGCACATCACATGCAGCATGTAGAGTTGAACTAAATCTAATCTATGTGCATGTACACCAACAATTTGTAATTGTGCATCATGTGGACACTGCTTCGCTACTAACCCTGTTATGTGGAGTGCAAGAAGATCTAGTGCCTGTAGTAGCGTATGAAGAGAGGTATGCATGCAACATAGGAGTTTCTTGGAGCGCTTGTGAGGACAATGCTCAATGCTTTGAAGGAGGTTCTATGCCGATAACAATGATGTTTCAGACTCATTGTAGAGGGTTTATATTGTTGGGCATACCCATTTGTGAATTTGGAAAAATACAATGGAATTTTGTCGATTGCGGATGGAATAATTCAGCCATGTTAGATGGAGACATTAATATCGTGAGACAAAGACCCTAATGGAATTAAGTTTTGCAACATTTTATTGTTGACTATTATTATGTGGTGTACGAAAGAAGTGCCATCAATTGGCAGTGTATATCATCATTTTGTTTGTAAAATTTTATGATAAATAACCAACCAATGAATAGATTAGCACAATTTAAAATAGTGGTTCTCAACGTTCTTCAGTGATCAGAGAATGTGAGAGAACATATCTCTAGATTAATTGTGTGAATTTTTTATGTGTTGATGCATCTTGTTGTGCTTCAGGCTTTAAGAGCATCAATTATACGTTACATTATGAGATCCATGTGTAGAAATGCTTGTTACATAATTTACTATTGGATATAGACCAGTATCAAAATTGTCCTTCAGGAGATTGAGAAGTGTAAATTATACAAAGTTCATCAAATATGGTACGAGGCGATTATGTCTTAAATGAGATGAATGGGAAGTTCGAAGATTGTGGTGGTGAAAAGAGAATTGTTTGGGACACTTTGGAGTGGGGATAAGTGCTAAAGAAGACCAATGAGACATATGTGACATGTGAATTGTAATTTTTCATTTTTGTATTAATATATCTAATGATGTAATGTAACTATTAAAGGAGAGACTTCGAATAATGCTTACAATAATATGTAGGTAGGATTGGGTTGTTGGAGCTTTGTTGAGAGATTTTCTCAACAATATTCTCCTTATTTAGAATATGTTCGATCTCATGAGCACTATTTATGTGTCTTGTAATTTTTCTTTCAATATAATATACGAATTATTGTGACTGAATCTGTGTAACATGTCTTCGTCTCCAATTTTTTTTTTTAATTTTTTAATCTCAATACTTAAATTCCAAAATAAATTTAAGACTAAAATTCCTAAAATTTCTTGTTCTAATTTTCTTTATAAATTTTCAATATATTACCCAATTATAATTTAACATTGAACTTAAAAAAAAAAAAACTTGAGATATATAGACAACATGAAATTTCAAAACTTATTACAGTTTCCTATGATATTAATATGCTATAATTTCTGAAGATTTTAGTGGTATAGCTTATGTCTCACTTACGTTTAACATTTTATATAATAAATGATATTTAATTTTTGTAATATTAAATAGTAAATAGTAGAGTAATAAGTTTATTGTTAGATTTATTATACTTATGATTTATAATAGTTCCCATGATATTAATATGCTATAATTTATTAAGATTTTAGTGGCATAACATGGGTGTCAATAATTATAGGATTTAACTTTTCATATAATAAATGATATTTAATTTTTTGAAATAGTGAATATTAAAATAACAGGGTTATTGGTTTTTTTTTATCAACAAGTAGAGGCCTCTTTCTATTAACTATTTAAATGTGTACATATAGTGATCTTCCTGCACTCCAGAAACTAGACCGTGTGTCCAAAATTACAAAAACATCTTTGCCCATATCGGGAAACCGAAGGAAGATCTAGTGTGATGTCCCCTAACAAAGGTAGAAGAGCCAAAACTCCCACTTGTAACCAGCTAAACCCACTATGACTATGAACTATAGAAATGATAGGGTTCAGTTCACACATATAACTTAACATAACAAAAAAGGGGCCAAGGAACCTGATCAGTCCTGGTCCTGGTCCTCCCCTTCTGGGCTTTCTGACTCTTTCTTGGCCTCATCTTATTCTTCTTCTCCATCCCCATCAGCTTCTAGCAGGAGCGCAATGTTAGGCTGCAGAATGTCGAAATAACCATCCATGACCACGATGTCCTTCAATTTTCTGAGGCTTTTTTCCAACACTTCCCTAATGCTATTGAGGTTTTCCTCGACTGCTTGCCCAATTATCCTCCTGTCTTGAATCAAATGATCCAGGAGGATTCTTGACACCCAGACTAGGTGCACTTTGAATCCCCCCCATACTCACGACGTAGAGACTTAACGAGGTCCGCCTTGATTTTTGAAATGGCATTGGCATCCTCATTACCATTCTTAGCGAAGAACAGGGCCTCCAAATCAAGTCTACCACCAAAATTCTATAGCTGAGAAGAATGGGAAATTCTTCTACCTTTGGAAGCCTCTTGTCTACCTCTTCATGTTCCACGACCCACACAGCAACGACCCTGAAATGGGCAGCCCACCATCCTCTCTTCTAGATGTGAGTGTCGACGATCCTCATCCGCAACCACCTGTGTAGCTCCAGAAACCCTTCCACCTTTCTGCCCAACCACCCTGCAACACCAAGCTAAAAAAATTCTTCCCCTGCCCCTTCGTGTCCATTTAAACCCATCCTGGACTCCCCCATCTATTGTGCATTCCCTCCTCCCTCCAGTGATAATAATTACGCACGCGCATGAACTAGGATAGAGGTGGTGCCACCGCCCCCTCGGAATCATGCATCCCCATCACCTCCGCCTCCATTTTTCTATCCTACCTATTTCTAATCGCTTTCACCATCCTTCACCCACTTAAACTGTTACCCCAAGTCATGTTTTCACCCACGTCGCCGCTTGCATGCATCCTCCACTTGCTCGTCCCTGTGGTGGGCACGTGACACCCCACTTGCCTCACGTCGTCCCTAGTCAGCCGCATCCAGGGCACCCCTTAGCCTTCCGCATGATCCTCTTGCATCGTTACTTAAGGTTTGATTTAGCCTGATCTCCCCACTTCCTTGATTGAATTTATTCTCTCGCCTGGACCCCATGGTTCACTAGCAGGTCTACAAGACCATTAGATTTTCACCTCACAAGATTGAGCTTGACCTCCGAGCGCATCCAAAGGAGGGAGATCAAGATTTCCATGATGTTTTCCATGTTCCAGTTCGTGGGTAGTCTGAGAGCTACATCAACAACGATTCTGGAGTCTCTCTCAATGATTCTGGTGTTGGATGGCCAATTCCAGCCCGGCCAGTAGCCCCTCAAGCTCCGCAACATTATTAGAGGTCTCCTCCAAGTAAACCCAAGAGATTCCTTGGATCTCCCCTATATTGTCCCATATTAATCCGCCATGCCCAGCTACCCCTGGGTTGCCTTTTGACGCCCCATCAAAATTCAAATTGAACATATGATCTTTGGGAGGTTCCCAGGTGTCCGATTTCAGTGGTATGTCGGGTCCCTTACTAGCGTTTCTAATATAAAGTCAGGGTTCCTGAACCTTCCATTCGTGAAGCATCTGAATTTTCTCCCTACTAGTCTTAATGTCGCTCGGTCCCCATCTCATGAGACCCATGGATTCTCATACATGGACTTGGATGCTTTCCCAGTCTTCCTCTTCTGATTTCTTCTTGCCTTCAAAGATACGGTGATTCATTTCTTTCCAAATCTCCTATGACAGGAAACCCAGGGCAAGATCCCATATTCAATTAAAAATATTACTCTTAAAGGGGTCTACCTCCCTATTGATAATCGTGTTTTGTGGAAAACCTGGGACCCGGTTGGACCTTTTGAAAATCTTCTCTCCCTTAGTCCAAACTTTAGAAGTCCAGTTGCACTCATCAAACATGTGATTCATGGTCTCTTCTGTTAATAGGCATAGTACACATACTGAGGGTCCTGCCATCCCCCTCTTGTGAAGCTTCTTCCACGTCAACACTCTTTCCTTCAGTAGAAACCAGAGGAAGGTGGATATTTTAGGCTAGAGACCTAGGTTCAAAACTTTGCTCCTTTTTTTTCTCAGATTGCTCCCTTTGGTGGTTCCCATCTATGCTAGATTCTTCGTTGATGTTGAACTAGCAAGTTGTGTTGTATCCCCATCTAATTTTGTCTGAGTGCTGACTCTTTTTTTATATTTCTTTCTCTTTGCACCAGTATTTAGGTACTTATGTCTTCCCTCGAACTGTGATTCCTAAACCAATCCTCCTTCCTTCGTTGGCGGTAAGGGTTACCTTTGACATCAGTGTCCCAGAAATCCTTGACTCTAGTCATGCCTTCCATTTTCAACTATTCTTGAAGCCCTGGCATTTCCACCAACCCCTGGATACTAGGTAGTTGTTTCCATGCATCCCAGAAGAAATTCACGTCCCCTCGGTCCCCTATTTCCCATAAGTTTTGCTCTTTGACTATGTTTTGGTTGGAATTAGCCTCCCTCCAGATTATGGATCCTTGGGGGTCCTCATTGAATTTAATAAGGTTTTGTCTATTCCAAACTCTTGCATATTTACTCATCGAGAGATCTACCCACAGTTTTGACTTGTTTTGCAATCCATCTATAAATTTTTTTTTACCCAAGCACCTGATTACTTACTTTCGGGTCCCTGAGCCCCAGACCTCCCGCTTCCTTGGGGAGGAAAACTATATTCGAGTCAACCAGGATCCATTTCTAATTTTTCTCAGTGCCGCCCTAGAGGAAATTTCTCTGGATGGCCCTGATTTTCTTAAGAACCAATTTTGGGGCCGCTAGGACCGAGAAGATGTACATAGGCATGGAATGAAGCACCGAATTCACCATAGTTATTCTGCTAGGAAGGTTTAGCACCCGATGTGTCTTGTTATTAAGTTTGGTTGTCAACTTATCTAAGAGCTATTTCCAAGTGCTCTGTCCAGCCTTGGAGTCTAGCACCAGAGGCCCCAAATACGTGGAAGGGAGGGAGCCTTCCAAGAAGACCAAGATTCTAATGATGTTTCTTTATGTTATGAGAGGACTGTGGAAGAAGAAGATTTGTGATTTCACTTCATTTACCTCTAGGCTGCTTGCTCTTTTGAATACCTCTAGGATATCTTTTAAACCTCTTACCTCTTTCACCACTGCCTAACCCATCAACATCATATCATCCATGAATTGTTGGTGAGTATGGTGGCCTACCCCCTCATTTATCCCAAGGCCTCAAATCCTCCCATCCTCTTGGCTAGCCTTCAACGTTCTACCTAGCCCTTCTACCATCAATATGAAGAGAAAAGGGGAGAAAGGATCCCCTTTCTTAATGCCCCTCTATGCCTGGAAAGTATTAGAAGGAGAACCATTAACCAGAATAGAGTAAAAAGCCTAGGAAACTAGGTTAAGGACCCATTTAACCCAATCATGGCAAAACCCAAAAGCTTTTAACATCTACCTCATATACTTCCAGCTCAATTTGTCATAGGCTTTGGCCAAATCAAGTTTTATCATCATCCCTGGCTTCCTAGAGTTCTTTAGGGAGTGGCTCACCTCATGGGTAAGGATGATGCCATCCAAAATATATCTCCCCTCCACAAAGCCATCTTGTTCTGAGGAGATAAGCTTTGGAGCATGGGTTTTAATCTATTTTCCATTACATTCATGATAATTTTATAGATGACGTTACCTAAAAAAATCGACCTGAAATTACCAATTTCTTCTGCTCTATGCTATTTTGGAATAAGGGTGAGGAAAGTGGAGTTGAAGGCCTTTAGAATTATTCTCATTTTCAGAGAGTCCTCTACAATGTCCAAAAATTCATCCTTCACTAATTCCCAACAGCTTTGAAAGAAGTTGGTCATGAACCCATCGAGGCTTGGGGCTTTCCCTCCTTCCATCTATTTGATCGCTTCCTCCACCTCGACCATTTCAACTCAGCGCATCAACGTATTGTTATTCTCTGTCGACACCAGAAGAGGTATGTTGGCAGTTATCTTATCTATATCAGGTCCTCTGTCTACCTCTGTATCATGAAGTAGCCCTGAGAAGAAGTGGTTGAGGCTCCACTCTAGATCTTCTTGCGTTTCCACATATTGGCCATTGGAAATTTTTAATCGGGCTATGCAGTTTCCTTAAAGGTGTTGTATTTTAACTCTGCGAAAGAACTTGGTATTCCTGTCCCCCTCGCTGACCCAAAGGTTTCTCGATTTCTGCTACCACATAATCTCCTCCTTCCTTTCATGCTGGGAAAGCTCTTGGAGGTGTTTGGATTCTGTTTCCTTCTCCTCCTCCTCTCTGTACCCACTGTGCATCACCCATTGTTGTAGGTCCTCAATCTATCCTTCTAGTCTTTGTTTATCCTCATGGATATTGCCAAAAGATTCTTTATTCAATCTCCTAAACCATTCTTTTATGAACTTGATTTTTTGCTATGGGAAATACATTTTATAGCTTAAGGGAGCCTCAAATCCCCCCCACCACTCCCTGAGAAGACTGTGGAAATCAAGGTGTGAAAACCACAATCTCTCAAACTGAAAGGGTTGTTTTATATTCTCGCCTAACCGATGTCAGTCAAATAAACCGGCCGGTGGTCCGACCTCATTGCCGAGAGGAAAATGGCCCCAATCTCTACTCCCCTCGTCAGAACAGATTCGAACATAAGGAACTGATCTAGCTGAGAGGGAATGTGTCGGGAGACTGCACGTTTGTTTTTACATGTGAATAGGTTGTTCGTACTCAGCACATCCACCAAGTGTATTTCTTCAATAACTTCATTAAATCATTCACTCATGTTACTGAGGGTCTTGATTCCCCCTCTTTTCTCCCCCAGATTCCTGATCAGATTGAAGTCCCCGCCTAACACCCAATGCTTGTCCCCCACCCAGTGCCTAAGATTTCGAATGCCTTCTAAAAATGTTAGTTTCTGGGCCATTTGAAAAGGCCCATAGATGTTCAACATCACCCCCCGAACATGGGTGCCAAGGACATGAAAGTGGGCTGAGAGGGTGTGGGTAAAAACCACAAAGTCCGAGAGGCTTATCACCGATGGGTTCCACAAAATTCCTATCCCTCCAGCCATTCCTCTCGCATCCACCACCATCATTTCCGAGCCTTTCCAGATGTGTCGACCTATCTTCTTTAGTTCTTTGTTGTTGCACTTTGTTTCATGGAGAAAGAGAATCGAGGGTTTCTCCACTTATATTTTCCTTTTTATCATTCTTTTTCTGAGTTGACTGTTACATCCTCTTACATTCCAAGATAGAACTTTCATTAGGGAGATTTTGATATAGTGAGAAATGCATCCTCAATAGTTGGATATTTCCCTGATGTAACCAGTTTATCCCCGCTTCATGGATCCTCTGGGCATTGCTTCATCTCCCTCATATTTTTCCTTTAGATACCTTTAAGGATTCTGAAACCACTCCTAATTTCTTCAAAATCTTAGATTTAAGGATATGCTCTCTCAAGAGTGCAACTTGTTGGAAAGTATGTACCTAGATTTTGGGTCATTGCAAGCTTACTCAATCCCATCTAGGTCTAACTCCCCTATACCCATATCCTCTAGCTCCTCCCCTTTACTTTCGGCCCCTTGGGTAATCTCCTCTTCAATATCCTGATGAGATGCCATCGATTTTGTGCCATCCTTTTCTTGCTCCTTGTTAGTCGATTGTATGCCCACCACATCACTGGTCCCTTCCTCACTGACCTTGTTTAAAGCCTCAAACTTATTATGAATTTGTGGTTTCTTATGCACTTTTGGCCTAGGGTTTATCTTTTCCCGTCTTTTTCTATTGACAACCTTCTCGAATCCTTCTTCATCCTTCTCCCCAATAGTGTTCTTAGTTTCTGCATGTGTGGACTTCAGAGGGCATTCACGAAACAAGTGACCATGTTCGTGGCACCGCCTGCACCTAGGGTTTCCTTTGTCGTCCATTGAATCCTCATATCAAAATAATAATGTTATTGCTAGGTTCATTGTACTTGTGATATTATGATTTGTTATTCTTGAGAATAGTTATTCTCTAGAGAATTTGAGTTTTTTTGGGAGTGATTTCCAACATTAGGCATTTGTTGTGATCCAAACCTTATATTTCTTTTTTTAAGAGAATATTTCCAATTTTATAATTTTGTTGCGATCTGAATATTGTGTTACTTTGTTCAATACTATATTGTATTTATTTAACTCTAATTGAATAAAATGTGAAGCATTTTTTTTGGTGTGAATACGTGTTTCCTTCTTCAATTATTGAGATGTAAATGTTGTGTTGGTGTTTGAGTTGGAGAGAAAATTGTTATTGAGGAAATACTTATGTTTTTCAATGAATTTATGTCAATTGTAGATTTCTATAATATCTGGGAATCTAGCAAGGTCAGAAAATAGGTCAAACAATTGATATCTCTCATGGCATAACCTTGGAAATGTAATGAGCATATTAAAGCCAAAGCATGGTTTTTTATGTCACGAGAGTGCATTCCATTTGGTTGATTGGATGTTATATCTTAAATAAATACCAACCCTCTTTCATTTTACATAAATTGTGTTTATAGAACAAATCGTAAGTTACACCATATTTCTAGCAAAACTTAATTACAAAATCTAAAATCAATAATGTACTTTATCAAATACATGCATATAGAGAAAACTTCCTATTCCTGTTTGCATCTAAATATTATCTTGTTGCTGGACTCATGGTTGGAGATAGGAATCTCCAAGTCGAATTTGATGAGGTGACATCCAAGTCAATAACTTTCCATGAGCTTTTTATTCACGAATTCCTAAAAAATTGGGTTTAGTGATCCCTTTGATACTCCAAAACCATGATATTTGTTAGAAAACCGAAAGATGATTTTTTTAAATGAGTTTGTTACTAACAAAAAACTCTTTTGGTTATGTAAATTTCGTTCTCATTTATTTGGAAAGCGTTCCCGAAATTACTGTGTTGTACAAGAAAATCATAGTTTTAAATTGACCATTTTTATAAAAATGCGTTGCTACTCAGGTTCTTAGCGCAATTTCCCTTTTTTTATTTTCAAACACACAATAACGCTAACACTCCCATTGTCAGCTCATTTTTAAACTTTCAAAACTTCAGTAACACTGACACTCCCATTGTGAGCGTCTTCTTTTTATTTTCAAACACACAATAACGCTAACACTACCATTGTCAGCTCATTTTTTAAACTTTCAAAACTTCAGTAACGCTGACACTCCCGTTGTCAGCATTTTTAAACCAGTTTATTACAAATTTGCGTTGACATTTTCGTTGTCAACACTTTAAAAAATTATTGACTAAAAAATGTGATAACACCATCTTCATTTCTCAAGTTATAAATAACTTGTTCTGTGTTTTTGTAGGGACAATTTTCATGTAGGTAAGTTGAATTGATATGTACAAAGTAACAAATTTCTATAAAAATCTTCTTAGCATTGATATCTGAAATCCCCATGCAAATGTATTGATTGAGAGAGTCTTTCTTGTGAAGATGTTCATGAGGAGAAATGCTCATTTTTATTTAAGTACCAACGTTTAGAGTCCTTTTGACATGAATATTTCTTGTTTTATGTTGACAACATTATAAATTCTTCAATGTTAAAGACTTTAGATTCTTCCTGCTCCTAGGTTTTAAATAAAAATATAGTACCAATTTCAGGTAAAATTCAACTTAAAACAAACCCTATTTGTCATAAAAATACGTAACAATACTATGAGAAGATCCATATATTAAAACAATATATTCAATAAATAAATAGATAAACCTTTTTAATGTATTTTTTATTAATTAAAATTAATATATTATTTATAATTACCTAATATAAAAAAATATAAGTTATTATTATTTCATTTCTATATTTATATATAAATATTTTTTATTTTAACATTAAATAAAATATTCCATTGTTAAAAATAATATTATATATCAATATTTTGATATCTGAAAATGTTATTAAAACATTTATAACATGTATATAAATAAAATATTAGTTTAAAGATACGTCCTAGCACATTTGGAAATAAAATATTAATATTGAAGTATAATAACAAAGAGAAAAAGGCGATGATTTAGTTTTGTGTGTAACTATTATTCCATATAACATTTAACAATTTTACGAGAGGATCCAAACTGCAGCACAAGAATAGGTTAAATAATTAATAATTAATAATTAAAAAAACAATATTATATATATATATATATATATATATATATATATATATATATATATATTAATTATAATCATTTAACAATTCTACAAGAAGATCCAAATTGCAATACAAAAATGAGTTAAATAATTAAAAATACAATTATATATATATATATCTTATAGCACAGGAAGATTAACAATTTTACTAGAGGATCCAAACTGTAACACAAGAATAGGTTAAATAATAATAAAAAAACAATTTCACATATACATATTATAGGGCAGGAAGAGCAACTCTTCGAGTTCAAGTAAGATTCAGTCAAGGCCAACCCGGGTGAAAAAATGAGAGAGAGAATTGTGACAACGAGTGAAAGGACCTAATCTCACCTAGCTTTATTTATTCCCCTCCCGTGCCTTTTATTTCTTCCCGGCACTTTCATTCGACACATATAACTGAAAAATGTATGTTTTTTTATTTACGTTTATTGGTTATGAAATTATTTAATAATTTTCTATTTTGTTATAGAGATTTTTAATTTGTAAATAGACTTTGTTACAATATTATGGTTTATCAATATTGTATACTTAAAAAATCAGAACTTTTTCTTTATAACACTTGTTCATGCTATAGTGTTCTTAATTAATCAATTTAATTAAAAAATTGAAAATAAAGTAATTACATTGAAAATAAATCTCAACTATTAATTTGTGTATATTATTATGAATATTCTAAAATATTTTTAGATATCAAATCTCTATCCTATAAATAATAATTATTAATAACTAAATTAAAACTCTAAAAACCTTATTTCAAAATAGAAACACTTATAAATATAATTATTGATAATCAAATTAAAATTTTGAAAACTAAATAAATATCCCTATCAACTTAATTTTATTTCTTTAAAAACTAATACTTAATTAAACTTCCCATTTCTACTTAAAAGAATCTCAAACATTAAAAAGGCAAGAATCCATGAAAAAACAATCTCTACTCCATTTTTAAACCACGCTATGAACAATGCTGGTTTGAAAGGTCTATATTGGTTTATTTCATGATAAACCACGTGGATTGCCACTAATACTATTGATTATTCTCAAAGCTATGACCATATGGACTGCCACTCACTTTTAATTGGTTTGGCTTTTGCCTGGAGATAGGTTTATTTCACATAAATTTGTCTATAAATGTTGTGGGATTGAAGCTAGTGAAATGAATGACAAAGTGTCAATCGTCAATTCCAGGGTTTGCAATCGGCAACTTAAGAAAAATGTAAGTTCGGTAAAGAAAATGTATTGTTTAATTTTATTTTTTTTAATTTATAAAGAAAGGTTTATCGTTTAAAAGATATGATTTTTATACAAGTTTAATAGATTTAGTATTAAAATTGATTTATATGGTTTTTGATTCTTACAAGGAAAATTATGTCAAGATTTTATTATATTATAATATTAGAAATTAAATGGTTGGTAGACATAGATAGATATTCATTTATAATCACTATCAAAACATTTCATGATATATTATTGAAAAATTATAAAAATAAATAAATTATATTATAAATTTATTTTAAATTTATTAATATCAACATTTAGTATAAAATAAAATTTGACATTATAAACCAGAAAATCAATATGTTATTCAAGAGAATTAGTGGTACAAACTCCATCATGGTATACCATTGGGGACCCTATACTAGTGGCCATCCTCAACCACCTCATCAAACACACATCCCAATAGCATGAGAGGGGTTGAAGATCTTATCTATATTTTGTCTTATAACCTGATCTTCTTTATGAGTAAATGCAATAATGTAGTATTTTTTTTGTGTTCATGTTTTATGATATCACATCAATAAATTAAGAATACTAGAAGCATCTTTAAAAAAATTGAGTTTATGTTATTAGTCTAATTTCCTATGTGGCAAACCAGTAGAGATTATCTATAATGTAATTTTATGTTTTATGAACTAATATAATATCTATGATCTTAAGAAAAACAAAGTATTAAAATAATTAATATATGACCTAAACATATATACATTTAAAAAAATATGTAACAAGATTATTAACTATGGAGATTCAATCCCCTTTGTGACAAGCAGATTTATCCCACTTTATCATGGAGATTTATCCCCCATAAATGCACTTTGTTACAATACCATGGATTATAATACCTCTTCATATGACATTTATTTTAATTAATCAAATTAATTAAAAGGAAAAAAATGCATGACTACCTTTGATATAAATGTCAATGATTAGTGTCTAATCCACCTAATAGTTATTGATAATTAAACTTTTTTAAGCTCTATTCCAAAATAGATGGAACTATCCAGTAATTACCTAGTACCTATTAATCATATTCAAACCATAATACATATATACCATATTTTAACCAAGATCAATCTCAAAATTTGATTCCCTTGGAAAATTCCATTTTTTTTCCTAAGAGGATTAGCTCAATCATGTCCATAAAATAGTTTGTAAACATTGGAAAAATGATATATCTAACATTCAAATATTTTTTTCTCTTAATCTGAGTCCTCGTTGTATTTAAAATCCTCCTCCCATGTGAGAATCATTTTTTCTCCATTTTTGCATAAAATGCCTACTAGGTTCATCTCAATATAGTTATGCCCACAAAATCACGATTATTATCTTAAAATAGGGTTTTGTGTAAGTTCCTAATATATGTCCCTATTCAACACTTGATATTACCAATTTACAATATTTTAACCAAGGTCAATATCTAAACTTGATTCCTTTGGAAAAGTTTCATCTCTTTGGTTCGTTTTTCCGTTTCATTTTTCCTTGGATGATGAAGTCAAACATTTGGGGAAGTAGCTTCTAAATACTTAAAAATGACATATCTTGCAATTAAATTTTTTGTTCTCATAATCTAAGTCTTATTCGTATGTTCCAAAGATCCTTTCTAACATCCAACTCAACATAGATGTACATAAAATCACTATTTCTATCTCAAGATATGTATTTATTTACTTGTATAATGTAAGTCTGAATTTATCACTTGATAGTACCCAATTACCATATTTTAACCAAGGAGAAACTCTAAACTTGATTCCCCTGAAAATTTCTAACTCTTTGGTTTTTTATTTTTAGTTTCCAACTATTTGGTTATTAGGTTGTAATGTGTCCTTATTTGAAAATAACTCCCCTAATTGCCACTGTGTACTATTTTTGACCATGAGATTCATTGTTATACAATTGAAAGTTTTTCCACCATTAGATTTCATTGTTCTATTTTAACTCTCAACTAAATCTTGATTTTTACAACTGTTTAACTTATTCATCTTTAAAATAATTATAACTAATAAACATAATGTAGATATATTTCTAGTTTCATTTGCAGTTTGAACTTATTTAGCTCCCCATAGCTTTGCAATGGTTGGAGCCGAAACCTTGGAACTTGGTACCTGGTTTCTTTGTGGCAAAGTCAATCTTGCAGCTTATGACTTCATTTTCATTGGACACGCAGAGGAAAAAGAAAATTCCCACTCTCTAGGTTATCGTTTTTTATCTTGATTTTTATAAGATGATCTAGCTAAAGTTCACTGGTTGATTTGTTTTGTGAATTTTTTAACCTCTAACTATATTCAATCTTGTGACCAATTTTGTCAAAATATGTAGACTGTGAAAAGAATTTTGCAAATGCATTGTTTATGGTGGGAGAGATTGTCGAAAACGATTACAATGATCCATTCATGCAGGGACGAAAGATGGATGAAGTGAATGTTGGAAAAATGTTTCCTATGTCCTAATATATTGTAATGTTGTCCTTGATGGAAACTCTCTAGCAAAGGATGGAGTACATGTTTTCTTGGAGACTTTCTACAGTTTATCAAAATAATTGTGTAATAACCAGCAGAAGATTGGATAATTTTGATATTGCAGGATATATACGCTGGTTTGTAAAGGCCAAGTCACATATACACGCAGATAAGTACGTTCCAAATCGCGTATGCATTTTGCGCTCCAAAAGGTTTGATACCAAGGGGTTTTACCATGGTATTAGCCCACAGTATTGAACGCGGAGTTGTCTATTTGATTTTGTCCAAGAATACCATAGGCTATTATGTGGTTTTGACTCATGGTATTAGTAAATGCTATATCTATATAAGGAGAAGAAGATAATAGTGCAAAGTGTGCATGAGCAAGGGTTGTTACTGAATAATTTTCTCTAAGAGATATCTACATGGGATGAACTCTATTTTAATTGATCTGAATCTATGATGCACCCATGGATACAATGATGGTTTAGGATCCCTAGATTTGAAATGACTATGCTCTTGTAATATCCATTGAATAAATGATTAGATCTATGACCTGGCGCAAGTTTTGCTGAAGTCAAGTGAAGAAATCTGGGTAAGTTTTATGGATTTGGTTCATTTTGTAAAGTTTATATTTACATATCTATACACTAGTTCGTCTTATTAAAATCGCGTATATACGCGGGTTTGCTTCAGAATAGGCATGTATGGCAGTTAGGGTTTTTTGAAGTTTATTGCAAAGGTTTTTCTGTTATTCCTGCTATTTGTCTGTTGTCTGTCAATGAACTCTTCTTGTAGATCTAGGTTGTTTGAATACTGTATATGCTGCTAAGTTGATTAGGTAAAAATCTGATCAATGAGAGAATAAACATGGTTATGGTGACTAACTGATGAAGGGTTCTACAACTCTAAAGATATCTGACTAAAAGTCTTAGATCTAGATCTGTGACTGATTACATTCTGAAAAATAGTATTCACAGAGCTATACACAGGTTGGAGTGAAGGAAAGTGCGTATACACGCGGGTTCAGTGAAGCGAAGTAGCTTATGCATTTTAAGTTGATGGATGTTCAGGGTTGATTTTGTATTTGCATATTTATTTTTAAGTCTGGGTTATTTCTCAGTTCTGGTTACAACGTCCTCACTATTCTGATTGAAATATTGGGTAAAGTTTATGGTTGTTGATGTTTATGAAGAGTTGTGTTGATGCTATTTGATCTAGTACGAAAATTGATGAAACGTGTTATGCAATGGTTCTAAGGGTTGAAGCCTTCAGTATTGATGTAGAAGCTTCCTGCCATTAGAAGATGGTGTTCCGATCAGGGGGTTGAAGCTCCCTTCCAGTCATAGTTGGTAAAAAAGATTAGGGAGTTGTAGCTCCCTTCCAGTAGCAGCTAGAAAACGAGAGAATGTTGTAGCCTTTTGCAGGTAGATGTCTGCGTATTGATATGAGTCTGCATCAGTACAATATTGTAAACAATTTTCCATATAATAAATATTGAGCACAGAGACGACAACAACGATGGTTTTCTCCCGAATTGGGTTTCCACCTTACATATTGGTGTTCATGTGTGATGCTCTTGTGTGATGATTTATGCTGCTGTTACTGCACATAATTACTGATTATCTAATAGATGCACGATTGGTAAACTGACTTAAATATTGTTCTTGAAAATGTTTTCTAATCTGCAAAATTATATTAATATACGCTAGTTTCTTTTATTATATGCGTGTGTATATGCGAGTTGGTTCATCAAAGCCGCATATGGAATTCTGTAAAGAAAAATTTAAAATCTTATCAGAAAGTTCTAAATAATTATTCACCCCCCCCCCCCCCCCCCTCTCGGTATTTTTCCCAAAAAGTGGTATCAGAGCCAGGTTGTTCTGAAGAAGCTTAATTTCTAGAAGAAAGATCAAGTAATAATCTGAGCAATCAAGATGGTACAACATCTATCAGGCCTCGTCTCTTCAACGGAAACAATTTAATCTTCTGGAAGACAGGAACAAGATCCTATCTTCAGTCCCTTGGAGCAGATGTATGGGCTATAGTTGGAGGAGGTTATCAATATCCAACATCAGTTCCAACATATGCAACAGAAAGAAAGAAATATGAAACAAATGCAAAGGTGGTCAATGCATTATTGGGAACTCTGACTAAATCATAATTTGTCAAGGTCATGCAGTTGAATTCAGCAAAGGAGATATGGGAAAAAATCATTCTAAGCTATGAAGGTGATACCAAGGTAAAAAGTGCTAAACTTCAAACTCTCAGAATTCAATATGAAAATCTCAGGATGCATAATGAGGAAAGCATTGCCAGTTTCTTTTTACATCTAGATGATATTGTAAATTGTATAAGAAATTTGGGTGAAACCATAACTAACACTGCTCTGGAAGAAAAGGTTTTTAGATCTCTAACTCCCAAATTTGAATCAAAAGTGTCTACTATTGAAGAGAAGCAAGATCTACAAACTCTTACTATTGTTCACCTTCATGGTATCTTCACTGCTTTTGAAATGAGAAAATGAGGTCCATTTGAAGTCAAAGAAGTTGTCTTTAGAGTTGCTGCAAAAGGAAAAGAAGTATAAGAACAAGAAGGATCATGGTACGGTTCAGAAGAAGATGAGATAAATTTTCTAAAGAAGCTAAAACTTGGCACTGGAAAATTTAGAGGTAATCTTCCTTTTAAATGTTTTTCTTGTGGAAGAGTTGGTCATTATGCTACTAATTGTTCTCATAAAGAAAAACATGAAAAAGGAAAGGAAGTGACAAAAGTAAATAAGAATCAGTTTATCAATAGAAAAAGTTATTATACTCATGAAGATAGTGATGGGCTATCAAATAGTGAAGAAGGAGAATCTGATCAAGATGTTAGACTTCTCATGGATTTTGAAAAAGATTCTAGTGAGGCTAAAGATACCTTTATGGATGCTCTAGAAGAGAATGATTTTCCTGAAGAAATTAATCAACTCAAAATATGTTCGAAAGAAAACAAATTTCCATAGATACTCTAAAGAATCAACTTATAAAAAAGGAGAAGCACAATGAGAAATTAGAATGTGAAATAGTAAGTCTAAGAAAGGAAATTAAGAAAGAGAAAAATTTAAATCTTAGATTTGCTAAAGGAACTGAAACCTTAGATGAAATTATCGTGGTTCAACGCTCTCCTTTTGTAAAGATAGGTCTTGGATATATCGGAGAATCCTCTCAGTCTTCAGCACCAAGATATCTAAATGCAGCTAAAGCCAGCCTACAACATTCTGTCACTCAACAAGAAAACAAAGAAACTTCACAGGTAAAGCATGACTACTTCAATATAATTTAGAACAATAGCAGAAATATCAAACAAAGAAACACTAATCTACAAGTAAACACAAATAGAAGGTTTCATGATCACATAAATTTCTTCTTTAATGGGAAATGTTTCTCATGTCATAATTTTGGTCATAAAGTTGTTCAATGTGTTGTATACAAAACCATCATGACTAGAGAAGCAAGAAATCAAAGAAATGAGACTGGAATAAAGAAGAATACTTATAGCAACTTTTCTCCTCTTCAAAATGAAATTGAATGTGCTTATTGCAATAACTTTGGTCATGGAGAATCTGAATGTAGGAGAAAACTCCAACCAAAAGAGCATGTACCTTCCAATTCCAAGGTATGGAGAAAGAAGGACTTACAGGTTGAGAATTGTGGCATAGCCTTATTTGTAGAAGGGGAAGAAAATCAATGGTACATTGATAGCGGATGCTCAAAACACATGATAGGTGATAGAAATAAACTCTTTGCATACAATGCTCTAGAAATGTAAAAGAATGTTATCTTTGGAAATGATACTCCTGTTGTCATTAAAGAAAAAGGTTATGTTTTTCTAAAAGAAAAGGTAAAAGCTAGCAATGTTATGTATGTAGATGGATTAAAACATAACCTGTTAAGTGTGAGTCAAATGTGTGATTAAGGAAATTAAGTTGTCTTTAGTTCAAAAGAATGTGTGGTACGTGAACTTGACATAGGAAAAACAGTAATAAAAGGAACTAGAACACCAAGAAATCTATATGTATTGAAAGATTACAAAGAACAATGTTACTTGGGTAAATCTTCAGAAAATTGGTTATGGCACAGAAGATTGGGGCATTTGAGTTTCTCTCAAACCAACAAATCTAGAAGACTCAAATCAGTTCGTGATCTTCCCTGCATCACTCTGCCTGAAAATATCATATGAAAATCTTACCAATTCTGTAAGCAAACCAGAGTGCAATTTAATGCCAAAGAAGGATCAACAAGTAAGCCTCTTGAACTTATACATATTGATTTATGTGGTCCTATAAGGAAAAATTCACCCTGTGGATAACAATACTATATTTTATTTATTGATGGCTTCTCTAGAATGTGTTGGATTGGGTTACAAAAAAAAAAAAGATGAAGCATTCAAAAAATTTCAGATTTTCAAAGCTTTGGTTGAAAATGAATTAGATCTAAAAATCAAATGTCTTAGATCTGACCCTGGAGGGGAATATATATCAATTAAATTCTTTGATTTCTATGAACAACATGGCATAAAAAGACAGTTTTCTGTAGCTGGAACCCCACAACAAAATGGCGTGGCAGAAAGAATGAATAGAACAGTTCAACAAATGGCTCATTTTATGCTTGATGATTCTGGAACACCCGATAACTTTTGGGGAGAAGCAACACATAACACAGTAAATATTCTTAACAAGGCTCATGTCCGTGTGAACAATGATAAAACTCCTTATGAGATCTGTTATGGTAATCTTACAACTATAAAGCATTTTAGAGTTTTTGGAAGCAAATGCTTTATCAAGAACAATGATGAAAAACTTGGTAAATTTGAACCAAGAGCGGATGAAGGAATATTTCTTAGCTACTCTTCAAGAACTAAAGCATATAATTGTTACAATAAAATACCTAGGAAGATTGTTGAATGTATTGATGTTGTAATTGATGAGTCGCTCTCAGCTCCAAAAAGGAAAATACCAATAACAAATGAAGATGAAGGTGATGAAGATCTTCCTGCATCAAATAGCAACAATATAGAAGGTGAACCCAATGAAGCACCAGAAGAAGATCTATCTGAAAAGGCTCCATCTAGGTATGTTCAAAAGAATCATCCAGAATCTCAAATTTTGGGAAAAAAGGGATCGGGTGTCCAAACAAGAAAAACTCTTGTAGGATCTCCTATTTATCTAGCATTTCTATCCACTATTGAACCACAGACTGTCAATCAAGCTAGCAAAGATGAATGCTGGATTCAAGCCATGAATGAAGAACTTGATCAGATTGAAAAGAATCATACTTGGGAATTGGTTTCATGAACTCATGATAAAAATTTTATTGGAACAAAATGGATATTTAAAAAAAAGTTAAATGAAAATGGAGATGTTATTAGAAACAAAGCTAGACTTGTTTGTAAAGGGTGTGCTCAACAAGAAGGTATAGACTTTGAAGAAACATTTGCTCATGTAGCTAGACTTGAAGCCATAAGAATGTTTCTTGCCTTTTCAAGCTTCCAACAATTCAAAGTTTATCAAATGGATGTTAAGTCTGCTTTCCTTAATGGCGATCCAGAAGAAGAAGTTTATATAGAACAACCAGAAGGATTCATTTTGGGAAATGATGAAAAACTTGTTTGTAAACTTAAAAAGGCTTTATATGGTCTCAAACAAGCTCCAAGGGCATGGTACTATCGTCTTGAAAAATATCTTTATCAACAAGGTTTTTCAAAGGGATCTGCTGATAGAAACTTATACACAAAAACTGAAAATGATAAACTATTGATTGTAGTTGTATATGTTGATGACATCATTTTTGGGAGTAATGAAGAGTCCATGAGTCAGAAATTTGCTTCTGTTATGCAGCAATAATTTGAAATGTCTTTACTTGGGGAACTAACATTCTTTCTTGGTTTACAAGTGCAACAAGCAATAGATGGCATACTTTTATCACAAGAAAAATATCTTAAGAAAATTCTGAAGAAGTATGAGATGGAAGACTGCAAAAATGTAAGTACACCAATGGTAACTGGGTGTAACCTCAGTTCTCATGATGATTCTCCCATGGTGAATCAACCAGAATACAGATCCATGATTGGAATTCTACTTTATCTAACCAGGATAGGACCTGACATTATGCATGCAGTTGGGATTGTTGGACAATTCCAAGCTAATCTAAAAGATTCACACCTTCAGGTTGTAAAAAGGATATTCAAATATCTACAAGGGACTGAAGACTTTGGTCTATGGTATCCAAAGAATGTTGATCTCACTCTTCATGCTTACACAGATGCAGATTGGGCTGGAAATGTTGATGATAGAAAAAGTACTAGTGGTGGTGCATTCTATATGGGGCCCCGATTGGTATCTTGGTTCAGCAAGAAACAAAGCTCTATTGCCTTATCTACAACAAAAGCAGAATATGTGGTTGCCGCGTCATGTTGCACACAACTATTTTGGATGATGCAGACTCTACAAGACATTCAAATCAAATGTTCACCTTCCATCTTCATTTTTGTGATAATACAAGTGCCATTAGTATCTCGAAGAATCTTGTTATGCATTCCAATACCAAGCACATTCCTATCAAGTACCACTTCGTACGTGAACAAGTGCTTGAGCAAAAGGTTAAATTGGAGTATGTTCCCCCCAAAGAACAAGTTGTTGATATATTTACTAAACCTCTTCCCAAGGAAGCATTTAAATATCTCAGGCAGAAGCTGGGAGTTGTCTCTACGTCTCTGATCAAATCTGCTTAATTTCAAAATATTAAAATCGATACGCAGGTTTCATAAAGGAGAATCACGTATATACATGAGTTTCGGTGCATAAAACCACGTATGGGCTTTGCTGAAGAAATTTCTCTGGGTCAGCGTTTTAGAACAGTTGTGGTGTAGTTGGGTAATCTCTATTGTTGTTTTAGTATTCATCTTTTTGTATCATTCGTTGATATTTTTCTCCTTGATGAAGATGCTTTGATGATTTGGTTGTTGAAGACGTTCAGGATGCACAAGCTAAGGGGGGGCACTTGTCTTGTGGAAAAGGATGCATTGTTGGCATTCTGATTGGTTGTTGTTTTATGATCTCATGTTTGAGATTCTTTGGTTTTGGTCATAAATAGTCATATCTGTAATTTGATAGGAAAGTTCATACTCGGTTGAGTCATATACTTCATTGAAAAATCTGTTTAAAGATCCTGCATGAACTCAGGGGGAGCATGGTAAATTAGAACGGAAAAGAAAAAACACCCTTTTTTTGTATTTTATCTGCCCTTTTCCCTTGATGTCAAAGGGGGAGAGTATTTTGGTGTTTTGTTTGAATAACGGTTACCTTCATGGTTGCCATCAAGTCGAAAGGGGGAGATTGTTGGAAAAATGTTTCCCATGTCCTAATATATTGTAATGTTTTCCTTGATGGAAACTCTCTAGCAAATGATGGAGTACATGTCTTCTTGGAGAGGCTCTACAATCTATCAGAAAAATTGTGTAATGACCAGCAGAAGATTGGATAATTTTGATATTGCAGGATATATACGCGGGTTTGTAAAGGCCAAGTCGCGTATACACACGGATAAGTACGTTCCAAGTCGTGTATGAATTTTGCGCTCCAAAAGGTTTGATACCAAGGGGTTTTACCATGGTATTAGCCCACAATATTGAATGCGGAGTTGTCTATTTGATTTCGTCAAAGAATACCATAGGCTACTATGTGGTTTTGACTCATGGTATTGGTAAATGCTAAATATATATAAGGAGAAGAAGATCATAGTGAAAAGTGTGCATGAGTAAAGGGTTGTTACTGAATTATTTTCTCTAAGAGATATCTGCATGGGATGAACTCTGTTTTAATTTATCTGAATCTATGATGCACCCATGGATACAATGATGGTTCAAGATTTCTAGATTTGAAATGACTATGCTCTTGTAAGATCCATTGAAGAGATGATTAGATCTATGACCTAGCACAAGTTTTGCTGAAGTTAAGTGAAGAATTTTGGGTAAGTTTTATGGATCTAGTTCATTATGCAAAGTTTATATTTACAAATCTATACGCTAGTTCGTCTTATTAAAAGCACGTATATACACGGGTTTGCTTCAAAAAAGGCGTGTATGGCAGCTAGGGTTTTCTGAAGTTTATTGCAGAGGTTTTTCTGTTATTCCTGCTATTTGTCTGTTGTCTGTCAATGAAGTCTTCTTGTAGATATGGGTTGTTTGAATACTGTATATGCTGCTAAGTTGATTATGTACAAATCTGATCAATGAGAGAATAAACATGGTTTATGGTGACTAACTGATGAAGGGTTCTGCATCTCTAAAGATATCTGACTTAAAGTCTCAGATCTGGATCGATGACTGATTACATTCTGAAAAAGCAGTATTCACAGATCTAGATGTAGGTTGGAGTGAAGGAAAACGCGTATACACGCAAGTTCAGTGAAGCGAAGTAGTGTATGCATTTTAAGTTGATGGATGTTCAGGGTTGAGTTTGTATCTGCATATTTATTTTGAAGTCTGGGTTATTTCTAAGTTCTGGTTACAGTGGTCTGACTATCCTGATTGAAGTATTGCGTAAAGTTTATGGTTGTTGATATTTATGAAGAGTTGTGTTGATGCTGTATTATCCAGTATGAAAATTGATGAAACGTGGTCTGTAATGGTTCTGAGGGTTGAAGCTTTCAGTATGGAAGTAGAAGCTTCCTGCCAATAGAAGCTTGTGTTATGATCAGGGGGTTGAAGCTCCCTTCATGTAGTGGCTGGTAAGCAAGATTAAGGGGTTATAGCTCCCTTCCAGTAGTAGCTGGAAAACGAGAGAAGGTTGTAGCCTTCTACAGGTATATGCCTGCATACTGATATGAGTCTGCATCAGTACAATATTGTAAACAGTTTTCCATATAATAAATATTGAAGACAGAGATGATAGCAGTGGTGGTTTTCTCCTGAATTGGGTTTCCACCTTAAATACTGGTGTTCATGTGTGATGATTTATACAGCTGTTACTGCACATAATTATTGATTATCTAACAGATGCATGACTGGTAAACTGACTTAAATATTGTTCCTAAAAAAATTTTCTAATCTGCAAAATTATATCAGTATACACTAGTTTATTTTATTATATGTTCGTGTATACGCAAGTTGGGTTCATCAAAGCCGCGTATGGAATTCTATAAAGAAAAAGTTAAAATCTTATCAGAAAGTTCTAAATACAAATTCACCCCCGCCCCCTCAGTATTTTTCCCAACAGTGGAAATCTTTGTCCATTTGGTCTTCAATAAGACCATAAAAGCAATGTAGGTGAGTCTCAGAAATTTTAGTCCATTTCACATGACCTCAGCTAATCTAAATTCATTCAATTAAATCATAACTATATATCATTGTTTCTACGTGTTACTGCAATCTTTGATTAAGACACTTGGGTGCACGAAAGCTTTTAGTCCAGAAAAACTTACCTACTTTCCGTTCTGCATTGTATTTAAGAAAATATACCACTGCACCTGCAAAAAATCACTGGATGCAATGGGATTAATGCGGAGGTTTAATGCTTTTTCTCTAGGAGGGACAACGATATTTGTGAAAGCCGAGTGAAAAATTTGCAAGTTCAATATCGGGATGTTAAATTTGTGTTTGCAGATAATTACAATGTTGTTCACAAAATTTGAGAGTCTCCACATCTGACTTGTAAGTAAATGAAAACTTGCAGGATTTTTGATAGCCTTTGATTTTCCTTTGATATTTCCAGAAAAATTAGAGATACTCTTTAACATTTGATCGAAATTTTGATTTCCTATTCAACCGTGGGGGCGAAGGTTTTAGAGGCATGTTTTGGAGCTGGTCGGCCGTATAATTACGATCCTATACAAATCATGCCCAATATTTCAACAGTGATGGAGACCATTTGACGGATTCTTCTTATAGCCAGTTTATTTTTTGAAGGCACCTTCATAACTCCTGCTCTTCACACTCTATGTAGCTGTGACTAAATTAGAATATCCAATAAAATGGAGAAACGATATGCGCTCATTTCACTTCTTTAAATATGTCTTCCTTGAGGTTAATGTGTCTTATGTCATAGGATGGAGACAATCAATCTAACTTAAATATAATAGACGACTTAGGTAATATGCTCAAGGGAAAATTGCTCTGTGAAGAAATCCTGGCAAAACTAGGCTGAGTATCTCGATGGATTTTCAAACTGTTGCTACTCAAAACGTTAAACAAATCTGACTCCACTCCTTTTCGTAGATTATCTTCCCATCCACAAATCTGAGCTTCTCATGTTCAAATCAGAACAAATAAGATCGCACTGTGACTCGAATTACAGGGACCTTTCCCACTCTTTATAAAATTGTTTTTAAAAACCCTATAAACATGTGAGCCAAATGCAGTTTCTCATCAGTTTCAACGTAGTTTTGTTTAACCTGTCTATTTTATTATATGGAGATTGCTAGTGGTTTTGTTGTTTTAATTGTACTATTATTATTTTAATAAGAAAAGCATTAAGTTGAAAAGAATATCAAGAATTCTCTTATTTTTTCACATATATAGGTTTTTTATAATTATTTATTTATTTGTCTTTCATTGTCAAATGTAGTATTTTTATTTACTATATATAGATTGATATGGATTTAATATTTTATTTATGTTAATTATTTTTTTAATGTGCTTCTCTTTTTCTGTACGACGATCTGTACTGTTTAAATTATTTTTTAAATATCTTTTATTTTAATCAACACAAAATTTGATTGGTTCTCTGCGAATTTCTCTTATTGTGTAATCATAGAAATGTGCCTTCAGCATCAGTTGGCAGACCCGAGCATAGTACAAACTGTGTGCTGCACTAATAAGACGAACAAAATCTCACGGTAACCGGCCCAATCTACCATTATAATCAAATTGCGAGCTTTCTCCAATGACTGATGCGCATAGATGGAATTCTTGCAAGTACAGATGCGAGGAATTTATGAGTATCGAATTCAGACCGGTGAATTAAAAAGAGGAGGAGAAGAAATAATAAACCGAACAATTAACTATAGGTTCAGGTTTCTGGTTCGAAGCTCTTTGGAATATGTGAATATGTATTGTACTTAACAACAATTAGAAACTATCGAATTCAAATTAGTGGATCAAAAGGAGGAGAAGAAATAGGAATTTGAATTAGAGGTTGCATGTTACAAACTCTTGGAATATGTGTTGTATTTAACAAGAAACAGGTTGGTGGATCGAAAGGAGGAGAAGAAATAGGAATTTGAATTAGAGGTTGCATGTTCCAAACTCTTGGAATATGTGTTGTATTTAACAAAAAGTTTTGATATATTTGGTTGGAATTTGATGTTTTAATGAAATAATTAATTAAATATATCACCACGTGAAGCATATTATCCACATGTACAAGACACAGTTTCCTTATTGGGTCAAAAGCACCTATGTTTTTTTTATTAAATGTATATACGTGACAAATTAGTTTTAAATTTAAAAAATATAAACGTAATATATTTCCCTCATTGCTATGCAGAAACGAGTGCATAATTTTGAAAAACCCCTATTAATCTCTATCTACAATAATGAACTTATGGTTCGGTTTGTGATTTAACCACACAAAACTTTACATAATAACAATTTGACTATTGTTTCAATAAAATATTTATAAAAAAAAACCCTAATCTACAATAATGAAACTATGGTTCCGTTTGTGATTTAATATAACTTTTATTTAAAAACAGTTTTCATGATTTAACCACACAAAACTTTACATAATAACAATTTGACTATTGTTTCAATAAAATAACTTTATTAAAAAAAAAAACAGTTTTCATAGGCAATTTCCAATTTACTTATTTTTTGTAAGATAAAAAGAAGGAACCTTCAAATAATTTCATCCTAAAATAAATATTAAATTTCAGATGCATAAATGATAATATTGTAAAATAATGATAATGTAGTGTCAATGTAATTTTCTTTACAATTTCAGAGATGATGTTCTTAAAAGAAATATTGGATATATTGAACATCATCAACTCCATTGTACTAGAGTTTTTTTATCAAAGTTGCATATTTTACACCAAAAGTTATGAATAATTGGGAGGTGATGTCTCCCTGATTTTCATCTAACACGAGAAGATGTCTAAAATTTGTAAAGTTGTGATGCAAATTTAGATTTGGAAAAATAACCATCATATTTTTCATAAATTAATATTATTTTATTTAGCTTATATAATATCATGTTGTTTTTTCAAAATATATCAATTATTTTCAAAATAAGTGGTATAGACAAATTAATTTATATGGAATTAGTCCCACCAAGTTTCACCATCAAATCTAATAAAATAAAGTTAAAAGTAGAAACCACTTTCAAAAAAATTATACCATACCAATAAGCACGCTGAGCTGAATAAGCCAACTCAACTACTAAAGACAAGTCTCAGTAAAATCCCCGCTTCCTATGAAACTGATTGCACAACAGTAAAGGCTAGATTCTATAGCCTATAACAATAACAGTTTTTAAAAATACAAGTTTTAATTACTCAAAATAGTATTTACATGGGCATTAACATGAAAAGGAAACCGCAGAGGCAGAACCGTTGAACCTCATGCCAAGCCCATCCTAGAAGTTACTGAGTATTAATGAGGAGAAAAAGGGAGTGTGGGAGAAGCCAATTTCGCATTCCTATAACATGATTTGTCTGGGTTGTATCTCTGTCTATCATATCCTCTAGAAAATAGGAAGCCAAATTTTATATCAGCTTAAGAATGCAGTTTTGATAGACTCTAAATTAAAGGATCCGATCTAATATATTTCCTTAACTTTAAACCCAAAAAAAAAACATAAAAAGGAGATACAGATTGTCATTGCTCAACAATATTCACACATGCAATGACATTGCAGTACAGAAATAGTAGTGACATACACAATAACATTGCACTGTAACCCCAATCCTCTGTTTTTATATTCTGCAAAACAACCCTCATAGTCCCTGGGCCTTCACTCATCCCAGTGTTATTCCTTCTTTGGAGCTGTCCCTTAACTTTTCTCGTCCTTTAGCGACCCGATCTTCTCTAGGGTGACCGATATATTATCTTCTTCACCCACACAGAGTTCGTATGTATCACAGGAAATTGTGACTGTGGCCCCTAACGCTTCAGTTTCCTTGAGCATTGACGCGCAATCTAATTTGTGCGCCTCTTGATATATCGTGCCCATACTCTCACATAACTCCTCCGTACCTCCTGTGTCACGTTTGACACCAAAACTGTTTCCAGCATCCATATCAGGCATGTTCGTTGCTCTGGGGTTTAAACCTAGCTTTTGTCCAGTTTCTGAATGCCTCTCATCTATAATTGTGGGTGTCATCTCTTCATGTCTAGGGATCCAGTTATTAGCGCGCAAATCAAGAACTTTACCAACCATGAATCTCGTATTTGATGCAACACGTTGACTGTTACTGAGCTGCTTCATTGAGGCGAAATAACAATCAATGATCCTGCGGGACTTGGGGTTTTCTTCAAGCTTTTTTCCAACAGTATTGAAAAGCAGACAAAGCGCCTCAATATTTTCTTCAATTGGAGGACTCTTCGCATCCTGACCTAACAAGTGCTGAATAATATGATGAACAATTTTTTCAGGTACCATCTTCTGCTTGAAAAGCTCCCCAATAAACCTAATGTTTCCCAGAGTGAGAAGCTTTACTATCTTTTCCTTGTCACGCCGTTCGGCTTCTTGATCTGGGGCTGACAAATCTTTGATTTCAGCTCGCAGATTATCTGCACATTCAAATGCTTCTTGGCAAGTGTTCAGAAGATTCCGCCTGAATGCTATTGGTTTTCCATCTGGTTCTTCAGGTGGAAATTGAGGGAGTGCTGTATTTAGATCGTGGCACAACTCAGCATAGATGGGGCAAAATGTTGGTTCCATCACTGCCCTGTCAAAAATAAGAATAGTGGGTCCATTTTGGTTTTTAACCTAAAATAAGGGTTTCTAGGTTCTGGATGCTATTGATAGACTAGTAACTTATTATGATTTCTTCTTTTAACAATAACTATTTCAAACTTATTTTCTAGTTTTTTTTTTTTTTTAATTTACATATAAAAAAATGATATTTCTCAAATCTACATAAAACTTAAAGTTACAAGCAGTATTTTAGTAATCAAATTTCCATTTCATAAGTAAGATATAATTTGAATATTAACGAAGTCTGGGCAACTAATACCTCGGAGGTATTTAAGATATTTTTGATAAAACCCCTGCAGGTTGTAAAGGGTTTTACTAAACCATTTTTGTTAATAATCATATTGTACATAATTACAATTATTTGAACAATCATTTCATGGAATATTGGGCTAATAATGCTATTGTTTTGAATGATTTTCCTTCTTATGAGTTTATTTTCCATTCCATCCCATGAAGCTATATGCAATTTAGTAAAAGTTGATATCTTAGTGCACTTAAAACCTGGTTATCAACCATTTTAATAAGTAATTTAATATCTATTTTAACCGCAAGTAATATACTTGAGAATTAATAATTTATCATTTAACTAAATCAACTCATATATATCATGGCCAATATTCAAACCTACTATTATTATTGATAATTAATAATCAATAATAATAAATATTCATGTTTAATTTTTATTTTTTAATATATAAAGCTAAATTTTAATACTTTTAATTACATTATATATATTTTGTTTCTAAATATTAAAATTATATCTCTTCCATTAAAATATTCATACTTAAAAAGCTTATAAAAAATACAAATTTTTAATTTAAAAAAAATAAGGAACTTACAATTATTTTTTTCCAACAAAAGAGGGAGAAAGCATTAACCATGAAAATGTCCCATACATGCTTTTATTACAATGCTCTGAGAAACTAGAATGTCTTCTACATGCTGAGAAAATTATTTTAATTTTATTTTCAACTGATCTCTTTACAGGTTGACTAAAATTTCAAGTGTGAGCGCTCTTTGGTCATTCACATCCGAAGAACCCCCACAATTCAAATTTGAGTGAATTTGTAAAGCGATAAGTCAAAAATACATTTAAAAAAAAAGTTTTTTTTTTTTTTTTTTTTTTTTTTTTTTAACTTCATAACTCTTATTTTATTATTTTTACTATCATTTTATTATCTTCCTTAGGAGGCCCATTTTAGACTTAATTGTTGGGTGGAGGTAGGTCTCTTCTCCCACAAACAGAGGGGTCTCATGGGCTAAATTGGCTTGACTATGACCTTAAAACGATATATAAGTTAAATATTGTGATTTTTTTTTTTCATCAAGTTTAAGTCGCAATTAGAACAATGGGGTTTGTTTTTAATAGGTTAAATATTAGGAAAGTGTTAAAGTTACAAAAGTTAGGTGAGAAAGTTTGGATCATTTGGGAATGGTAATATTGAAGCTTATATTTATGAAGGTTTGTAAAAATGCAATGGAAGATAGGCTTAAATAAGGAAGTAATCATAGTACAATGTGGTGTTCGAGACTTCATATTTCTCATTCTGAGATATTTGGTTTTAAATTTTGAATCAACATTGTAAGAGGAGGATGATTAATGGAAATGCTTGTAAATTAGACTGTATGAGTAAAATGTTATGTGTAAGCATTTATTGTTTTTGGAAACATATTTCCTTTGGAAATTTTAAAAAGGGTTGAACATATATAATTTGTAAAAAATTGAACACCTATAATTTGTAAAAAATTGAACACCTATAATTTGGTAAGGGGTGAGATATTATTTTGTATTATTTGGAAACATCTTCATTAGAATTGATGATATGATATTTTTTGTTTGTTTGTTTTATTTAGGTATTGATGGCATTTTATTTATTTATTTATTTTTTGTTTTATTTAAGCACATTAACTTATGAGGGAATATGTTATTATTAGACATCAAATTATGACAAATAAAATATTAATATCACACATTCATCAACCTTACAAGTTCTTTGAAAGAATTTTAATTAACAATAACCCATTGGTATATAAGGAGAATATGTCACTTAAGAAGAATTGAACTATAATGAGGAAATAAAGGGTATATAAGGGAAACAAGTCATTTAAGAGAATTGAACCATGATAAGGGAATCACATTACCTTGTTTAAATTATTGACTAGACAGATAGCTTTTGATGAACACATATATATCATAAAAATGTAAGTATCTCTAAATACCATATTTATAAAAATGTTATCAATATCTATACACTAAACAATGTAAATACTTTTCAATATTTACACTTGTATTAGAATTAACATCAAGTTTCTAATAACAAGTGTAATATGCATGGTCACTCTTAGTACTTGCTTTTACAAGAAGTAATTGCTTTTGCAAGAAGTATTTGATACCTAAAGTAAAAATAGTAAAGAGCTAAAATTACATAAATCCCATCTTACAACAATAGGACAATTGCATTTAGACCAAAGAATGTAATAGTTTTTGATGCATTTGGAAATAATTTTGCAACAAACATTTTGGTCTTGTGGTATAGACAAATGCTTTTAACAATGGATAAGGTGGGAGGTTTACCAACAATGAAAGTAAATATGATGCCAGAGAGAAACACACATGTTTAATAGTGAGAAGAAACACTTGGAAATGATAAATGCCCCTTTTTCAAGGAATTTTTCTCCAATTTTGTTCAATAGATGATGAAGCTTGGCAATGTTAGAGGGAATATTTGTTCCAAAAAGTGAAACACTTTGGACAATGCACCACATTCAATCATTCTCCTTTACATTGGCTTGATCCTCTTAACATTTATTTTCATTTATTTAATATCTGCTTATAAGATGGAAATATTTTCTTTATTAAATCATTATTCAAATATGGCTATTCCAATAATTGAAACTATATGAAAGAAATAAGGTTGGATTTGAATCATTATACGTTTTAAGCTATCATTTTTTGATGGGATAGTAAATTGATTAATCTATATATATTTTTAAAATTTCAACTTTTGTTATATGAATTATTGATTTAATTTTATTGTACATATATTGAGGTAGAGTGAAACAATTTTATTTAGATTTCAATAATATTAATTGAAATAATAATTTTTGTTAATCTATTTAATTTTAAAGGATTGTGTTTTATTTATCAAATATGATAACCAAAAGAAAAAAATTAATTGCTTACCAAGGGGCAAAGACTTTAACAAATTTTGATGGATAGTAACTACTAAAAAGTCATCACATTTATATTTTTTTCTCCTACTTAATAAAGTGCTGAAGAAAACATAAATAATGGTGGGAAGAAAACATAAATAATGGTGGGTAGTAACAACTGTGGTAAGTGTTATACAAATATTTGCTTAAAATATGATGGGTAGTAATTGATAGTAAATATGTTATTTACATGAATATGAACTATTTCAAAGGATTTTATTTTTTGATCGTTTCCTATGAAACTTAACAATGAAAACTCCAAAAGTATCTAAAAATCGTGGCATAAATATTATAACTGCATCAAAAAATTATGGCAAAAAATATGAGACAGTTATCCACATGGCATTGTGTTGTGCAAAGGCTTATGACATTATTAGATTTTTTTTTTTAATATAATTTCTTTATAACCAATTAGAAAAAACCAATTTACATTTAAAAAAACGAGTCATCTTTAAGTTTCCAACGGATTTCAAATTAATCTTCTCCACCATCTAATGTTTCATTCTCCTCAAACACATTTGACCAAAGGATGGAGATAAAAATGTTGCAGTGAAATTTGAAATCACAAAACAGTTTGAGGCATTTACAGAAAGCACACCAATTCTGCTACTGAATGAAAATGTGCCTATATATTATAGTACTATCAAGAAAATTTACTGTTGTCCAACATAACATTTAAAAGTAAACCACAAATATCCATTAACTGCATCATCGAATTCCTGATGTTCTCTTTTCATTTATATAGAAAAAATGAAGTACATGTACACACTTGCAGCTTATCAGAAGCTGGAATAATTTTAAGCTCTTTAACCCTAGCTAGGGAAACCAATATAACCATAACAACAAAGTGCTCCACACTAGGAGTCACATGTAACCAAAGTTGGCCACTCCATCATGAATCGGTATGTAGGACAATAAACAAAAGAATGCAGTTTCTATCACAACTTTTTTCTGAAGCCAATTTCTGTGTTGTCTCCAAGTTCTGTGATATCAGTGACCCAATCATCTTCAGATAGAGGGGGACCCATTGAAAAATTTGTTGTGTCTGTAACATGACAATTCATTTTTCATCAACGAAGATAATAAGATGTCAAGTAATAAATGCATCAGAATACAAAGAATATCAATTAAAAGTCTTGTCCTAAGCACCTTGACTCATCTGATAAAAATAGTTATAGGGTGTCTTTGAACATCCTTCATCTGAAATCACATTGATTGGATGTTCCAACCCTGCAAACATTCTAGCACTACATTAACAACATGAACAACAACTAGTGCTAAATGTAAGGAATGAAGTCAATGCAAAAAAACATGGAAATTCACCAATTTCCGTGATGTCAGTGGCCCAATCATGTTCTGGTCGAGGGGGGCCCAATGACGAACCAGCTATGTTTGTAAGATGACAACACAGTTTCCATCAGAGAAAAAATAACATGTCAAATAATAGATGCATCAGAATACATAGCAGATCAATCAGCAATCTCGTCAAATGTACCTTGACTCATGTGATCAAAAGGTTGATTGTGGGTCTATGTACATCCTTCATCTGTAATCACATTATTCGGATGTCGTGGCCCTGCAAACATTACAACACTACATTAAGCTAAAAGAAATAGCAAAGATCAAAGACATTGCAACAAAATTGAAAAATCGACAAAGCGATCTAAACATAGCAACAAACTTGGAAGATCACGAATTTGATTTAAACAAACTAATATCGTCTCCCTATAGAACTTACTTGGAATAATAGAGGAAGCATTGTTGGAGGGAGGACGACCACGCCTGTTGAGGTGTGGAAATTCAAATGGTTCATCTTCGGATGAAGAGACATTCAAATCAATATTTAAGGTGACATTCCTTTTCCTTTTTTTTCTTTTTTTTTGGACTAAGGAAACTCTTCTTCCTCTTCAAGGATGACTCATAAGCACCCAAACCACGGACGAAGTCATAATCTATAATATTAAGATTATTAGCATCATCCACAAATTGTTTAGCCAGATCAATCAACTGTTTTGTCTTGTTCATAGTAGAAGGAGGACTATTCCAAATCAGGTCTAGATAACCAAACAACTCCTCTCTCAACACACCAAGTTCTTCAACATTGTCATCTTCAATATTGGTTGGGATAGTATCTGCAGGAAGGTTTAGTGCCTTTGTACTTATCTCAAAAGGGGCATTCAACTGATTGGGTGTGGTATGAAGATCTAATAAAGGGTCTAAATCTATCAAGGAGGAATGAAACCAATCTACCTTTATAGAATGCTTGCAAATGTTGCCCCGAATAGACCATGGACAATTGCAAGTGATAAAATTTTTGCGATGAAAAATGATAAGATATTCCTTATCGGCTTTGCTTTGACTCCTTACCCAATAAGCATGAGATATGCTCTCATGAGGCCTACAATCACTATCTGAAATTCTTCTATCCTTTTCCATTGATGATTCAAGTTGCATCTCTTTCTTGTGGTTGTTATAATATCCTTCTTTTTTCAAAATTACCTTGAATCGATAACTTGGCTCAACGTTTTTTAGGAGAGTGTAGAATATTCAATCCATTCTATGAGAACATTTCTTTCGCTTATCACATAGAAATGTTGACTTCAGGTAACTGTGGTATGATTCCACATCATTATTTGTCTCCTGGTTTGCATGAGGAAAATATCTGCAGCCTTTAACCCACATGCCTACATGGAAAGACTCAATTAGTAAATATAAGTTGTCCAACATAAATGACAAACATACAACACAGAAGGAATATTATGAAAACTTACGAATCTTGTCACCGGCAATCCAAGTCTTGTAGAAATAGTCCAAAAACTTCTGCTCAGTTGCATATTTGATGAAAAAAGCATTGATTGCATTATCCACTTCATCAATACAACAATCTTTCATGATATGGCCAAGTTCATTGAACATTTTGTTTGCTTTATCTGAGCTTCTAACCAACCGATTAACATTCTTGAGCCATGCCCTCCTTACGTGCCAAATACACAAAATCACTTCACATTTCGTGATTCTCCTGTGACATTTAATTCATTTTGAGAAATTCTTAAATGAATGCAATTTGAAATGTCAAATAAGAATATTGATGTTAAAGTAATGATTTCAGCCATAGCATCATCAACCATGAAGGCGTTGACCCTCCAATTGGGACGAGTCCGAAAACACCTAAGCATGAGGCTCTCCAACCATACTTGTATATCTTGTGATGTATTACGTGACGTCACCACCCAGGCAACTGGTACCCCACTTTGTTGCTCATCAAAGACCACAAGCGTGTACAATTGATACTGTCATTTTAAATGAAATGAAGTTAATTTTAACATAAATGATTTTATTGAAGCAATCATTGGAAAAAAACTCACCCCATATTTGTTTGTACTGAATGTTGAGTCCATGGCTATCAAACTATTGTGGGATAACTTGACCATAGTTTCCAACATCCATTTTGTTTGTATTCCAGCTATAAAAGGGATGTCTGCGCCATTGGGCTTCTGGTAGTAGAAGAAATCATCCTGGTTTCTTTGATACCAAAGATTCATACTCATTTCATCTTTTCTATGCAATTGATAACTTTCTTTCATTAGATGATTATAAATGTTTACAACGTCTTTTCTGCATAAGAAGAAATCCCTATCTCTAGATGTAGCATCTATGTCAAGATATTTCTTTATATGTATTTTACAAACAGAGTCAATTGGCAGTTGAAGAAAATAATAGCTTTCTAAATAAGAAATCATGTCCTTCGAAAGTCTTGGCTTTCTCTGAGTAACATCATCACTTATAGTGTTGTCTTTACCATGACAAGGCCATCCTTGCCCATCTTCATGATCATAATAATTGTATGCTATTACTGCTATGTTGGGATCTTGAACCATAATCTTTACAATAAAATGGCATTGACATCCCCTCTTTTTGGCATATGACTTCATTCCTTTTCTTTTCCATTCTTCTCTCTTGTCAGCTGGACCATATGAGCAATGATAACTACAAAATAAATTACAGGAATGTCACCAAATCTGGTAAATATAAAGCATATTTAATATCAACATCTAAACAATGTAGTTCTAAAATACTTACAGCTCATACTGTAAGCCTTTTGTGCTCGGGCGTTTGCTTTGTAGACGCAGAAAGGAACATGGAGCATCTGGATTCGAATCCTCTCCTTTTTTAAAATCATCAACTCTTTCTTTGGGAATTTTTGCAACACGGTCAATATTCATGTTTTCTTTGTAGATTTCAGCCCAAACTAAATCTTTACTAGAAAAAATGAGTTTGTCTTTTGGGTCTTGCACCTCAAGAGCCATGACTGACTTCCATTTGTTTTCCATGCTGGATGACTGTCTGCAAAAAATGTGAAAACATATTAGGGAGCTCGAAATGATGAGAAGGTGATTTGTACATATACAACAAGAAATATAGTAATTTCATATCCATGAAATGATGTAGTGGAAAATGATTTCTAGTACTCCTGTAGGTGCTGGAAAATAATTTTCCAAGGTGTTAGAAAAGGCAAGTCTCTGAAAATTTGATTAGATGCAGCCTCCTTGAGGAGGGTCTGCCTTTCTAGCTGCTTGCTTTCATAGTGAATGCACATTAGACCTTATAAAGTTTGAAAGGAAGTGGTTGAGTGATTATCTTAACCATCATAGGATGTGATGTCTGGTCTCACTGGTTCTTGTCCACCTTCATCACATTTTCTCCACGTGGTTGGGACCAATCCTTATGGAGGTCCACGTCAAGTGTGGATGTCTTACACCGCTCCTATGTGCTCCAAAGTGTCGATGTTTAACACCACCTCAGCAACTGCATTATTTTTGAATGTTGTATGTTATTTTTCATTTGATAGGAAGAGTTGCATACTCTGTTTCTGAGGACGGTGTTTGACTGTGTACGATCTGAACTATATAGAAAGAAATATATCTAGATTTTCTTCATCATTGGAACTATATACAAAGAAATATTCAACATCTGGATCGAAACCATAAGTAAGTTCCCATTCTGCTGGTTCATATGACCATTTGAATAGATTTAGCTTAACACCACCTCAGAAACTGCATTATTTGTGAATGTTATATGCTATTTTTCATTTGATAGGAAGAGCTGCATACTGTGTTTCTGAGGACGGTGTTTGTAGTTGTGACCGTGAGAGTTCGGGCCGAAAATTTTGGGTTTGGAGATAAATGATGATATCTCCATACCAAGGATCGAGGGTACTGATAAGAAACAAAGATTCATCCGCGATCAGATATTCTGCCATAGTGTCAGTACTTGAGAAGTCACACATAAGTTTAGCGAAGACTAATCACTTCGAATCTCCTTTGGGTGAATCGGCTAAAGTTATAATAGGAGAAGTCTTCTTGGAAGTTTTCATCTTACTCTTGCTAGTGCTAACAGAACCAATTACACCATCAGCGACATGAGAGCCTAAAGGAGTTGTAGTTAACATGAAGGTCTTGGTAAATCGGGGATTTTGTCATACATAGTACCTGACTGTGTATATACAAGGTCAAGGTACTAAGCTTGAGAAATGACTTTCTCTTCTGTAACAACACCTCCTTTGGCCACATCCTCAATAATTTTGGGCAATAATGATTTGATAAACCATTCAGCCAAAATTTGATCCGGAATGAAGACTTTCACCAAACGTCTCCTACGTCTCCATTCATGAATGTGATCGAATATGTACGTAGATGTAGACTGTTTTAATGAGGTCAACAATTCTGTGCCATTGTCGTATCTGACAGACGACTGAAAATGGGTTAAGAAAGCAGTAGCTAGTGCATTAAAATTATTAAATGAGCCTCGTGGTAACTCAATGTACCATTTGGCAGCTAGACCAATGACAGTTCTCTGAAAAAGACGTAATCGAATTGAATCATCGATTAGTGAATTGGATGCCTACCAAAGGTGATAAGTCATAACATGAATAGATGGATCTTCTCTTGACTTACCTTCAAACTTTGGAATATTACTAGGCAACTTATTAGGAATCAGCGGCCAATATGGAAGATAAAAAATGGGATCATTCGTAAGGCGTGATAGATCAGGTAAATCTAAAGTTGCTATGAACGGTAACCAACGACTAGGGTCTTGATAACCTTGTGTGATCAAACCAGTTCTAGGAGGAGGATATCCAGGATATCCTGGAATTGGATTTGCATTGGGAATTGTGTAACCTCCTAGGTAACTAGGATTAACCGGACCAAACTGAGATTGTTGAGGCACTTGATAAGTATAACTAGGATAAGGCTAATACTGATATGCTGGATTTTGTGTAGCATGTCCAGATTGATACTGCCAAACTGTGGCACAAATACTTGAGGAATTTGCATTGATACAAGGTTAGTAGAAACAGTGGCTTAAGATACTCCAGAAATAGGTGTGGTAGGTTGAACAAAAGTTACAGCAGAAGCAGCAGATTGAGGCAGAGTCTGAGGTGTACTAGGCCCAGGCTGCTGAACAGAACCGAGTGCAGAGACTTGAATGGTAGGTTGTACGGGTTGCTGGGTTGGACCAGAACCTATGGGCTGTCCAGGTTGATTAGGTAACTGCACATTGGGTTGCACATAGTCTGTTGAATTTGAGATGGATCCCACACCATATTAATTCTGGGATATTGATCCATAGAAGGTTGTGCATATGAAGGACCATAACCAGATTGAACATAGGGTTGATAATTAACTAGCAAATTTACAGCTCCTTGTAATAATGGTTGACGTGAAGGAGGTTTAAAACCTTGAACTGAATACTGACCTTGAGGTTGATATTGACTTTGAGGAATGTACTGAATCTGGGGTTGATATTGTCCCTGAGGTATGAATTAACTCTGGGGTTGATATTGACCTTGACGTATGTACTGTCCTTGGGGTTGATATTGACCTTGAGGTATGTACTGTCGTTGAAGTTGGTCCCTAGGCAAGAAATATTGTCTTATAGTTTGACCTCTAGGTGGTAAAAAACTACCCTGAGGTTGCCCCCCGAGCGGTAATTGACTACCTTGAGGTTGCCCCCCAGGCAGTAACTGACTTCCTTGAGGTTGCCCCCTAGGTGGTAACTGACTTCCTTGAGGTTGAGGATTTGGAATATTTCCAGACATCATATAAATATGTTTTATGTTCAACGTTGCAGCGTTTGTATCATCCGTACCAGATGATAACATTTTTTCAATTGGTTGAGGAGCTGCTCCTGAGAAGATACCAGAGAGTGACTGGTATCCTCGAGGAATAGACGAACCACTAGATAAAAATGTTTTTGGGGATTCAGAAGACATAGATGACTCACCCGACATAGCTAATGAATGTTGATAACCTCTCGGTGTAGGGTAAAAAGGATTACGGGGTGGTGAATAAGTAAGACCTGCGTTTTGTAAAAAATCTGTTAATGATAAATACTAAGCGTCGGTTCTAAAAGGACTGTAGAATATTGATTCACTCTCCCTAAGATTCAAAGTTTCTTAGGTTTCAAGAAGATTTACGTCTTTGTTTGGACCTACAAGTTCTTCAATACATATGAGATCAAAAAGAAGGTTTTCGGTAATGCGATGTCTTACCCTAGGTGAATCAGGATCACTAGAAGTCGGAGTAACAAATCCTGAAGATGATTCCAACATAGAAAGTTCAGTGTCTGGCTCAGAAATTTCAAGTTCTTTATCTAATTCACTGGTTGCAGAAGCAGTTTCAGTGATTTCAGAAATTGAAATTGGCTCTTGAATATATTCTGTTGTTCGAGGTTGATTTACTTCATGATAATCAGGATGAGTAATTATGGATGATTCTCCTGCTTCTGTTGATCTAATTCTACTGATAGTATGCGGTACCAGAGCTTTCAGTCCTTCAAGTTGGCTTGGTGTATACTTAGGGGGTTTCCCCTGAAGTCTACGCGATTGTCTTGGTAATTCAGCCACGATTAAAAATTATTAATCACACACAATCAAAGAAAATTTCAATTAAAACTCCTAAAGTCACTAAGGAAACAATCAAGCAATCAAACACTTATAAAATCTAGGAGATCAAACCACACACAAACAGTAGATTCCCACACTAAAAACACTAGTTGGTGATGAAATCCAACCTCATAGTAATTTAATGTAGAAATGGCGGTTGGAACAGTTACCCTGACAACTTGCTTAATGAAACAGACCGGTGCAAGTTTCTCCACTTAAACCATCTCGAGTGAAGATAACCCTCTGGAGAGTCCAAGTGAGTCTAGTCGACGTCTACTCCAAGTATAGTGGGATCTTTCCTCCACCGTCACCTTCGGAAAAAAATCTTAAAGTTTATGGTCACTATGGTCACCAACAGGAACAAATATACCTGGGGGAACAGTCTACGATCCGATATACGCGCAAGGGCAGAGTAACAAAGCTCAATCCCCTTGAAGGCTCATTGACATAATCCAAGGTATACTGACAAGTGACCCCAGGCTCCTCAACAATGGTCAATCCGAGGTTTACTGTTGTTAATACACGCACATCTTCTATCATTCCCAATGAGTTGGAATTGATCACCTCACTGGTTCAGATAAGATCTCGTGCTTGACTCCTTTAGGAGAAGCTTCCCAGAGCATACAAGGTACTATTGGATTTTTCCTACCTCAAGATTAACTACTTGTTTGTTTTAATTGTCTTGGAGAGTTAATTACTCCCTACTCCAAGACACTAGCCTAAGCTATGTTGGTGAAAAGAGTCCTAGAAATATAAAAATTACTAGATTGATTTTAATTTAAGCGTTGCTTTTAATAGGTTGTTTCTTAGGACAATAGGTGCGAAAGTGAAACTTTGATGATATGTAATGACCCAACTCAAAACACTAAAAATGCATCTATTATGAGAAACAATTCATTTCCTTTCAATGAATTCTATCTAAAAGAAAGAGTTGTGAGATCCAATCTTTTAAAACAATTCTTTCCTTCAAAACAAGAATATATGAAAAGAAATCTTATTTCACAAGAACACAAAATGACCAATTGCTCAAAAAGAAATCTCTTTATTATTCAAGATCGAAACTACAATCAAACATTCTCCAAAAGAAAACTACAATTCTAGAAATCTAGAAATAACACTCAAAACTAAAAACACTAATTTCGTGATCTAAAAATTCTAAGAATTAAATCTGAAATCAAAACTTTAAATATTTTGAGGACGTATCAAATCTTTACTAACCGCTTAATAATTACTAATTAAATAAAAAAATTAAAAATCATATTCCAAAACCTAATATATCTATCCATATAAATATAAACTAATTAATAAATATTTAAAAATAAAAATAAAAAATAATATTTTTAGTTTAATTATTTAATACTAAAAAAACCATTCAAATTAAAAAAAAATAGAATATAATTTTATATTATATAAACCTTTAACCAATTAAAATTTAAATAATTTCTAATATTTAAATCTTTAAAAAAATAAAATTTAAAAATATTAAATATAAAATTTGGCTGATTTTTTCTCACTAAATCAAATTAGTTATTATTCTAAACACCTAGTTTGGGACCTCTCTACATCTATTTAAGCTTAATGTTTAGATTTGATCTCTATATTTATCAATATAAATATAAACTAATTGATAAGTATTTAAAAAAAATTGAAAATGATATTTTTAGTTTAATTTTTTAATATTTAAAAAAAAACCATTGAAATTTAAAAAAAAAAAAAAAGAATATAATTTTATATTATATAAAACTTTAACAAATTAAAATTATAATTATTTCTAATATTTAAATCTTTAACAAAATGAAATTTAAAAATATTAAATATAAAATTTGGCTAATTTTTTCTAACTAAATCAAACTAGTCATTATTCCAAACACCTAGTTTGGGACATCTCTACATTTATTTAAGCTTAATGTTTAGATCTGATCTCTCATCTCATTCTTTATTAATTATGTTGACAAAGTTCATTCTTATGTGATTTTAACCAAAACTTTTTTGGAAATATTTATAACAGCTTAACATCCAATAAAAATCATATTACATAACTAATAAAACTACTATATTTATTTAACATTCTCGTCATTTTCTATTTCATAAAATACAATAAATTAAATTATATAAAAATGAAAATACCATTATAACATCCATCAAAACATCATCATTTTTGGAAATTGGATTTAAGTTGGATTTTTTTTTAATTATAAATTTTAAACATCATAATTCTGATTTAAAAAATATTTTCTCTTACCATTATTCTTATTCTTATTTTTCTAAGAGGTAAATATTTTTTTTCTTTAAAACAATTAGGTTATTTTTTAAAAAATAAATAGATTTTTTTAAAAATAATTAGAGATTTCTTTGGAGTACTCATCACTAACAAAACTAGATACCATGTCAATAGCATTAAAATATTTTTAAAAAGATAGTGGTTTCTTGAAACTAATACTAACCACAACATTAACCATAATATTATCTGGGTTTGTATCGAGCCCTTTCCACTACGCAAGAATACAGACAAAACAGGACTAGATTCGCAAAGTGGGGATTAGTAACCTGGACTCCACTTGCAAAGGCAACCTCTCAGATCTGGCCGCCTGTGAGGCATGCAAAGATAATGGAGACCTCATTCAAATGAATCTGGTCGACATGTACACAAATTTGACTAGTCGGGCAAACAACAAGAAATGTTACAATTTCACGCTTTTGTATGCCGCCGGAGTGGTTAACGAATTTGGGCCCCATAACCCAAATACCACTCAGTGCCTTCTAAAATGATTGAACATTATTGAACATAATAAAATAGAATTATAGGCTAATGATGTTTTTAATTAGAAAAAAGGGTTTCCCAAGCAAATTCCAAACCAGAATAGAGACTTTGGATGCACTGACTTGTTCCAAGTCTGAATTGCGCGTGTTTCCATTTATATCATTTTATTAGAATGGGTAGAATTGGTGGGTGGTAGTTGATCAAAAATTATGATTGAGGTAATAGAGTAATTAAGATGAATGGGGTAGTGGGCAGAATGATGGTTATTCTTTTTCGGATGGTTTAACTTTCATAAATAATATGAATTTTTAATGAATATATTATTACAATGGTTTTGAATCTTGTAACTTAATCCTCAAAATGAATGTGTTTTTTAAAATCTATAATTTATGTAATAATAAAAATGAAATTTTATCCTCAAAATCAATGATATTTTAAAATTTATAATTTATGTAATAATAAAAATGAAATTTTATCCTCAAAATCAATGATATTTTAAAATTTATAATTTATGTAATAATAAAAATGAAATTTAAATCAAAGAAAAAGAATCATTGATTTTTTTTTAAATAATTTAAAATTGAATAATAAATTGAATATTTTTATTTATAGTTTTTTATTAATAGCAAAATATGAATTTTTGATATTAAAATTATAAAATTTATATTAATATTTGTTTTGATGTTTTTATATTTTAATTCATAATAAATTTATTTGTTGTGATATAGATTATTAAATTTTTTTTAATGTAAAATAGTGTTTTTGTCTTATCTTATTACATATGAGAAAATGTACTTTATTTATTCTTTAGAGCTAATGTAATTTATTTTTTATTTAGAAAATATTTATTTTTCTAATTTCATTTCTTTACTTTTTATTATAAAAATAAAGTTCTATATTAAAATAAATATATTAAAAAAATCATTTAAATATTATTTTTCTATATTTTTGGCTTAATTATTTTAAAAATAAAATTTTATATTAAAATAAATAAATAAATATATTAAAAAAAACATTTAAATATTATTCTTCTATATTTTTTTGCCCAACCTTTCCCTTCTAGGAAGCTCTTTTAAACTAGCTTTAAATAACAAATCAAATCATTTAAAAACAAAATCTGAAATAATAAATAATGCCAAAACCAAATCTGAAATAACAAATAATACCAAACTGTTACAATAACTTTTTCATCACTCCAATTTAAACCAGATCTGGAATAACAAAAAGATTAGCGAGTCTAACAACAGTTAATTCACCAATATTTACAAATATATCAAGTCATATACTAAATCATATACGGAGTATATGACTATCATTAAATTGAAACAAATACATTATGAACATAAAATGTCCCAGTATTAATAGCTCAATATCTTGGTAAATATGCTTTGTCATTTTCTTGTAATCATGCTCATCTGTGTTCGCCTTTTTTTTCCTTTATCTATGCTTTATTATATCATCTGAATTAGAAAGCCAGTCTGGCAGTGGCTGAAAATGGAAAGTACAGAAAATATTGGTTGTCATTTAGAAGTTTCTAGTCTATGGGCTACTAACAGTATCCATCATTCAATTTCTTTTCCATTGGTATGAGAAGTTACACCGTTCCTTTGCTGATCAAGAAGCAAACCGAACTGAGGGCACCATGTGGCTTTGTTGTGTGGGGGGCAGGAGGTTAATTTTGGCATCAAAATTATGACAAAAGTACAATTAAAGAAAAAATACTACAATAGTCCAATTAAAGAAAAAATACGAATATAGAAGTCTTTCTGCATTTTGGTTTTAGATGTCCAGAATAAAACTGACCTCTTCCATCTCTTTGCACATTGGGCTGAGAATCGAACCCCAGCCTGACCCAATTCCAATGTCTTTCGGTTACAAAGAGACAAAAACTTCTTGTTTAACCAAATAAACGCCTAAAGCCTACACAAAAAAAAAATTAAAAATCTTGTAGAAATAAAAATCCAAAACTCAACTTCTCAGATGGGTATTTCAATTTGAAAGAGATAAATATTTTCTTGCATCAATTTAACTTCAAAACCAAGAATAAATATAATAACTGTTTTTCAAATTTACTGAAGCATGCAAAATGATCTCTTTCCTGCATTGTTGATCTACTTCTCTAGCTATTTACACAGTGCATAGAATGTGTCCACACTAGGAATAATAAAAGATAAACAAAATTTGAAAATATTACGAAATTATATGATCCAAACTGGCAGTCATAATGCGAATAACAGATCCTGTGTAACATTTATATATCAAAAGAAAACAGAAACAATAAGCCCTCCGCGTGCAAAAGAGAACAGAAACAATAAAGGGCAGAGATTTAATGAAGCAGAAATATATGGAAATGCGTTTGCAAACTCCTACCAATGCATGCTGATGCTCCTCTGCTCGTTGATGCTCTTATGAATGAAGATACGCCAAAAGCCTTTCAGGAGACACAGCGACTGGAGAGGGAAATCACAGCAACTGGAGAGGGAAATGAAGATTGGTCAAGCGTTATTGCGACTGAAACGCGCGGGACCTCGAATGAAAACTCTCTCCCGCCGAATTCTTCTTTCAAATTATGGAGCATTGATTGAGGTTGGTGGACGGAGTCGTGGGGGTGGCGGTTGCGGGGAGGAGTGGCGCCAGGGGAGGGGTGGTGGAGAAGGCGCTCGGAGCCACTCCCGTTTGCTGTTCGTCGTTCGCTGCCATCGGAAGTTGCAGAGGCGGGGTCCACCATCGGGCCGGAGAGCAAAAAGGTCGCCGGAGGGGTGGATCAGGAGCTGTCACATCAACTCCTGATTCGTTGAATGAAAGAATCCTCTTTTCCTCGAAAGCAAGGGCAGGTAGCGGTGACAAACCTACCCTCTCAAGATTATCGGTCAAGAAAGGATCTGAACTTTTCCCCATCAAAACCCCGCATGCACTGATAAAAACTGTCAATCACAATCTTTAGAATAGATTGCTCTGTATGAATAACAATCTTCCTGTTACCTCGCCTACACTGATAGAAACTAATTGTATATAATAATGTCTTCAAAAATATTTGTAATTGGAAACTAATTAACAATGTATTTTTATAAAAAGTAACTGTATATAACAATGTATTTAAAATATTTGTAATTGGAAAATATATATTTATAAACATTAAAATAAATTAAAATATTTTTGAAGGAGATTTGATAATTGTTTGGAGAAATAAATAATCTGGAATTTTTATTAATTTGGTCTCATTAAAAAAATCAAAATAAATTATTTTCAAATAAATTATTTAGAATTAATTAGTTGTCAAAGTTGTGATACCTAAAATTAAATAAAATAGATGTTCAATATTAATCATCAAGCAAACTAATGGCAATATTGTGCAATTGTAACATTCATAAACATTATCCCCGGATGCGGTGAACAAACAAGCGATTAACATGATGGGACAGGGGTCCGGCGAGGTGGGACGACACCTGCCCACCCAGGACATGGAGGTTAATACGCCACTACTCAAAGGATATTTGCATTTACGTTTCGCACAGTTCAAAGGTATGGTGTCTAGTGGTTCTGCATTTCGTATCATGGCCACCGTTCAGGTCTCTGACCTTGCATGCTCCCGCATGCTGGAGCTCTAAGCTCTCTTCAATGCACCTGTTCTGATGGAGGCTTCTCGCAGCAGGAGAGGGGAGGATAAAAGGCAGTGTGGCGTTGAGTTTTCTATGGAGTTGTTTCGGTCGCACCGGCCCCATTTCATTTCAGTCTCTAGCCTCAATTCTGATCTCAAGTTGTTTGGCGTAGACTCTACCTTGCCGATTGTCTCTCGTGGCCGGGAGAGGAAAGTTAGTTTGAAGCCCAGCTCTGGTTCTTTCGTGGAGTCGTTGCTGGAGGATCTTGGATACTTTGCACGGGCCTCTGGCCTCCTATCGTATTTGGATTACCTGCCATAGCAATGGCCCTACCTCATCCTGGTTCCCACATGCCTCGGTTGCGGCACAGATTGAGAAGCAGCAGAGGCATCACCAGAGGTCGCCCTTCAAACTCGCCTTCCAGCCCGTCCACTGACTCGCCTGCACTCTCAAGCGGTCGATTGGCTGGTGATTTTTCTCGTACTCGCAGTGGGAGATGGAGTTCTCTAGATTCTCACCATTGGGGCTCCCATGCTCCCCGTCCTCCTGCTTCTATGCCTCCTCCCACCACAGGCTCTGCGCGCTTCATTTTCAACAACGCTCTGAATCGCCCCCGAATTACTGCCATCTTTACAGTGGTTTTCCATGAGGAAGCCCAGCTGGAGAAGTCCACTGCTCAAGTGGCAGGAACAGGCTCGGACTTCGCCCAGGCTTCGCACCTCCAAGCAGGGATCGACAGTGCGTCGAGGCAGTTTCTGGAGGCTCATGCTCGAAGCGTTCCTGAGGCGGTGATGGAGCCAGTTGATCCAGGCCCCTCAGATTCTGAAGAAGCTCTTGCCAGGGACCTGCGTGCTTCAGGTTGGTGTCGTATCGTGGAAGAACCTCCAGTGACTAGACAGCTTTCTGTGGTACTTTTATCTTTCTCTGCGGCCCATACTATTGGGCTTGTTGTTGTTCAATCGGTCAAGTGGAATTTTGGCTTGTTTTTGTTCATTTTTTATTTGATGCAAACTCTGCAACATCAGGAAGATCATAACATGCTCCCCTGCGTGGGTTTTGGCAAACTTTTCCAGACTAGTTTCCCTGTCATAGGGCAGTCTACTTATGTGTTTTTCATGACAATTCTGCCTCCTTCCAGGGCAGCTGTTTTGACTACGGTCACATTGTAATTTTACTCCCTTTTTAATAGATTAAGCTTACTTAGAAAAAAAAACATTCATAAACATTACCAACCAAATCCAAACACATAAACAAAAAAAACAGTAAAAGTATCCAAACAAAGTCGTACAAATCATTCAAGAAAAGCAATATAAACCAAAATAAGAAGATAATGATATGGTTATTGTTGGGCCTCAAAATAGTCCCTATTTTCACTCCATTATTCATCAATATCTTCACATTTTACCTTCATGTCACCTCCATTCCACCTCCATATCATTACATTCACCTCATTATTGGGTCATAACTATGTTTTTCCAAAGTTTATTAATTCTTAATATTTTAAAGTGAATTTATGGCTAAAACTTAGAAAATAATATGTTTATACTTATACCTAACAATTAGCATGAGTTTGTTGACATGTGTAGGCACAAAGGAAGCTTCCAAGACACCTTTATGTGGCCTTGGATGATCAAATTCGAATTTAAGAAGATAAACCTCATGGAAAAGATCATGGAGGAGATTATGGAGGATAGGGTTATGTGTCTAGATGGTTAGAGATATTAGTGGATGATCATTATGAGTTTGTTACTCCTCTCATTGTATAAATAGGAGTACCTCCTCCATTCCAAGGGGAGGACTCTTAGAGCATTGTATCCAATTGATGATGGAATAGAATAATGCTTCATTTTTCATATATTTCCATTATGTAGTTTTAGATGTAAATTGTGTTAATGTAGAATATGAATTTATGGAATTTATGTAGTTTTAGATATAAGTTTCCTTAATGTAGTATATGGAATAATTTGTCTTGTTCTTAAGAGAATTGAGCTCACTCTAAAAGGATGAGAGAAACATTTTATTTCATATTAGATTTTGTTTCATTTCATTGCTTATATGTTTAAGGATTTGTTTGTGATTGATGAATGAGTTTTAAATTAGAATCTTATCAACATGTGAGAGGACATCCAAGGGTCTAAGTTAGGCTCTCTCTCTATTTGATTTGCATAATAATTGAAATTCATTCTTTTGCTTTTATGTTTCAAGTCATTTCATTTCTTATGCTTATGAATGGATCTTAGTTTAGTTTGGATTAGTACATGAGAGGACAATCAAAAGACTCAGTTAGTCTTTCTCTCTCTTTGAATCTGAACAACAATTAAAGTTCATTCTCTTGTCTTTATTTCAAGTTTCTGGTTTTATGAATGATTTCTCTATGATACTTTAGGGAAGGACAACCAGGACCTCCTAAGTTAGGAGCCTCTTCCCTTGCATATTATATTTAATCATAAATAATTTAGTTAGACATAGAGTTGTCTTTATTTCAAGTTTCTGGTTTTATGAATGATTTCTCTATGATACTGTAGGGAAGGACAACCAGGACCTCCTAAGTTAGGAGCCTCTTCCCTTGCATATTATATTGAATCATAAATAATTTAGTTAGACATAGAGTTAGTTGCCTACTCTTGCATATATATTGCTGGCACCATCACAAGCTCACGAGTTTCCCTGGTCGATAATTTAATGCAACAATTTGTTCAAATAAATTGCCCAACATTTTGGCGCCGTTGCCGGGGATGGTGCTAAGGGATTAGGCATTAGAAATTTAATTTAGTACTAGCATTTTTCTTTAGACAAAATAATTTGTGAACCCTGGTGACAGCAGGATCTTCACAAAGAAGTTTAAGTTTGAATTTTCTGATGTTTTAATGTTTAGCTAGTTTTAAATTTTGTCATTTCAAAAACACCCCCCCTGCATAAATAAAAACAAATCAAGCGATGAGTATGCTCTCTTCCTGCGCTTCGTGCGATCAGGAAGATCAGAAAATCTGTTGATTTTGTTCAAATAAAAATACTCTTGCTGGAAAACTAATCTGCAATGTGATAATAAATAATCTGTTAATTGTGTTTTTGTTTGTTGCTACCTATAAGTCTGCTATTCACGTGTGCGAAATGATTCCATCAATTTCGTTGATCCTACAGCAGTACACAAATAAAAGAATAAGTCAAGCATACAATTTATGTGAAGCATACACATAACAATATCACGCATGCTTGAAGTTCGATGCCAGCATTCATAACCATAACTGCATGCATAATTCGATAGAGGTGGAGGGAGTTTGACTACTGTATTTCACTCCACGCACAGCGATTGATTTCTATTGACAAAAGCTTCACGAAATCGCACCAGTGTCAACACGCGATTTTAAAATGGATTTTCTGAGCAAACTAGGATGAATTAAAACAAACTGAGACATGGGTTTTCTCCAAAACGGGGGTAATTAGGTGACTCGTGAGAAATTTCTTGAAATTTGCAGCGGTTTAGGAGAAAATTAAGGTTCTTTCAATCCTAATTTAACATATTGCGCCCAGATCCGTTTTTTTTTTGTGCCCAAATTTGATATTTGTACTTAAAATTCAAGCTTGAGACCGTCGGAAAGAATGCCTGGAACGGATTCTTTTGAAAGGGGACAACATTAAGTTCATGATGAACATTGGGAAATAAATTATGTGCACGATATGGCCTGGCATCGGGACGGACATTTTTCATTGAGATGATGCTTATAAAACTGCTATGGATAAAGCCTTCTGAATGCCTCCACCTGAAATTACGTATACCAGTTCCTTATCAATGCTGAAAACTCATCCTCCAGTACCACGAAAACTGAAATTCTGACAGTGAATCATGACTCCACATATGGCATCATCAGCACCTGCGACTACTAGCGGGGCTTCTTTGCTCTCATCATACCCTGTTTTGCTAACATACGAGGAGATGATGCCGGTTTTCTCCACAATCCAGAATTAGTTCGATTTTTGTGTTCCTACGCTGCCTCAACGGAAAAAAATCCTCAACGAAAAACAAAACCCTCCATGTGCCTTGAATTTAGTTATTGTGCGTTTTTTTTTGCGTTTCTTTTGGTTTGTTTTATATTTTTAGATTTAATTTGTTTTTGTTATAAATTGTATTTATTTTGTTTTGATTTAGTTATTTATTTTTAGTTATAATATATGTTAATGTTTGTTATTATAATTATAATTTGTTATGTTTTGTTGTATATATTTAATATTTGTTATTATAATTAATCTATTGATATATTAATTCTATTAATATATTGATATGTTATTATAATTGTATTTTGTTGTTATTTATATTTTTGTATATATTTAATATTTTTTTTTTTTTTAGGTTAATATAATTGTAATTTGTTATATTTTGTTGTATATATTTGTTAATTATGTTATTTAATTATTAATTAATGTTTGTTATAAAAATTGTATTAATATATTAATATATTAATTGTATTAATTATATTAATATATTAACATGTTATTATAATTCCATTAATTAATAGTTATAATTTCATATTATTTGTTATATTGTTGTATATAATTGTTATGATTGCTATGTATTTTATATTTCTTATGTTATTTTATACTAGATATGATATTATGTTTGTTATCATGTTTAAAAAATAAAAAAAAAATAAAAAAAAAAATTGTTATGTGTTTTCTGATTGTTTTGAGGGATTTAAAGAGTGAACATTGGCATATGAAGGATATTGGCATTTTACAAAACAAAATTCTGGTGGGATGCAAATTCAGAGAATCATGAGAATTATAGGAACCGATTAAAAGTGCAAGAGTTGGTACAAAGTGCAAAATTAAAAAGATTAAAAAAAATTAAAAAAAATTTCCACAAAATTCATGCAGATTTGAAAATAAAAATGGCATACTTGGAAACAAATTTTAAAAATCAATTGGAGGATTCAATTCTCTTTCGATAGTATCAAGATGGCATAAACTCATCACATGGTTCTTGTATGCTTTACAGAACAGAATTGCGAAGCACATTTCATGAGTTATCTGACAGGGAGTATTATTTTTCATGGTTATTTTTAAGAATGGATTGATTTTAATATAATGATTAAGTTAATTTCAACACTTTGATTGTCCTTAATTTGTTTTATTTTGGTATAAAATTTTTGCGTAAGAATCATGTAGGAAATGCGCATTCCTTCTTGAACACACTTACGTTTTCTTTCTGCCAAGTTTTTTACAGGTTACAGGACGACAAAGTGATCATTACGGAGACTACATTGTGACGACAATTAGTCTTCCAAAGACTAAATTCATGAAAAATTCTCAAGACAAATCCATCTCCACAACCATTACCTTCCACCTCCCTTTCTGAAAAGATTTTGAATCCCATCAATTGTACATCTATAACGCATGACATTTCCATATCCATTTTTCACAGCAAGAGTTCTTGTTCATACATCATGCATTTCCTTACATCTTTACAAGCATATTGCCATTTTCCTTGTCATCACGATTCCCCTTCATTTCCGCCAATAAAACCCAGCTAGAGTCAAAGTCCTAGAGTCTAAGTATCATTGAAAAACACCTAGAGGCTTGCATGCCTTAATGGCAAGTACTCTTGCCAATGAACAATGGGAGTACATTAATATCCCTTGTTCGTTGGATCTTGTAGGTGACTCGACCACGACAAATTTATTCGTACCTACAAAGATGTGTTAGTTATCCTGACTCCCATTGGAATCAATGGTGGGAGCTCTCGTGTTGGCTAGGGGCATTCATTAACGGCCACTAAGTCAACAACTTCTTGCTATGTTCGACATCGACACATTTAATCACATAGCAAGATTTGTGCCATCGAGCGTTGAAGACTTGAAGACCCATATTTTGCAGCAGATGAAGCCAATTTCCATTCATTGTATTTCCATTCATTGTATTTCCATTCATGGTATTCATTGTATTTCACTTGAGGACAAGTCAATAAATAAGGCTGGGAGGAAAATGTAACTTCTATATTTTGTATACCTTCCAAGCCTTATAGATTTTCAGCCATATTCAGCAAACTCATCGGATTCATCATCCAGCAGCAGATACAACTTTCAGCCATGTTCAGCAGACTCCTCAGATTTTTCATCTAGTAGCAGCAGATCCAGCAGCTGATACGACAATGCAGATCCATCTTTCATCCACCATTTTCACAACAGTTTCCAGTCACACATGCACGACTCTCACCTATTTTTGGAAGGGTAAGTTAAGGTATGCTATTTTCTAACTTTTAACCATTAAATTCCTTGAAATGTTAGAATAATAATTTTTGGAAAAAAACTTCACTTCCTTTCCTTTCATTGCCAAAGCCATCCATTTAATGGGAAGGATACATTTACATACATGCTTTGTCACATTCATATCCACAGTTATATATCACATTCTAAACCCACTTACCTTCAAAATATATTTACTATTACATGAACATACAAATGGCTTTGTCTAAAGTATTTAAAAGTTAATTGGATGCCAATAGAATCATGGTTGTTACACAAAAACCAACCATGATGCATTCCAACAAAAATAATCTGCCATAAAAAGCACATTATCATTATGCAAAGATCATACAATGAACGCAACAAAAAAAATATGGTTGAAACACAAGAACCAACCAATTTGTAGTTCATCAAAATAACGCTTTGCAAAAGTTAAGTAAATGATCTCATGCAGAGTTTAAGCCAAAGCTCAAGTACCAAAAAGTAATGTAATAGATTGCATGAGGACATGCAATACCTTCAGTTTGGGGGTATGTTGGGCCTCAAAATAGTCCCTATTTTCACTTCATTATTCATCAATATCTTCACATTTTACCTTCATGTCACCTCCATTCCACCTCCATATCATTACATTCACTTCATTATTGGGTCATAACTATGTTTTTCCAAAGTTTATTAATTCTTAATATTTTAAAGTGAATTTATGGCTAAAACTTAGAAAATAATATGCTTATACTTATACCTAACAATTAGCATGAGTTTGTTGACATGTGTAGGCTCAAAGGAAGCTTCCAAGACACCTTTATGTGGCCTTGGATGATCAAATTCGAATTTAAGAAGATAAACCTCATGGAAAAGATCATGGAGGAGATCATGGAGGATAGGGTTATGTGTCTAGATGGTTAGAGATATTAGTGGATGATCATTATGAGTTTGTTACTCCTCTCATTGTATAAATAGGAGTACCTCCTCCATTCCAAGGGGGGGACTCTTAGAGCATTGTATCCAATTGATGATGGAATAGAATAAAGCTCCATTTTTCATATATTTCCATTATGTAGTTTTAGATGTAAATTGTGTTAATGTAGAATATGAATTTATGGAATTTATGTAGTTTTAGATATAAGTTTCCTTAATGTAGGATATGGAATAATTTGTCTTGTTCTTAAGAGAATTGAGCTCACTCTAAAAGGATGAGAGAAACATTTTATTTCATATTAGATTTTGTTTCATTTCATTGCTTAGATGTTTAAGGATTTGTTTGTGATTGATGAATGAGTTTTAAATTAGAATCTTATCAACATGTGAGAGGACATCGAAGGGTCTAAGTTAGGCTCTCTCTCTATTTGATTTCTATGATAATTGAAATTCATTCTTTTGCTTTTATGTTTCAAGTCATTTCATTTCTTATGCTTATGAATGAATCTTAGCTTAGTTTGGATTAGTACATGAGAGGACAATCAAAAGACTAAGTTAGTCTTTCTCTCTCTTTGAATCTGAACAACAATTAAAGTTCATTCTCTTGTCTTTATTTCAAGTTTCTGGTTTTATGAATGATTTCTCTATGATACTGTAAGGAAAGACAACCAGGACCTCCTAAGTTAGGAGCCTCTTCCCTTGCATATTATATTGAATCATAAATAATTTAGTTAGATATAGAGTTGTCTTTATTTCAAGTTTCTGGTTTTATGAATGATTTCTCTATGATACTGTAGGGAAGGACAACCAGGACCTCCTAAGTTAGGAGCCTCTTTCCTTGCATATTATATTGAATCATAAATAATTTAGTTAGACATAGAGTTAGTTGCCTACTCTTGCATATATATTGCTGGCACCATCACAAGCTCACGAGTTTCCCTGGTCGATAATTTAATGCAGCAATTTGTTCAAATAAATTGCCCAACAGTCATGTGAAGCAAAGAAAACATAATGTGAGTTTTGAATTTTATCTCAAACATATACATAATAATGATAATCTAAAAATGTGATAGTTGTTGCCCTCAATTGGAACTAGCTTAGGTCCATCTAATAAAGAAAGTATCATGCCTCTAGAGGGATCAAATCCATAGACTTGCCAACATTTTCTCAATTTCTACACATAAAAAAAAGGTTTGCACCTCCAAGATTTGATCCCTCTATGCCCATGATAATTCCAAATCTAGTATTAAATGGATCTAAATTGATAAGTTATAAATACAAATTAAAACCATAAAATTAATTATATATGTATATAATATTTTATAAAAATAAAAATAAAAATGATTATAATTCACTTTATTAAGATAAATATGGTTATTATCAACTATTATTAATAAATAAAAATTTGAATCATAAAATTATATATAAAATAGAATTTATTATAATTCAATTTGTTAAAAAGAACCTAATTATTATCACCTATTACTAATAAATAGTTAAAATTATAATATGTGAATTAATTTGAAAATAAACACACTATTCACTATATACAAACACTATTAATTCGTATTACATAACCAAAAAATCTCTATATATAACAATTCAAAACATATAATTTTCCATATATAATAATGTTATCATTATAATAATTTTTTGATACTGAAAAATGTGAAATAGCTTCTTTCTCTAAAATTTATATATATAAAAAAAAGGTTACTTTACAAAATCTCTATATATAACCATTCAAAACTTATATTAAAATAATAATGTTATATTTATATCATCATAATTATTATGATTTCTTCGTAGTGAAGGATGTACGAGAGATAGAATAAAGTATATTTTACTTTGCAAAATTAAATTGTAAAATAAAGTATACTTTGTTTTATTTTATTGGTAAATGATAATTCTTTATATTTGGACAATGGCTTCTTTTATGTAATTAATAAATAATATGAAGTATTTATTTATAAATTAATGAAGTACGTATTAATATATGGAAAATCACTTTTTAGTCATTAAATTATATTTATTTTATATCATTAATAAATAATAATAATAAAATTTGTTTAGTTTTAATAATTTTTATTTATATTTGGTTTTTAAAAAATATAATTTAGTTTGGTGAATTGCAATGGAGTTATTAGCCAATAAAAGCCAAATTATGTTTTTGGGAAGGAATAATTGAAAATGTTTCAATAAATATATTTTCACTTGTGCAAAATGAAAATGTCTATGAATATGGAGTAGTTAATGTATTTATTTATATAAAAATAAATAAAACTTTTAGTTAAACAATATAATATTTTAAAAAACATCAGAAGAATTGATTGTATCATATGGATGCTTTGATACTCAAAGTCCACAAGCTACTTGTCCATCACTGAAGCGGAAGATGACATTACAAGATTTGCAGCATAAGGAGAGAACTGGCCAATTTCCTTCCATATCATTTGAATAGAGGGAACCTGCTTACCAGGTTGCACGGGAACGAATTTTTTCTCCTAGTTCATGTGAAGAAATTGATGAGCCAAAGGAGAAGGTAGTGCCAAGACCTATAACAATAATAGTTGGTGCTCCCAGGATGATTTCTCATGCTTTGGGAAAGAGGATCTTGGTGGATTCATCTTTTGAGAAGCCTGATGTATTTAAAAAAATACATTAACTACTACATATTCATAAACATAAATGTTGCAAGAGTGAAAATATATTCATTGTAAAACTTCCAACTATTCATTCCAACTAACATAATTTGGCTTTATTGGTTAGTAAGTCCATTACAATTTACCAAATTAAATTATATTTTTTAAAAATAAATATAAATAAAAAATTATCAAAATTAAACAAAATAATCAATTAAACACAATATAATTTATATTTAAATGAATAAAATAAGTATATTTTGTTTTTATTTTATATATATATATATCTGATGATGATGATGATGATGATGATGATGGTTACCATCCTTTATTAAGACCAATGCAATTTATCAGACCTTAAGAGAGGAGAAATAATCTAAGTTTGACTCTTCAAAATCGTGTTTCTATGGTCAAAGAGACGGGAAATAAGTGCTCCAAGATCACTATAGGTGGGTATCATTAATAGGTCAAGAATATTGGAAGTGTAGAAGATGGTAGGGAATTGAGAGTGGATGTGAGTTAGAGTTGGGCAATCTAAAAGATAATGTTTTTCATCTTCCACCTGCTTAGAATCGAAAATCTGGCAGATTCTATTGTTCCAAGGGGACTTGGGAATAGACCACTACTCGGTCTGACTCCGAAGCTCATGGGAATTAGTTCTTATCTTACCGATGTTCATTTTTTTCTTATTGTTGGACAATACAAGGAGATAATTTTGATTATCAAGAGTGGCGTTGATCACTTCCTTATAGTATCTTAGCTTCCTTTTACTCTCTAGCTCTCAATCCTCCCACAACTTGTCCTTAAACTTAGAGGTAATAGTATTTTTGATATTATCTTTGCTTCCCATAGTGAGCTCCTCCTTAATTCCCCAATGGTTGAGCCAAGACTGAGCATCCTTATGCCACCCGCACTTGAGGTGAAGGTGAGGTTTTTTATTACAATTAGAAGAAATTTTAAGGAGCCTTTTTTATTCCATGTTGTCAAGCTTCTTCTGATACATGAGATATTTAAACATAGTCGTACTTTCAATGGGGGACAGACTATATTCAATCAAGAGGATAGGATAGGGAGTATTTCCCTTAACCTTAAGGTTGTAGGTTATGAATTTATTTTGAATCATCTCAATCTTCCTCCATGACTCTCTGGATATACTGCAACCCCAAACTTTACATTCATATAAGACAACAGGGGTGACAAGGGTCTCAAAGAGGAATTTATTTTCACTCCAAATGTAAAGATCCACTGACTTGCAATTTTTTCAAGCTCATAATAAGCTTTCCAACCCCCAATAATCCTTTTCTCGATGCTATAATTCTAGTTGAGACAATGATGGAAGTCAATGCCCAAATACTTATAAGAAGAAACCTGTTCTAAGCACTAGTTATTATACATCAAACTACCATGGGTGATCTTTTTGGATTTAATGATCATGACTTTAGTCTTGTCGGTATTAACTGGCATACCCATCTTAGAGTAGTAGTCATGAAGAATATGGAGCTGCTTGTCAAGGTCATCATGGATTTTTGCAAGAAGAATGATATCATCGGCATAAAGGAGAAGAGTAATGAGAACACGAGTAAGCTCAGTTCCCTTGCACCTCATAGATTCCAGACACTCCTCTAGCTTATCGATGTATATGCCAAAAAGGGTAGGGGATAGGGGACACCCTTGTTTAACTCCAATATTGCATTTAATGTCTTAGACCACACCTCGTTGGTCTTAAGCTTGGCAGTGACAGTCTTGTGTAGACAGATCACAACAATCCTCAGCACAGGAGACCATGATCTCTTTAAGTTTCTCCCGAAGTTTATCTCGAGGTACAATGTCAAAAGCTTTTCTAAAGTCCACAAAGCAATAGAAGATATCGACTTTACTATTGCATCATTCCTTCGCAATGATTCTAAGAGTGACCAGATGGTCAATACTCTCAAGTGATGTCTCCTAAAACCAGCTTGACCTTTAGCTCTTTTTCCTTGGCTTTCGAGCCAAAGGCTAAGCTTTTTCTCCAAAATGAGCCCATAAAGCTTGGCCGGGATATGGCTAACCATAATGGTCATATAGTTGGATGGAACACTCTTGTCTCCATTTTTAAATATAGGTACAATAATGCTTTGCGTCCAAAGCCAAGGGAAGCCATGTGTTACAGCTAGATTGATAAGCTTGTGGAGACAAGGAATGGGGATATATCTTCCCATTTTAAGGATCTCAGCTTGGTATCCTTCAATATCTTTATCTTTCCCATTAGCGAGCTTATTAATACCAGACTCAATGTCGTCAAGAGAGAATACATGCTCCTTAATTGGAGTGATTAAGGCGGTGCCCATAGTGTCTAGAGAGTCACACAACTTCTTAGGATCGTTGTCCCAGTTTTCTAAGGGGATAGAATGGTTATATTTTGTTTTACGGACAAGAACATTCCACCAAATTTTTTTGGGCATGACTTTAGAAGGGTGGAGAAAATAATCACGTATTTTATTAATGTATGATATTTTCTTCCTCTTGATGATATTTTTGTATATATTGATATTCTGCAGCTTAATGTTTCATTAGGAGCATCTTTGATCGCTTTCTTGGCTATTTTGCAATCTTTTTCATACCATGGATTGGAAGTTCTATCAGACTCCTTAAACAAAATCTCATTAGAAAACTTGCTAATGATGTTGGAAAGGATAGTAGAGAAAATAATATTAATTAACAAAATAATATAAATTCCTTTATTTACGAGCCGATGTTGGGTGGCAGACTAGTGTTGGCATTTAATACCAACACTGATGGAGCCTGTGAGGTGATGTCCTGCACTAGATGCCTCGCTGAAATATAGGAGGAGGAGGATATTACCACTCTGGGCATTAAATATCTACATACATCGATTTTATGGCTTTTAATCGCTAAAGAAAATAAATAATTTTATTATTATTTTCATATATGTTTTTGCTGACTTGGTATGCAAGACATTCTGCAAAAGCATGGCATTAGTGGAAATAACAGCATGGGTCCCCTCCCCTTCCCTTAACAATAGAGAAACAAAACAAAGTAGCTTAGAAAGTAAGACTCGTACAAATTTCAACCACTAACTAGCGTCGCCGTTCCATTCTGTCTTTTTTTCCAATGTTTTCTCGTTCTTTCCCTTCTAGTTAGTGAAACCTTGAATTTAATTATGGAGTAATGGAAAATTATAATTTGTTAACATAATTGGATAACAATTTTTTTTTTTTTTTTTTTAAATGAAAAGTTTCACATAATAAATTTCATTTTGAATTAATATTCTATTTATTTTCCCAAAATATTTCATTTATTTTATTTTTAAATAAGATAAATTTTATAATGGAAAATTATGCTACTTTAAAATTTATTTATTTTTTAAATAATTATATAACTATTTAAATTTTAAATAATTTTATAAAAATATTACCAAATATTTTATAATTATTATTTTATAAATTAATAAAATTTGTACATTTTTTTATATTTTAAGAGAAATATTAATCTTTGAAATATTTAAATAAAAAATACATGATAATATGCATAGATATTATTTTAAAAACAAGTTTCTTTAGCTCTGTTTTTATTATAATGCACTTTTCATTTTTTTTTCCTTTATTTCTTTTTTATTTTAATTTCCTTTTTCCTTTTTTTTTTTTTTTTTTTCATTTAAAACTAAAAGTTTTATGTATTTGAAGAAACATATCTTGTAATTACGATAACTACATTTGATTTTGATCACAAAACCTCTTAAACTAAAAAAATACATTAGAGTTTTATATATATATATATATATATATATATATATATATATATATATATATATATATATGTATATATATATATATATATATATATTTGTTTATTACTTGGTTTAGTTTTTGTTTAAAAAAATATAATTTAAAAGCATTCAAAATTATCGAACCACTTTTAACTAATCAAAAATTTATTATTATTGTTGTTAAATAAAATTTGATTTTCTAATAAAATCTAAATTAAGTATAATCTAAACTTTAATATTAACTTGAATTTAATATTTTTACCTTTTATTTAGTTACAAATTTAAAAGCAAACAATTTAACTATTATATAGCTCTTATTTATATATAAAAATATATCAATTTGCTACCAGAAAAAAATTTCAATTTCAGTCCAACTGTTAAAGGAGATATTAAACAAATAATACCATGGTTGTAAATAATTTATTAAATTTAAAAATACATCATAGCACAACACAATTGGAAATAGAGTATTAATATTAATGTAAAATATTAAAGAGACCAATGTTTTATGATACTGTGGAAAATCTCGATTCTGCAATTAATATTAACCACAGAAGTTTGAGAACCATAAATATCAAATAGACCAAGGTGATGATCTAGCTTTGTGTATAACTAATTTTCTATATATATTTTTAACAATTCCGAATCCAAAATTACGTTAAATAAATAAATAAATAATCTTAATAATAATTCTTTTCATGAATTTTAACTAATATTATTATTTATAATTAAATAATATATTTATAAAATTTTAAAAATGTCGGAAATTTTATGTGTTCGCAGGCTTCCTTTGCCCTCATGCCATGGATGCTCATGAATCACATCTGATTATAAAACTGTTCCCACTACCCATTACATGTTCTAAGTTAATTGCGTCTTTCTAGCTTCTCCGGTAAGAATTAAGTTAATTGCGCTTTCTAGCTTCTCCGATAAGAATGAATGGAGAATAGAATTTGATGTGAAGCTTCTTTCAAATTTGCATTTCGCCTTTCCGACCCCATCATGATTAATGCTTTTGAGGATTCCATGAAAAATAACTTTCAGGACAGATTGCTTCTTACGAACGAAAGCATCCTTGTAGGGTCCCCGCGGAGAAGCTTTTGTACGTTGGATGATCACGATGGTTGAAAGGTTTATGCATATCCATATTAAAAGCCACACATATTAAACACTTAATTGATTATCAACTAAAGATATTTAGCATGGTTGGGCTGTGTTCCATTGCACACTTGTTATGTTGAATGCATTATATATAGTTGATTACATTATATATAGAGAGCGGTATAGTGTAATTTATAGATTAAATGGTTATATATACGAGATTAATTTTAATCAAAATTTAAGTTTAAATTGTTTAATAAATAAAATTTGAGTGTTTTAACCGGTTTTTCATAGTGTTGAATGGCAAAATATCATATTTCTACTTAAAATTTTATAATAAGATTTGATTCCCAAAAAAACCATGGATTCCATATATATATATATATCTTAATTTTTATTTTTAATTTTTAATTCATATTTTCATCATAATTGGATGTCTTTTATAACCATGGTAACCGATTAGTTTTTTAATAGATTACTGGTTTAATATAATTTTCCTTAATCTAGAATGTATACCCAATCTGTTTTTTAAATCTAAAGGTTTTAAGAAAATAACAAGTTAAATCATATTCATACACCATGTGTCAATCTCAACTCACCCTAATTTTGGATTCTACCATTAAATTTTTTTTGATATCTATATATATATATATTAAAATTTAAAAATGAAAATAATATTTTTTTTTTAAATTATTATTTTTTATTTATAATATATATTTAATTTTTTTAATTTCAATACTTAAATTCCAATTATAATGATAATGGTTAATTATTATTGATATTGAACTGAAAAAAAATACTCTCGATATACACACAAAATAAAATTTCAAAACTTATAATCGTTAGTGGTATAAGTGGGGTGTTACTAGCATTTAAGATTTTATATAATAAATAATATTTAATTTTTGAAAATTTAAGTAGTAAATATTAAAATAATAAAGTTATTGCTAGGTTTATTATACTTGCGATTTATAATACTTCCTATGATATTAATATGTTATAATTTCTTAAGATTTTACTCGCATAACATGGGTGTCAATAATCATAGCATTTAAATTTTTATGTAATAAATGAGATTTTATTTTTGAAATAGTAAATATTAAAATAATAAGATTATTGTTAGGTTTATTGTACTTATGATATCTTGACTTGTTATTTTTATGAATAGTTTTTTTTTTTAATAGCGATTTTCAATTTTAGGCTTTTGTTATCATCCAAACTTTATATATATATATTTTTTTTTTCTTTTTTCTTTTTCTTTCTCTTTTTTTCTTTTCTTAATAAGAGATTTCTAATTTTAGACTTTTGTTGTGATTTAAAGATGATATTTTTGTTACTTTGGTTAATACTATATTGTATTTATTTAACTCTATTTGATTAATAGAATGAAATGTGAAGTATTTTTTTTTTTTTTTTTTTTTGTGACTACTAATTTTCTTCTTCAATTATGGAGATGTATGATGTGGTAAATTTTGTGTTTTTCTTTTGAGTTGGAGAGAAAATTATTATCGAGGAAAGACTTGTGTTTTTTAATGAATTTATGTCATTTGTACATTTCTACAATATTTTGGAATCTAACAAGGTCAGAAAAGAAGTCAAACAATTGATATCTCTCCTTAGAGTCATATTCTAACATAATCATGGAAATTTAATGACCATATCAAAGCCAATGAATGGTTTATTATGTCATGGGAGTGTATTCCATTTGGTCGATTGGTTGGCTTCCTATTTGTTTAGCGTTGGGACTTATAGGTGGTTGGGTCATTTTGTCATCGAACTTTTGGGTCGTTCCGTGTAGAAATTATACAAACAATATGTATACACTAATGGATTCAATCTAATCATGCAATATACTAAAGCAAAATATTGAATCCTTCTACAACTAATTCTGCAGAAATTAAACATGATCGCACAATCACACCAAGTAAAAGAAAGAAGCAAATCAATCCACAACACAGACATTTTTCCTGGGGAAAGCTTGCTTCTCAAAACCCCTCTATCTATATTGTATAATGAACCAAGGAATCATGAAACAATACAATGCATTCTTGCTCACAAGAATCTGTTGCACTCTTGTGACTCTCTCACACTGATCCAGAAAAAATTGGGCCAACACTTAGCTAATTCTCTACCTTCAGCCTGCCTTGCTCACGCAATCCCTGTGGAATGCCATCCCTATTCTTTAGGAATTTGAGGCTTCCTTCACTATGCTAGTATGATGGGAAATCCTGTGGTGTTTTAACTACATCCGGGAAGTTTGTTAATAATACAATTGATAGTCAACTTCCATTTAACCTTTGTCTCAACTGGGTCTCCACTGGAACTGACATGCATGCAACTATTAATAGTAAATCATTAGTTACATTACAGATCATTGCATGTTAATTAAATATGATTTAATTCACTTAACCTCTCACTAGTGCAACAAACAATTACAACTAGTTAAACTGACTTTAACTCACTTAATTGAGTTAACTGATTTCTCATGCATTAAACTAATGCACTAACTGGAACTTGAACTCTAAAACATATAGAATCACTCTTCCTGCCTCACCAACCACCCTCAACTCAAATTTCATGAGGTAACTGAGTCTATCACACTCATTTAACTATTACAAGTGTTTATGAGATAAGATTACAATTTATTGTCCAATTTAATTAAGGGAAAATTAAATTAGACACATTTGCAATTTATTAAATAAATTGAATTGCAAACTAATGTATCGCTTGGACCCATCACTACATGACCTGTGGTCCCACACTAGTGTGTGTGCTGTCATGTTGTTTCTGGATACCAATTTCATTGTTTCTTGTTGCAAATTTCAACACTCCCTCTCAACAAGAAAGGAATCAATCTATCATGATCCGATACCTTGGAATGTCCTTGCATGCCTACATGCACCTCTTGCATGCAACATGCAACTCTTGAATGCAACACTTCTCTAGTGTTGTTCGCACATGCAACTATTGCCTACAACACTTCTCTAGTGTTTTTCGCACATGCAACTTTTACATTCAACACTTCTCTAGTGTTTTTCACACATGCAACTCTTGCATGCAACAGTTCTGAAACTGAATAGCCTCCAAACAACTGAATCAGTATAATGCATCTGTCATCTTAGTCTTCTGACTGTTGCTAGCTACTACACATGTCTATTGGACTCTCTGCGTTGTTGACATTTGCATCCATGCACTCTGCACTACTACCAACTCTGATCCGCGCTCCAGTATTCGACACCTATCACTATGATTTTTGTCTTCATGACATCTGATTGTATCAATCTAACCCATCCTTCCTGCTACTGTTGTGATGTGGGCTCCCCGTAGCCAAGTTTGATCCATGAGACACACCATCTCTGGAACCCTGCCCAAATTTCTTACTGGGATTAATTTTTCACATCACCCCACCTCACACCTGGAGGTATAGTTGCATGTACTCCCTCTACCCATATGGCTCGAAATTTCCCCCTCCCGAAGGTCTCTGTTGTGCGCCTCCTACCATGTCTGGTGGATGGCTCTCCATGAGTGGTTTCTGCCACTCCATGATCCTCCTCATGTGGCTTCTCCACATCTTGAGGTTCATCCTTTGGAACCAAGAGTTCCTCGTCTTCTTGCAAATCAAGCTACCTCTCAAGGGACAATCACATGTCTTTCTCCTTTTTGATTTTCTTGAGCTTGTACTTCAGCACCAACTTCCTTTGTTCATTGCTGTTCTGAAACAGATCTATCAAGGCCTTCCATATTGCTTATGGAGTCACCTTGCCATGGAGAATCAAGATAATGTGATCTCGAACTCCCTCTAATAAGATCCTCCTCGCCCTTGCTACCTTCTTTTTCCAAGCATCAAGAAGAGTGACGTTTGTTGCTACGGGCTTGGGAACATCATTATCAATGAATTATTTTAACCCGTTGTCCTCCATAACTGCCTCCATTATGTCTTCCCATGCAATATAATTAGAATTTCCCTTGAGTGCATATTCCAATCTTAAGAAATTGAAGGCCATCTTGATCTTCTTGTCGCACCAACGAAAGTATCTACCAGTTTGAATACTATTCAACACAAACTCAATTTCTTCTCCACTATTGTGATTTCTGGCGTTTTTATACCATGTAGAAATTATACAAACAATATGTATACACTAATGGATTCAATCTGATCATGCAATATACTAAAGAAAAACATTGAATCTTTCTACAATTAATTCTATGGAAATTAAACACGATCGCACAATCACACCACGTAAAATAAAGAAGCAAATCAATCCACAACACAGGTATTTTTCTTGGGGAAAGCTTGCTGCTCAAAACCCCTCTATCTATATTTTATAATGAACCAAGGAATCATGAAACAATACAATGCATTCTTGCTCACAAGAATCTGCTGCACTCTCCTGACTATCCAGACAAAATTGGGCCAACACTTAGCCAATTCTCAGCCTGTCTTCAGCCTGCCTTGCTCACACATAGGCATCCCCTACCCCGACCCGCATCTCCGCATAGAGGGGTGTACAACATTCGTGAGACATACATCGTGCTGCCTCAAAATCAAGATGATAATCAAGCTCCACACCCAACAATATTAAATAAATAAAAAAAAACTTTTATTAATTATAATTAACACATTATTTATAATTACATAACATATTTATATAAATCATTTTTTTTTATTAATTATAATTAACACATTATTTATAATTACATAACATATTTATATAAATTATAAAATTAATTTTTATTTGAAAATTAAACAAAAATTATATCTTATATACATATTGCACTCATAAATTTAATATTATATATAAATATTTTGATATCCGATAATGTTCTTAATCATGTTTGAACTTACTCATTCATTTATATATAAAACATGTCAATTAACTAATGGAAAAATAAATTTCACCCGAGTGTTGAATCCATTGATGTATTTATATGCATATAGCCAATGTTGAAAGGAGATATCAAACAAATTTTCAGTCGAGTACTGAATCCATTGATGTATTTATATGCATGACAATATTGAAAGGAGATATTGGAAAAATTGGAAATAGAGTATTGATATTAATGCAAAATATCTAGTAGACCAAGGTGATGATCTAGCCTTGTGTATGATTATTTTTCTATATGTGTTTTTAACAATTCCGAATCCAAACTGCACATTAAATAAATAAATAAAAAATCTTATTAATATTTTCCTATGAATTTTAATTAATATGTTATTTATAATTAGATAATATATTTATAAAATTTTAAAAATAAAAGTGGGAAATTATTATTATTTATCTATTTATATATTAAAAAAAAATTATACGTTGTTGGCTTCCCATGTTCTTCACATGGAAATTCTGTTGAAGATAATGAGAAATCTCTTATTTGAGAGAGAGTTGGTTCACGAGACCTTAGGATAGGAATTGGTTTCTATTTCTTAGGGTATACTTCTAACTTCCCTAGATCTTGTGTGCTATATAATAGCTGAATTGTATGGGGATTGTAGAGCATTCTGCAGAATCCAGACTCTCCTGGTTCAGACTCTCTTTCGTAGAGTTGACCAGAGGGATTGTTGAATAATCCATTCAAACATGATTGGCAAAATTAAGTTTGTAATGTTTAGGGAGATGTTAGGAGTATTTTTGAACTCCTTCTCCATTAAGGGGGAGTGTTGAAGATAATGGAGAATCTCCTATTTTAGTGAGTTAGTTCATGAGACCTTAGGATAGGAAATTGGTTTCTATTTCTTAGGGTGTAGTTCTAACTTCCCTAGATCTTGTGTGCTACATAATAGCTAAATTGTATGGAGATTGTTGAACGTTCTGCAGAAGCCAAACTCTCCTGGTTCAGACTCTCTTTCATAGAGCTGACCAAAGGGATTGTTGAATAATCCATTCAAACATCATTTTTTATCTTGGTATCAGAGCACAGTTGTGCGAGGAGGAGTCGTGCGCTGCCTGTCTACTTAATTTGTTGCGTCGCAATGGTGTTGAGGAGCACTTCCTTCCTAGCGCTGCCTACAGAAGCAGATCTAAGGAACGATGCCAGAACGTTGGACCGTTGTCATTATTGCAACGCTGTCAAAGACAAGAGGGTGCCCAAGTTTGCAAGGCTGAGCCAGTGTGACCAGGAACATTGTCTGTGAAACACTGCTGCCATTGAGGCTCCGGGACTGTGAGCCGATGCTACCAGGAGGAGAACCTCCTGCATACATTGTATACTTGAGTGTGCTTCTGCTGGGAGGAGCCATCCATTGGCTATTGAGAGGAGACTTTAATTGACTAGTGCTTGGCTGATGTGCTGAGTCAAAGACAGAAGAGAACTTCGCTGATGTATTTTGTTGCTTGAGTTTGAGGTAAATACCGTTACCTGTGTGCCATTTTTTTTTAATTTGCTGCGTGGAGGAACGTTGCAGAAAAAGAAACACTGAGGAGAAGTGTTGCTCAATGTTTCCATTAGCTCTTCCCTTACGATTTCAAAGGAACGCTGCCATCCATTGTTTCTTACTTTCTGCTTCTCTCTGTTCAAGGTACACTGCCCGTCTCAAATTGATAAGTAGCACTATCATTCGATAATTGATTTGCTGCATGGGGACTGCATAATGCAGTGGATTAGCGCTTTCATGATCTGCAACTTGTTGTTTGATTTTCCATCCTGGTATCAGAAACAATTTAACAGCTCTGTTTTGTTCGATTAAAAAAAAAACCATAGTTGTGGTAATGGTGGTATCATTGCTGCCATCCAAAATTCCCAAACGCTCGATTTTTTTTTAATGCAAGTTGCCTTTGGAGGATCATGCACTCATACGTATGATTATGTTTTAAAAAAAAAAAAGAATTCTCATAAAGTACGTGAACACTTCCTTACGTGAAAATTTTTTTTAAAAAGAAATTTTTCATAAGTGAATTCTTTTTCATACATGGAAATTAAAGGAAAGAGCACATGAATTATTTCTTTATGAAAGGAATTTTTTAATGGTTCTCATTGTGAGTGGAGATTTCCTCATGATTCCTTTCATTGGTGGAGTTATTTTAAGAGTTATTTCAAATGGATTTTTTAATGTTCTTTTTATGAGAAGAGCATTGAAAAGTACCTTTAAAAAAAAGGTTTTTTTAAGAGGAATTATTGTTGATCTGCTTAACAAGAGAGGATTTTTTTTTTTTTTTTAAAGAGTCGAAGATATATGATCTAAGTCAGTGTATTCTTTAATTATCAAGATGAACAATCAATTAATCAAATCATACTTGAATGAGAGTAACAAACTTGATGGCTCCAATTACTCAAATTGGAAATTTAAGATGTAGACAGTGTTAGAAGTACATAATGCCTGGACGATTGCAAATGGGGATGAGCCGAAGCCAGTAGCAGGAATAAAATTAGTCACAGATTGGGAGAAGCGAGAAGGTAAAGCAAAGACAGTGCTAAAGATGTCATTGAAAGACTGCATCATACCACATATCAAAGAATGCAAATCATCAAATGAAATATGGACCATATTGAAGGATTTGTATGAGATCGGGAATACAAATCATCTCTTGTTCTTGAAGAGCAAGATTATGTCCATAAAGATGGAGGAAAGTGAAACAGTTTCTTCCTTCATATCGCAGATAAAGACCTGGAGAACAAACTATCATATATTGGTGAGGTAGTTGCAGATGCAGATTTTGTCACGATTACCATGAATGGTATGACTGATGACTATCAAATGTTTATCACTAGGATAAGTGCGAGAGAGAAAATCCCAAAGTTTGAAGAACTTACAGGGATATTAATGCAGGAAGAAGAAAGAAGATTGACTCGGAAACCACAGAGTGCGGATATGGCACTAATGGAAAAGAATAAATTCTTCAAAGGAAAAGGAAATCCATTATAGAAAAATGGAGGAGACACACAAAAAATACCAAATCAAACTCAAGGTATGCATCCGAATAAAAAAAATTCTCTAATTAAATGTTTTTATTGCAAAAAAATTGGTCATATTGCTAAGGAGTGTAGGAAGAAGAAATTTCATGAAGATCAGCAGAAGTAGAAAAGACATTCAGGTCATTTTTCAAATGATGACTATGTTGAGAACTTTAGATTGTTCATGGCAGACTTAGGTGAGAAGGTCGATGCAGACACCTGGTATGTAGATTTGGGAGCATCCACACATATGACGGGGAACGGGCAGTGGTTCGAATATTTTAAAGAAATCAACAGTGGAGCACAAATCTACCTTGGTGATGATAGATGTCATCAGATCAAAGGGTGCAGGAAAATTTATGTTATCTTTCCCAATGGTGATGTTAGATATATTCATAATGTAATATATGAGCCTGGATTGATAAAGAGTCTGCTTTATGTATCCATGATTACAGATCAAGATTTCAAAGTTGAGTTTTTTAAATCCAACTATTATATTAAAGATGGCATGAAGACTATTGCTTTAGGAATTCGAATAGGAGGTCTGTATAAATTGGATGTGAAGACAACACTATATCAATCTTTGACAACATCGAGTTTGACTACAGAAGAGTTGTGGCACCAAAGACTTGGTCATATCAACTACAACGACTTGTTGTTACTTCAGAAAAAGGAAATGGTAAGAGATCTTCCTATATTTAAACAAGTGCATAATGATTGTGATGCTTGTGCATTAGGAAAGATGCATAGAGAAGAATTCCCTGTTCGAGTAGAAATAAAGAAGAGAGACATACTTGAATTAGTGCACACAGACCTTTGTGGACCCATGCAAACAAAGTCATTAGGAGGTGCACTGTATTTTTTACTGTTTGTTTATGACTACATGAAGTTTTCTTGGGTATATTTCATGAGTAAGAAGAGCCACACCTTTGAATACTTTAAGCAGTTCAGGTATATGATTGAAAAGCAAACAGGGAAGCACATAAAAATTCTCCGCTCTGATCAAGCGGGAGAATACAGGAAGGAGGAACTTACCAAGTACTGTAAAGAGCATGGGATATTACAGAAATTCACAGTACCCCATACTCCTCAACAGAACGGAGTAGCAGAAAGAAAGAACAGAACATTGGTGGAGTGTGCTAGGAGCGTGTTGAAAGGTAAGGATCTTTCGAATGGTTTTTGGGCTGAAGCATTGAATATTGTAGTTTATTTGAAAAATAGGAGTCCTACAAGAAGTCTCGAGTTTAAAACTCCTTTTGAAACATTATATGGATTTAAACCTACAGTAAAACATCTAAGAGTATTTGGGTCTAAAGCATTTTCCCACATTCCAAAGGAAGACAGAAGAAAACTAGATTCTAAAGCCATCGGATGTACCTTTGTAGGGTATTGTTCACAATTTAAAGCTTATAAATTATTTAATCCCTCTACTCACAAGATTTTTGTTAGTAGAGATGTCGTATTCCATGAGCAGGTTTGTGATGAATGTAATAAGCGCAATGAGGAATGAGATATTCCATTTTTAGTGGAAGAAATTGAAGAAACAGGTAACAGCTAGGATCAGAAGAAAGAGGCAGAAGCAGAGAATCCAGATACAACAATCAAGCCGAGTCCGTCAAAGGAAAGTCAGAATGGGTTGGAAGCTACACCAACGCTCAGAAGATCAGGTATGCAGATTCAATTACCTGCTAGATACAGATAAAATTCCTTTATAACTAGTATGATGAATGTTGTTCAACCTTCTAGTAATAGAGAAGCAAATTAATGTAGTGAATGGAAAACAACTATGGAACAAGAATATGAATCTATCCTAAAAAATAACACTTGGGAGCTGGTTGAACTTCCTAATGGGAAACAAACCATAGGGTGTAAATGGTTGTATAAACCCAAGATTAACGCGGATGGAACCATAGATAAATTAAAATCTAGATTGGTAGTAAAGGGGTATTCACAAAAATAAGGTATTGACTATGAGGAAACCTTCGCCCCCGTAGCTAAACTAAAAACTATCAGAATGTTGATTGCTTTAGCTACTAAGAAACATTGAATGATTCACCAATTAGATGTAAAATCTGCATTTTTAAATGGGTAATTGAAAGAGGAGGTCTATTTAGATCAACTTGAGGGGTTTGTTCAGAAAGGGAAGGAACATTTAGTCTGTAGATTAAAGAAGGTTCTATATGGACTAAAACAAGCACCCAGATCATGGTATGAAAATATTGATTCATTTTTTTTGCTGCATGGTTACAATAAAAGCAAGAACGATCCTAATTTTTATACCATGAAAGATGAAAAGGGGCGCATAGTGTTGATTTCTTTGTATGTAGATGATCTAATTATTATAGGTGATGCAGTTGATCTAATAAAAGAAATCAAGTAGCAAATGTCACAGATGTTGGAAATGAAAGACCTTGGTGAATTAAGATATTGTTTGGGTCTCGAGATATAGAGAGATTCAGGACAAACTTTTCTATCCCAGGGTAAATATGTCAGAGGTCTACTGGAAGGATTCAGGATGGATTAATGCAAGGCTACAGCAGTACCACTACAACAGAACATTAAACTTCAGAGTGAGGATGGCTCTAAAGAGGTAGATGTGACACTTTATAGACAACTGGTTGGGTGCCTAATCTACCTAACCACCACTAGGCCAGATTTGGCTTATGCAGTCAGTGTGCTAAGCCAATACATGTCCAAACAACTCGAGAGTCATTGGAATGCAGCAAAAGGTGTTTTAAGGTATCTACAAGTAACTGTAGATTATGGTATTATTTATACTAATTCTTCTGATGTTAGATTGACAGGATTTTCAGATTTCGACTGGGCTGGAAATGTCGACGACTGAACATCCATAACAGGCTATGCATTCAGCATTGGATTCGAGGTGATTACATGGTGTAGTAAGAAACAGAACACAGTTTCGTTGTCTTCAACAGAAGCAGAGTATCAAGCCATGTGTGCAGCAACATGCGAGGCAGTTTGGTTGCGGAGACTTCTCTAGGACGTCGAGGAAGAATAGAGAGATGCAACAACAATCAGTTGCGACAACCAGAGTTCAATCAAGCTTGCTAATAATCTGGTTTTTCACAAGAACACTAAACACATTGATACACAATTCCACTTTGTCAAGGAGAAAGTTCAATCAAAAGAAATTCACCTTGTATATTGTAAAACTTGTGATAATGTTGCAGAGATTTTCACTAAGCCTCTTGGAAAAATTAAGTTTGTAATGTTTAGGGAGATGTTAGGAATATTTGTGAACCCCTTCTCCATTAAGGGGGAGTGTTGAAGATAATGGAGAATCTCCTATTTTAGTGAGTTGGTTCACAAGACCTTAGGATAAGAAATTGGTTTCTATTTCTTAGAGTGCAGTTCTAACTTCCCTAAATCTTATGTGCTATATAATAGCTGAATTGTATGGAGATTGTAAAGCGTTCTGCAGAAGCCAGACCAGAGCTGACCAGAGAGATTGTTGAATAATCGTTTTTTATCTCATTCTTATAATCATATATATATATATAAACCCAATAAATGTAATTATTAGAAAGATACTTAGAATAGCTTTTGGAATTGCAAATGACGATGTAGGGCTTCACTAAATAAACTGAAATCATGCTTCGAAAACGATGTGGAATCATAAATGGCGACCAAGGGTTTATTGAAAACCTATCATATTTGTTGTGAATCTAATTCCTAAATGAGGAGCCACCTGTTCCAACATTTTTGCTTTTAACAGGAAATCATCATTATTATTTTGCATGAAGATGCCTCCAGCTGGGATTTAGGCAACTTGTTTGGATTTTTCTCCGTTCGAACATGCAGTCCTCTGTAATTATTTTGCAGAATAGTACGCGTTTGTAAATATGATGGTACATGTGGTTTTATAATTTCTTTTGACGAGCACGTCAAATCCATCATCGACAATGATTCAAATAGCTTCATATGTATCACGTTGTGTTTGACTGCTAGCTTGGCTTCAATATCTTTTCAATCAATCAGTCACTACAAATGATTTGTTAGTTTTCCGGGTAAGAAGGCATTTAAATTGTTCGTTTTCGGGATAAGAAGGCATTTAAAGCGTTTTATCAACGTCAAAGCAATATTAATTTATGTTCGGTTTTAATGGAAAAAAGCTTAGTTACTTACATGTGACATTTTCTCAACATATGATGAGTGCGATGCAAACATCTACGGGCATATCATTGAAATGACTTATAAGCGAAAATTTAGCCACTTTGAAACTTTTAAGTGGATTGATCGTATAATTTCTCTCCCACGTGAAACTGCGAGGGCCTGCCCTACAAATGTGATGACGGTTTCATAATTGATAAAAATATAGAATAGTCTAACGACGGATGGAAAAAATAGAAAATTCCAGGATGATTTTGATGGAATTCTATGAAAACTTTTGAAAATCTAGTTTACTTTGGTTGATTTTCAAAATTTTGGATTCTCACAAACGTCATAAATATTACATTTTCATCAATAGCTCTTAATATATACTATTCTGATTACATCTATATATATATATATAGGGCTATTAATGAGAGAGGCAATATATGCCACCTTTATATTTCAGCAAACTACATTAGGTTGTTATATGTATATATGGAATTATTTTTAGTAAGATTTTTTACAAGTTTTGGGTGGATTTTTCTGTTTTATTTTCTCTAGAATCTTACATAAATTTATTAAAATAAAAAATTTGAGATAACTTTATACAATAAAAGTGTACAGAGATTTTTCAAAATACTAAATCCATATAAAATAAAAAAATCAAATTTTTACCAGAAATTTATCTATTTTATTCACACTCCAAACTCCAAAATCCAAAATACTCACTGGACAAGACAACTACAACTCCGGCAATTTATTCAACACCCCAAAATCCAAAATACTCACTAGACAAGACAACTACAACTCCTGCATATATTAGTTGCCCACGTCAATGGTAACCAGACTTTTACATAGTCCTACATGAGGAAAATGGGAGCTGTGGCTTTGGATTTACACATCATTCACGTGGGTGGAGGTTGAAGGACTGTTTTCACTTATTATCCCCTATTTATGTACTACCCGACAACGCACGTCGCATTCATTGGCCCAACCCGCCTCATCATGTACCTATCACGTCATTTCACGATCCGTTCGCTGTACGGCAGCCTCCATTCGTTATCTCTCTCTCTCTTTTGTTCTCATTTGGGTTGAGTTTATCTGGTTTTTGTGCTTGCCCGGACATAACATGTGTATATATATATATATATATATATATATATATACTTTGCTGATTGTCTTATCTCATACCAGTGGAGCTTTAAATAGAGATCAGTATTCGAGAGAAGATTAATGTGCAAAACAGTGGAGCCTTGTCGCTTGTCGATTCCGAAATTTGCGAAAATGGTGAATTCCATTAAGAACGCGGGATCCAGAGTGGGAGCCCTGTCGCTGAAGTCTCTGAACCATGTTTCTCTCGTCTGCAGATCGATCGAGGATTCCATCAAATTTTATGAAAACGTCCTCGGTTTTGTACGGGTCAAGAGACCCGGATCATTTGACTTCAATGGAGCCTGGTAAACTATAATATAAATTTACAGGGCGATATCATCGTATCTGCCGAGAAAAATATTTGTGTTTAATTGGTTGTATTATTTGTCTAATTCGTTAACGATGCAGGTTGTTTAATTACGGAATAGGCATCCATCTTTTGCAATCTGCGGACCCGGACAATCTACCAAAGAAAACTGAAATCAATCCAAGAGATAATCACATCTCCTTTCAGGTATATTTATAATTATTGTCTCCCACTGTCATATTCATATCTGAACGTTTATTTATAACCACATTGTTGTTATAATATGGTGGTGTATGCTGAGATTTTAATTTCACTTGTTTGGAATTGCAGTGCGATAGTGTGCAGGTTGTAGAGAGAAAACTGCAAGAGCTGAAAATCAAATATGTGAAACGAATCGTGGAGGACGCAGGGATATACGTGGACCAGCTTTTCATCCATGACCCCGATGGTTTCATGGTTGAGCTCTGCAACTGCGAGAATTTTCCAGTAGAGCCCATCATGGAGTCTGACCCCCTGCCTGTGTAAGACGGTCTGCTCATATGCTGATGACTTCTCCAGACTCAAGAGAAAGGACTGCAATCCATCGTGGAGAAGCAGATGGCGCTGCGCGGGACAGGAGTTTGCGATGAGCGCATAGCTGTCATCAAACTACCCGTCAAATAAGCAATATCATATCTATACGAAGTAAATAATTGATTCACTGTTTCCATGAAAATACTGTAATAAAATAGAAAGGACGTTGTAAGCGAATATTGACTTTTGCATTAAGGTCCAGGATTGGTTTCCACCCTCCCGGGGCTCAGTGTCCGTCAAGTTAGTGAAGATTAAAAGAACCAACCACCAGTAGTGATCGTAGTAGTCCAGCGGCAGTAACAGTAAAAGTAATAGAGGCATGGACAGAGGTATCTTAACCAAGATATTTATGGAATAACATGCGAAAAATGCTTTGATATCGAATAGCACAAAGTTGCCTATCATTCCTAGATGGGACATATCAGATTCGTGTTGGTGTGCCCAGGTATAAAAATGCAAATCCCAAAGAGGTTTAACATACAAAGAAGTGCAGAGGAGGCAGGTAGGTTTTTTAAACGAAAGGCGTTTCCAATAATGTACAAACAATCATTTCCACACGAACATTGTTGAAGGTTAGAATTAAAAGTTTTGAAATATCTACAAATATTCACTATTTATGTTTTGAAAAATGCAGTTCAAGTATTAGAACGCAAGTGAGATTCCTACAACTATGTTTCTATTTTATCAAGGAATTTATTTTGATAAAATTGAAATTGTTAACGTGAAATATAGATAAATTGGGAAATTCATTTAAAGTAATTCCAAACACTATAGGATTAGGATGTTAGTATTCTTTATTCTATTTAAAATAAATAATATATTATTATTAGTATATAATAAGAACTTTTTTGGAGTGAATTTTTCAATTAATTCTCAATTAGCCATCAAAATTAAGTTGGAGATTTATTAATGATTATAAAAAGTTTATGGATGAATAAGATAGTTGGTAAGTATTACGTGAAGTGATTTTCAGTAATAGGTTTTGTGGAAAAAGATTAAATGAAAAAATTATCAAATAAAATAATAAATTGATTAGGCAATATTTTACTTTTTTGATAAGTCTTTCAAAGTTGTTTTTCAAAATACTCACATCTTAACATAAATTATGAAAAATAGTTTTCTATTAAAACATGAAGTATATTTAGAGGCCTCTTGAAGGATTGCACTTAATTTCTCCACATCTTGGCTCAAGGCCAAAGCCACTTCCTTCAGTCGCTGTGTTATTTCTGTTGAAGTATAACATAGTATTGTTGGGTGTTGTAGTGGAGGGTTCCACAACACCATTCCTTGGCTCATCTTTCAGAGCAGGGAGCTTCTATTCCTCAGAAAGGTTAGAGAGGAAGGTTTCAAAGCTGATTTGCATATGTTGGCATCAGGCCAAGCATCTCCCATCATCAATAGCGCAGTCCCTTCTCTAGACTGCGTTATTTCAGTGAGTATCTGCAGTGGGGGTTTGCACCACTATCTTGGAGGGTGAAATATTCAAGGATTGGATCAGCCTTTCACCTGGAAGATCCATTGAATGAGATTCAGCCATTAGTTGTAGCGTCTTTAGCTATCTCCATCCATATCTATTTTCTCAGTTGCAGTTGCTGCCTAGCAACTCTGGCATTTCTGCAAATTTTCAATTTGTATTTATATTCTAGCTAATCCATCTAAGGATTGTTGTACTATCATTTTCAGGGGTTGAGAGCTTGCTCCCCCACATTTCTTGAGCTGATACTATCATATCATTCTGTTATCATTTATTTTTTTGTAGTGTCTCCTACAAATTGCGCTGATATAGCCTTGTGTAAATTCTGTGTAGAAGTGTTCTTCAATTTCTTATACATGTTCTGTTGGGGCTCTCATTGCCTAGCTTGAGTGATTGATTCCCCAAAGAATTGTATACTTTGCTGCTATAATACCTAAGGGAAGGCTATTTGTATCTCCATGTCTCACATCTCATAATAATAATGTTTTTATTCCACTTCTTGTTCAAGAACTATTGCAGCCCCTTCATCGGGCACTTTTTGAAGGTAACTAGGTGTGGGAGACTTGTTTAGCCCACCTAGAGGGATTTCTTTTGAGCCACCTCTTGGATTTTGATCTTAGATACATTGATATAAGGGATCCAGGTCCTAGTTTCAAATCCTGTAGCATCCATTCCTGGAAAATGCGTTTTCCAGTCATGCCTTGCTAGCTGTTCCAAATTTGGAATATTATAGTGGTATCAAAGCAAAATTCTTGGCTCAACCTGTGAGTCTTAGCCAAAGAGATCAGAAGATTGAAGAGCATGGGTTTTATCTCATCATATTTCAGATCCATGAAGAACCTCCCCAAGGAGGATAAGAAAATAGAAGAGGAAGGTCCCTACACTTCCTATTCTCATCATGAAGGAGACAGAGAAATAAGAAGGAAAAAGACTCCAGCTTCTAGAGGAGCAAAAGGGGATAAGCTCACAAAGCTTCTTCCTAATTTTGTACATGATATTCATGAAGATTTCAAGAAGATATGGAGGGAGATGTATGAAGAATCTCCAAAAGAGTATGAGTCTAAAGAAAACTCTAGATTGATATCTGAGGAGTGTGAGCATGCAGCCACACCCTATGGTACACATCGCATTCACATGCCCAGGATTGATAGAAGGGAGATGGAAAGAGGAGAAAAGGTTGCTATGAGGGAAACTCTTAGTGATTTCCTAAAGGAGTATGAGTCTCAAACTCAGGAATTCTGAGATCATCTCATTTTTTCATAGTTTTGCAAGATCAAGGTGAAGGGAAGAGATCAATAGGATAGGTTTATTCTATCTACCTTTGAAGGTTCACCTACATGTTCAGCCAAAGTTTGGGTGGAGGAGTTATATACCTTCTTGCAGCAGCACCAAATTCTTGAAGATGAAGCCATCAGAGTTGCAGAACTGCATTTGAGAGGTAAGGCCTATGCTTGGTGGATCTTTGAATCCTTTTCTTTGAAAAATGTAAACACTGCATCTTATGCAAGTTTTAATAGGGCCTCAATGAAAATATTTGATAGGAGGATTCATGAGACACACATGGTGGGGCTAAACAAGGGAAATCAGATAAAACCCTTGCATGAAAATGCAATTCCACTTCAGAAACCCATGGAGGAGGCTAAAGACTTGCACCATACCTTGCCGGAAGAAAGTATTTCATCTCACACCTTTGAGCAAGGGAGCATGGGGATCTATTTTTCAAAGAGGAATCCAATCATTGGGAGGTTTCCCATTCATGTTGCAGAGGTTGAGGGCAACAACGTTGTTTCATCTAGATATTATCTAGTGCCTCATGCAGAGGAAGGAGGAGCTCTTACTCCAAGTAGAGGGATTCTTGCATGTTTGCAAGGAAGTCCCCAGGATCTCATGTGTGGAGATCAAGGAACAAATCATGTGCCATTTTTGAGAAGGTGTGGAACCATGGAGACACAAGGATGAACTAGGGAGAAGAACTAGCATCATGAGATGAGGACTCAGGGGTACACATCCCTATCCATTCCTGGAGGTTGTTACACCTAGGAGGGAGACTGGATTGTGCAGTGAGAGCATGGGCACATTTTTCCATTCATATATGCAGTCATCTCTTGATGATGATGTCTCATTGCATGGAGACATTTCACTATGGAAACCACTGGATCAGCAGAGAAGGATGGTTGCTTCACATATTGAGGCACCACTCATTGATTTCAGGAGGGTGGAGACCTTGGGAGAGTAGGGTACAACGTTGAGAGTCTTGGGTAGACCCAAGGAGGAGAGATGCATTCTCTCAACATCACTTTTACTCACTCACATTTCAGATTCTGCGTTGTGGTAGAAACAACAAGGGGAGGATAACAACCTTCCAACTTGCATCTTTGACATGGGAGATGTCAAAGAGGAGGATGACCATATGAAAAATTCTCTTCATGATAGTTCATTAGCACTGTCACTATGGAGGATAGATCCATATTGTAACTCCCAGCTATTGGTGGAGTATTCCAAGGATATTTTCGCTTGCATGATATTTGATGACCAGTTGCATGAGGAGGGATATTTAGTCAGGGATGGGGTCATCTAATATCATGGTAGGATCTTCTTATATGGAGCTTCCAAGCTCAAGGAGAAGTTGCTACAAGCAGCTTATGAAGATTTACTTTTCAGCCATACTTATTCTTTGAGAGCATACCACACCATCATGGAGGGGCATTTTTGGAAGGGGCTTGAGGAGGAGATATATTAGCATATGAGGAGATGCCTAGATTATATGGAGATGGAGGAGTTAGCACATCCACCTCTTCTCTCCTTGAGGATGAGAGGGGACTCATTTATGAGCCACTACCTTTGTATGAGAAGAATATATGGTAAGGGTATTCATTGCTGTTTACATGATTATCTTTATAATGTATATATGCATCCCTTAACCATACATGTGCAGGATGATGCTACAAGGGGGAGCATTCTTTTTTCTAGACCTCATGGTTTAGTTGAGGCCATAAGCATGATTGATGGCCATTCCCTAGGAAGATTTGCGGAAGAGATATATTATGGAGGACATGCTCATTCTACACCTTGCATCATTCACTTCCTCCATATTTATGAGGATATTGGGGCAGCAAGTAAGTGGTTGAGAAACCACATCTTTTATCAGTCTCTATTGCAGTTGAGGGTCAAGCTGCCTTGGTTACACTTGAGGGACCATTGTCCTTCTCATTTGTTACATATGGAAGCAAGCATGATTCTCATTTTTTCTCCCTATGGTTCTATTGTTTATGTCTTAATGAGGAGCATGTTGGGGAGAGAGACACATTGGATGGATGTGTCCTTTGAGGGAGAAACTCCTCACACTTTTTAAACTACATGTTCTAAGGGGAGCATTGGAGATGGTATGGCCACTAGAGCATCACATTTGTTTCCTTATGAGGTGAGCCATATGATGAATGAGATGCCATATGATGGTGATTTCTAACTCATCATATATGGGGACATTTGGGCCAGCATGATTTGCAGCGTTGGAGGAGAGATATTTGGAGATTTAGTCCTCACCTTGCCACTTGAGGGAAAACATATTGCAGCCCAAGATCAGCCAAAAATCTACACTTATCATGAGTGGAGAGATGGATAGCATGGGGTAGGCTACATTGTCTACCATATGTAGATTTTCATCCCACCTACTTTTCTGGAGCCAAATGTGGAGGACAGCTTTCAAGAGTTGCCTAGTTGGGTGGTAACTCATTTTGCATGGCTAATAGCTTGGGGATGGAGGATCCATATGGGAGAGATAGTTCCCATTATATTTCAGATACCATTCCTCAAAGGGACCTCTATACATCACTTTTCTATCCTATTGAGTATTTCCCCTTTACACGACGATAACTTGATAACTGACTTGCATCCTAAGGAGGAGCAATGTGGGAACTTGATTGATGAGATCACATCTCTTTGCTTGGAGGATATCATCATACATGGATGATATAGGGAGAGGAGGAGAAATAACTCAGTTCGATCCTTGCTCTTGCTTAAGGACAAGCAATCTTTAAGAGGGGAGGATTGTAATGTTCCAAAATTAGCATGAAGATAACTTGAACATTAATTTTTCTCATGCCATCTAGGAGATGAATAAAATGGGTGAGGAGACCCATGAGTAGGAATTAAATCCCTCATAGTGTGAAAGGGATCAATGGAGCAACTTTATTTTGCACCTTCCAATGTGAAAAGGGGAAAATGGATGAGGACAAGGTCAAGTTTGACCAAGTCAACAACACTGCCTAAGAGGGTGTGGCTTGCTTGGGAAGACAACATAGTTTGAGAGGGAGGAAGATCACTTGTGGAAGAAACCATAATGTGTGGGGTCTAGGGAAAAGAGACGTTCACTTGCATAAAAGGAGGAAGAGGTAGCCATAGAGAGACGTGTTTGAGTGTTTTGATTATTGGTCTAATAGACTATTTGCAGTCTCTGGCTGTTTAGCTGAGTTGCAATGCTGTTTAACTCGAGGGATTCCTATTTAGGATTTCCTCTCCTTCTTTATAGACCTCTTGAAGGATTTCATTTCATTTCTCCACATCTTGGCTCAAGGCCAAAGCCACTTCCTTCAGTCACTGCGTTAATACTGCTGAAGTATAATGTAGTGTTGCTAGGTGTTGCAGTGGAGGGTTCCACAACACCATTCCTTGGCTCATATTTTAGAAGAGGGAGCTTCTATTCCTTGGAAAGGTTAGTGAGGAAGGTTTCATAGCTGATTTTCATATCTTGGCATCAGGCCAAGCATCTCCCATCATCAACAGTGCAGTCCCTTCTCTAGACTACGTTATTTCAGTGAGTATCTGCAGTGGGGGTTTGCACCATTTTCTTGGAGGGTGAAATCTTCAGGGATTGGATCAGCCTTTCACCTAGAAGATCCATGGGATGAGATTCAACCATTAGTTGATCCAGGGTAAAATCTTGATACCCTTAACCAAGACCTTTTAATTCGGCTGATAAATAGAATTGCATTTAATTAAAGACGTTAAAGAACTGAAATGAAAAATTGTAGCTGTAAATAAGAGGAACATAAATGAACAAGATCAAAAATCATAAGTACACATCGTTTGATGACGGAGTTCGTCCAGGAGGGACTACATCTCCGGGCCTCGGTGTCAAGATGGTGTAGGCCACTGCATTATGTGTTGTAAGAAGAGATGTACATGGATGTGTTTCCCTATGACATACAAGGAAAAATCGCCCTCACGCAGGAGTGGCTTGACTTCTTTAAGAGATGTTCTACTGCAGAACTCTCATACATAAAGAAAGAATCCTATCAGTATGACCATAGCTGACATGTAGCAAATGAGACTATCCCGCCAATCCTGGCAAACAAGGGATCTCAACAATACACATATGAAAAAGAGCATCCCGCCAATGTGGCATGAAAGGGACTCATACATGACACAAATCCATAGCTAAAAGTACATCAATAACAACACAAAGCAAGATCCCACAACTCATGTATCAACCGGGATCTGCAAGACATAATGCATCTCAACGAGAAATAAATGAAGAAGTACCTGGAATACACATCATATACCTCATGCTGCCATTTGCTGAAGGCTGAGCAACTCTGCGGCTGAATCTATAAACACCATCAATCTTGTAGCGTCGAGAAAGGTGAAAACGACTGCTCACATGTGCAAAACTGACACCGTCATAACCCACTTCCAAAAGTGGCTGAAAAATCGAAAACTCAGATGCAGAAACTGAGCACGCCATCACACTCGTGGAACTGAGTAGTGCTGAAATGACATAAAATTTGTCCCATTTGGACAAAGTCAAAATTTCGCCCTCTTGAAAATTTGCCTCAATCGAGGTTCCGCCTGCCTCTTTTCTGGCTCATGGTTCCACATGCACCTGCAATAAAAAAATAATAAATCTTGAATTCCGTGCGCGCTGCTCCATTTTCTGGGCGCACTGGTCTGTAATTAAAAAAATATTAAACTCGAATTCCGTGCATGCTCTCCCGCTCCTCCATGGCTTTGGGCGCACTTACAAAACTCTGAGTTTAAATAAGAACTCGTGGGCGGAATTAACAACGCAGCTGTTGGGCGCAATGTTAAAACGGTGTAATAATAGACATGGGGTCAGGAGATCAAATCCCGCCCATGCCAATCCTGGAGCATTAGTTTTTATAATAAACAATATTATATTGTTTTTGGGGGGCCAGACCCGCATTGGGCGGCCTGCCCCAACCATCTCCGTTACACATTTTAGAATTGGGCGCGAGTCCTTTTTTCTTAAAACCACATTTGTTTTGAATACCATATATGAGGGGGGGTCGGGTCCGCATTGGGCGGCCCACCCCATTAACTCCTGCTGGCACCATTTTTAATGGGTTGTTGTTTTAAGTTGGGCCGCCCGTGGAGCGGGCCAGCCTTTGAGGCCAGGCAGGTTCGATTCCTGCCGGCCCATTTATATATGGTGCCACATATGCCGACGGGGGTGGCGGGGGTCACGGCCCCCACCCCCTTTTTTTTAAATAAATTTTTGTTAATAAAACAAACTTATGCGTTTTGAAAAATTCGGTTTTGGACCGAAGGAGTGCAATTAACCAGGCCACAATTTCGCCCGAAATCTGGCCTGAGCTTGCCAGAACCCGGTGGCCGGAAAAATTCCAATTTGTGTCCTCTTTAAGGCTGCCCAGTCACCAAGTCAACCTGGAACTTTGACCGCTTATAACTTCTTCATACGGACTCGGAATTGAGTGCTGTCTGCGCCGTTGGATTCAGAAAGACGAGATCTACAACATGAACCTGGTTCAAGAATATTTTGAACACTTTGATTTTTGAGCCTTTTACTCAGGCCACTTGTACCTGTACCTGATTAATCCACCTGGATCAATCCTCCACACTGAGGAGCTTTTGGTCCTCCAAAAGCATCAAGCTTTACATATCATCATCTATCTGCAACTGTCGTTGAAAGGCGCATCCCCACATGACTCCTTCACCTGGCGTACTTCGGAATCAAGATGCAAAGCCATCATGTACAACTGCTACAATGTGATGTCTGAAAAGGCACATCCCTTGAAGACTCCTTCACCTTACGTACTTCAGAATCAAGATGCAAATCCAACACTTGCAACTGTTGAAATGCAAATGTCTGAAAAGGCACATCCCTTGAAGACTCCTTCACTTCTGTCTTTCGGAATCGGAATGCCAACACCTGCCTAAAGCTACAACGAACATTACATTCTCAATGTGACCAATAATGACCCAGATGTTTCCATACTTGCCACGAGTTTATAACATGTACTCGGTGGTCAAGCTTACAACAAAATGGAAATCATACATCAACAAAATTACAAGACCAAACCTCATCATCGCATTTCGAAGTGATGGCAAAACTCCTCATCACTTTTACATGAAAGAAATGCATCAGACGACTCATAGAACATGACCAAAACATAATCATCACATCTCAAAGTGATGGCAACATATCATCACTTTTACATGAAAGAGATCTAACACACGACTCATAAAACAAGGCCAAAAAGAAATGTCATGGTCACTTAAACGAGTGATGGAAACACATCATCACATTCATAATAAAAATGCGACAAATGACTTACAAGCATGGCCATGAAAAGCTTAACATCTCTAGAAAAAAACAATCTAGAAGAACCACTTCTCATTTATTAAAACGAGTGGATCATCTCCTTGTGGCGAACTTGCTTGTCGATCAACTCTTTTGACTGGTGCATGCACGGGTGCTTTGTCTTTACGGCACTGCTCTGGATGAAGTTTCCAGCATGTGGCTCTTTGGTGGCCACTTCGGTCACAATGGGTGCAAAATTTCTTTTTCCTCCAAACCTGCTTAACTGATTTCTTTTCCTGTTGGGGAGAAGGCTTTTCATGCCTCTTCCTTCTTTGTGCTGCCATCCTCTTCCAGCACTTAGAAATCACATGTTTATTTAAACCACAAAAATAACAAGTTTTACGATGCCATACTTTACGACTGTGGTTATCAACTTTATTGTAATCAAAATGCACTCTAGAATAATGAGACTTAGTATACCTTCTGCGGTGGTCTCTGGTGCGATCATGATGATGGGAGCTTGCCTCGGTTCCTTCACTGCAACGTGCACTGCCGTGGAATGATGGCGAAGTGTCCCTATCATTCCTCTTCCTTGGAGAGTTCATCAGTATCTGTTTGCCCTTGATGTCCTTCAAACATCCTTCACCACTGTACCCCAAACCTGCATAACGAGGTCGTTGCACAACCTCCAATGGTTCGGTGATGCCTTGGCCATGAATGCCAAGTCCTCCTCCTCTGTACCCCATTTTAGTGAGGAGCCTCATGCCGATACCTGTGATGGGTATCTCCACACTTCCAACTGAAATTATATCATGTGAAGAAAATGAAGAAAAATCAACACTGTTTACCTTAGGTGTTGATTGCGAAACAGATGAAGAAAGCTGTTGTAAGCCTTCGTTGTTGCGCTTCACTTCTGTCACTGCCTCTGACATGGCTTGTAGCTGAAGCTGCATCTGCTGCATCTCATCCTTCTCTTTCTGTAGGAATGCTTTTAAGGCATCATGATCTCTATGAAGAGTTTCTCTGTTGCATTTCAAATCTTCCCACGCCTCTTTCGTGGCTTGCAACTGAAGTTGCAACCGTTGCTTCTCCTCCTTCTCTTTGTGTAGGAATGCCTTCAAGGCATCATGATCTGCTTGCAGAATTTCATTGTTGCGCTTCCAATCTTCCCACGCTTCTGTTGTGGCTTGCAACTAAAGCTGCAACTGTTGTTTGTCCTCCTTCTCTTTGTGTAGGAGGATCTTCATTTCTTCATTCTCTGCTGCTTGTTTTTCATACACCTCGTACAATATGTCCGCTTTCTCGGACACCCTGAGCATGGTTTCGTACATGTCCTTGACACTTTCCATGGCTCAACTCAGCAAACGTTCAATGTTCACACCTACAATCCAATCAGCAAGAATACCTGCTCTGATACCACTTGATCCAGGGTAAAATCTTGATACCCTTAACCAAGACCTTTTAATTCCGCTGATAAATAGAATTGCATTTAATTAAAGACGTTAAAGAATTGAAATGAAAAATTGTAGCTGTAAATAAGAGGAACATAAATGAACAAGATCAGAAATCATAAGAACACATCGTTTGATGACGGAGTTCGTCTAGGAGGGACTACATCTCCGGGCCTCGGTGTCAAGATGGTGTAGGCCACTGCATTATGTGTTGTAAGAAGAGATGTACATGGATGTGTTTCCCTATGACATACAAGGAAAAATAGCCCTCACGCAGGAGTGGCTTGACTTCTTTAAGAGATTTTCTACTGCAAAACTCTCATACATAAAGAAAGAATCCTATCAGTATGACCATAGCTGACATGTAGCAAATGAGACTATCCCGCCAATCCTGGAAAACAAGGGATCTCAACAATACACATATGAAAAAGAGTATCCCACCAATGTGGCATGAAAGGGAATCATACATGACACAAATCCATAGCTGAAAGTACATCAATAACAACACAAAGCAAGATCCCACAACTCATGTATCAACCGGGATCTGCAAGACATAATGCATCTCAACGAGAAATAAATGAAGAAGTACATGGAATACACATCATACCTCTGTGCGCCATTGTAAGGCTAGAAAGCAACTCTATGGTGAATGCGAAAACACCATCAATCTTGTAGCGTCGAGAAAGGTGAAAACGACTGCTCACATGTGCAAAACTGACACCGTCATAACCCACTTCCAAAAGTGGCTGAAAATTTGAAAACTCAAATGCAGAAACTGAGCACGCCATCAAACTTGTGGCGCTGAGTAGTGCTGAAATGACATAAAATTTGTCCCATTTGGACAAAGTCAAAATTTCGCCCTCTTGAAAATTTGCCTCAATCGAGGTTCTGCCTGCCTCTTTTCTGGCTCATGGTTCCACATGCACCTGCAATAAAAAATAATAAATCTTGAATTCCGTGCGTGCTGCTCCATTTCCTGGGCGCACTGGTCTACAATTAAAAAAATATTAAACTCAAATTCCGTGCGCGCTCTCCCGCTCCTCCATGGCTTTGGGCGCACTTACAAAACTCTGAGTTTAAATAAGAACTCGTGGGCGGAATTAACAACGCAGTTGTTGGGCGCAATGGTAAAACGGTGTAATAATAGACATGGGGTCAGGAGATCAAATCCCGCCCATGCCAATCCTGGAGCATTAGTTTTTATAATAAACAATATTATATTGTTTTTGGGGGGCCAGACCCGCATTGGGCGGCCCGCCCTAACCATCTCCGTTACACATTTTAGAATTGGGCGCGAGTCCTTTTTTCTTAAAACCACATTTTTTTTGAATACCATATATGAGGGGGGGTTGGGTCCGCATTGGGCGGCCCACCCCCTTAACTCCCGCTGGCACCATTTTTAATGGGTGGTTGTTTTAAGTTGGGCCGCCCATGGAGCGGGCCGGCCTTTGAGGCTGGGCAGGTTCGATTCCTACCGGCCCATTTATATATGGTGCCACATATGCCGACGGGGGTGGCGGGGGTCACGGCCCCCACCCCCTTTTTTTTAAATAAATTTTTGTTAATAAAAAAAACTTATGCGTTTTGAAAAATTCGGTTTTGGACCGAAGGAGTGCAATTAACCAGGCTACAATTTCACCCGAAATCTGGCTTGAGCTTGCTGGAACCTGGTGGCCGGAAAAATTCCAATTTGTGTCCTCTTTAAGGCTGCCCAGTCACCAAGTCAACCTGGAACTTTGACCGCTTATAACTTCTTCATACAGACTCGGAATTGAGTGCTGTCTGCGCCGTTGGATTCAAAAAGACGAGATCTACAACATGAACCTAGTTCGAGAATCTTTTGAACACTTTGATTTTTGAGCCTTTTACTCAGGCCACTTGTACCTGTACCTGATTAATCCACCTGGATCATTAGTTGTAGCATCTTTAGCTATCTCCATCCATATCTATTTTCTGAGTTGCAGCTGCTGCCCAACAACTCCGACATTTCTGTAGATTTTCCATTTGTACTTATATTCTAGCCAATCCTTCTAAGGATTGTTGTACTATTATTTTCAGAGATTGAGAACTTGCTCCCCCACATTTCTTGAGCTGATATTGTCATATCATTCTGTTATCATTTATTTCCTTGCAGTGTCTCCTATAAACTGCGCTGATATAGCCTTATGTAAATTCTGTGTAGCAGTGTTCTTCAATTTCTTATACATGTTCTGTTGGGGCTCTCATTGCCTAGCTTGAGCGATTGATTCCTCAAAGCATTGTATACTTTTCTGCTATAATATCAAAGGGAAGGCTATTTGTATCTCCATGTCTCACAACTCATAATAATAATGCTCTTATTCCATTTCTTGTTCAAGAACTGTTGCAAACCCTTCTTCGGGAACTTTTTGAAGGTAACTAGGTGTGGGAAACCTATTTAGCCCACCTAGAGGGATTTCTTTTGAGCTGCCTCTTGGATTTCGGTCTTAGATACATTGATCTAAGGGATGTAGGTCCCGGTTTCAAATCTTGTAGTAGCCATTCTTGGAAAATGCGTTTTCCAGTCATGCCTTGCTAGTTGTTCCAAATTTGGAATATTACAAAATAAACCTAATTATCATTATGTATAAACATAATATAAATTTAAAATATAGAGAGATTTAGGTATGATAAATAAATAAATAGGAGGTATGGTAAATAAGTAAAACCTTTTTTTATATTTACTCCATAAACCTCTTTATATTTACAAAAACTCAAAAAAGAGGTTTTATTTAGGTGAAGCCTATAGGCCAAATACCATGGGACAAATTATTATTAATACCATGGGCTAAATACCATATTTATAAAATATATATGGTAAATAAATAATTCAATGTAAAATAGGTATAAAGAGGCATGATAAATATGTAAAAACATACCAAATATCATTATAAATCAACATCTAATTATATACCAAGCCTATGGGCGAAATGCCATGGTAAATAAAAGAGGTATGGTAAATAAATAAAACCTCTTTTTACATTTACTCCATAAACCTAGTTATATTTAAGAAAACTAAAAAAAGAGGTTTTATTTAGGTGAAGCCTATGGGCCAAATTATTATTATTACCATGCCAACAAAACATTATTAGCCCTAAATTAATATTAAAAGATTATTATTATTCTTATTATTATCAAATCTAATATTCATATTAATATTATTATATTTAATAACTTTGGATTAATACAATATTAAATTTTTTATATTATAATATAAATTAATATATCATGATATATATTAACTCTAGATATATATGGGAGGGGAGAACAAAGACATAGAGTGATAAAGGTGGAGAGATAGGGGGAGTGAAAAGGGAGAGATCAGGATAAACTCGAGGAAAGGGGAGAGGAGGAATGAAGAGGGAGAGAGGGAGAGGAGTGAGAGAGGTAGAAAAGGGTAAGAGAGGAAGAGGGAGACATAAATATGGAGGGGGGAGAGAGGAGGAGAGAGGGAGGGAGATAGTGAGAGCATTGGAGGGCAGAGAGAGAGAGAGAGAGGAAGGATGGGAGAGGGGACTTGAGAGATAGGAGGAGAGAGGAAAGGATATAGAGATGGAATTGGAAGGGGATAGATGGAGGGAAGAAAAAATACATAGAGAGTGAGAAGTGGAGAGAGAGAGGGAGTTACAAGTGAGATATGGAGAGAGAGAGTTTGTATATTTAGCAGTGAGATAAAGATACAAAGAATGAGAGATGGAGAGAAGGTGGGGAAGAAGGAGAGAGAAGGAGAAATTTAGGGATATATTAGCATAGTTTGAGAGAGAGAGAGAGAGAGAGAGAGAGAGAGAGAGATATGATTGGATGGAAAATAAATAGAGAGAGAGAGAGTGGGTGGGGGGGAGATAGGAAGGACGAGATATAGGACTTGAGAGAGAGAGAGGAAGAGAGTGATGGGGGAAGAGAGAGGATTGGAGGGAAAAGAGAGAGAGGGAAAGCGAGAGAGATGGGGGAAGAGAGATGGAGGTAGGAGAGGAAGGGAGAGAGATGAAGGAAGAGAGAGAGGAGGAGAGAGGGAGGGAGAGAGGAGGAGAGAGGGATCGAGATAGGAGAAGAGAGGGAGGGATAGAGAGATGGAGTTGGAGGTTAAGAGAGGGAGGGAAGAAGAAATACATAGAGATAAAGAAGTGAAGAGAGAGAGAGAGTGACAAGGAAGAAATAGAGAGATTATGTGTATGTTTGGGGGTGAGATAAAGAGAAAAATAAGGAGAGATAGAGGGAACAGGGGGAGAAGGAGAGAGGGAGGGATATAGTAACATACTTGGAGGGTGAAGAGAGAGAGAGAGAGAGAGAGAGAGAGAGAGAGAGAGAGAGAGAGATACGTGGGAGAGAAAGGGAGAGAGGGGAAGAAAGAGAGAGAGTATGTGAGAGAGTGGAGAAAGGGAGTTAAAGAGAGATGGAGTTGGAGGGAGAGAGGGATGATTATTTCTTGCACTCAATGCATTGATTTTAGTGTGGATGGTGATTTCTAATCCTATTTGATTTCTTGCACTATATGCATTGATTTTAGTGTAGATGTTGAGAGAGAGAGAGAGAGAGAGAGAGAGAGAGAGAGAGAGAGAGTAAAATATAGAGGAAGGTAGGAGATAAAGGTAGAGAGAGGAAGGACAAGAGAGAGGACATGAGGGAGAGAGGAAGAGAATGATGGGGGAAGTGAGAAAATTGGAGGGAAAAGAAAAAGATAGAGAGAGAAGGAGAGAGAGGAAGGACGAGAGAGAGGAGGAGAGAGGGAGGGAGATAGAAGCATAAATGGAGGGATAAAGAGATGGAGTTGGAGGGGGAGAGAGGGAGGGAAGAAGGAATACATAGAGACTGAGAAGTGGAGAGAGAGAGATGAAATGACAAGGGAGATATGGAGAGATTTTGTGTATGTTTTGGGGTGAGATAAAGAGACAAAGAAGGAGATATGGAGAGAATGGAGGAGAGAAGGAGAGAGGGATGGATATAATAACATAGTTGGAGGGTGAAGATATATCTGTGTGTGTGTGTGTGTGTGTGAAATAAATGGAGAGAGAGGAAGGAAGAGGGAGGAGGTGAGAGTGTGGAGAGATGGAGGGAAAGATATATGTAGTTCGAGGGGGGGAGATAGGGAAGAAGATTTCTTGCACTAGATGAATTGATTTCAGTGTAAATGGTGATTTCTAATCCATTTTTATTATTTTCACTGGATGCATTGATTTTAGTGTAGATGTTTATTTCTAATTATATTTAATTGCTTGCACTAGATGCATTGATTTCAATGCAGATGATTTCTAATACTATATGATTTCTCACACTAAATGCATTGATTTCAATGTAGACGGTGAATTCATATGCTATTTGATTGCTTGCACTAGATGCATTAATTTCAGTGTATATGTTGATTTCTAATTATATTTGACTGCTTGCACTAGATGCATTGATTTCAATGTAGATGATTTATAATCCTATTTGATTTCTTGCACTAAATGCATTGATTTCAGTGTAGATTGTGATTTCTAATCCTATTTGATTGCTTGCACTAGATGCATTGATATCAGTGTAGATGTTGGTTTCTAATATTATTTTCTTACTTGCACTAGATGCATTGATTTCGGTGTAGATGTTGATTTCTAATCCTATTTGATTACCTACATTAGATGCATTGATTTTAGTGTAGATGTTTTTTCTAATATTATTTGATTGTTTTCATTAGGTGCATTGATTTCATTGTAGACGTTGATTTCTGATTTGATGTAATTGGATGTACATTAATGGTACATTAATTTTAAAGTGATTGGATTAACATTGTTCATTGATTTCATTGTAAGCACACAAAATTATTGACAATGTACATTAATCTTTGTGTTATAGTAATTCAACCTATTAATATTGAAGAGCAAGAGAGATAATGTATGATGTTTAGTACAATAGTTCGAGCTAAATATTTAAATGGTTTATGATTTCAATTGTCCTTTTCATATAATCGATATGAAAAGATGACAAAACTAACAAGGGCAACAATAAGGATATTAGAAGAAAATAAATTGAGATTGATCACAATGAAGACTATTTGTAATTGATTGCATTCTTATTATTTTGATTTTCTATCATTCAACACTATTACATTGTCACTTTTCATTCAAAAATTTTATTTCATCATTAAAGTTATTAACAATATTTATCATCTAAAAAAACTGAGGTAACTAAGAAAATTTTAAAATTAAAATGACGAGATAAATATCAAACATATTTACAATATATAAAATGATTATATTTATGTTATTTGTATTTACATATTATTGATAAAATTAACCATATGTTTGATAGACTTTCCTCGCCCGCACATGACTGAAACCATCCTAGATCCATCTTAACTCTGGATCTATCAAGCGCCGAGAGGGATCAAATCTCTCGAGGTGCAAACATTTCCTCATGTTTTGGACTCAAAAAATAGGTTTTCACCTTGAGATATTTGATCCCTCTTGAGGCTTGATAGAGCCAGAGTTAAGATGGATCTAGGCTGGTAACTATAAATCTTCCTTGTAACTCTAAATTTGAGTTCTATTTGAGTATGTCACCAAAGTGTTTGACAAAATGTATGAGTGAACATTGTCTCATAGATGCTAGGTTTGATGGTATTTCTTGTCACAAGGATTCACTATCTTTCCATAGGGTTAGTGTCATAAAACTTTGCTCCAATATTATTATTACAATATGTGCTATTTTGTCTGCATCATAACTAATATCTACTTCTAAATTATCTTGACCATAGACAAAGAACTTGGGTTTGAGAACTATGGATATTTAACCTTTGCAGGGGTTTTTAGGTCTACCATAAGGCTTATTGTGACTTAAACTATGGCAATATATTTGACAACCCTATAGGTATCTCTAGTACCATGTTGGAAATTCAATTTGCAAGCATGAATTTCTAATACAAGATAATTACTTGTGAGTATTATTCTTCTTTTAGCCTTTATTCAATCTTCATCAAGAAATTATACTTCAACATTTCAATCATTCAAGTTTGTGTACATATCTATTAATTCTAATAGGCCTTGCTAGTCTATTAACAAGGATTTTCTCTTAGGATATCCATGAAAAAACAACAAAATGATTTAGCTTTTATTTTTGTAGAACAATAATTCTCAAAGATGGACAACATGGTCACATAAAATAACGATATTGGCATGTTTAGCTCTGATACCGACATTATGAATTTCAATTTTGAAAGTGCGAATTTTGAAATTCAGAAGTATCAATTTTGATCCCAAAATGGTAAGTTCCAATTCTGAAATTATAAATTTTGATTCCAAAAGTGTTAATATTAAATTGTTACAATGCATATATTGATTTCAATATTTTGAATTTATTTTCTAAGGTGTATAGAATATCTAAGTCCAAGATTCATGTAATTGTAAACATTTTTTTGTGTATGAATAGCATCATAATGACATAAATTACTAAATATATCAATGTTGAAGAGACATAATAAGAAAAAACAAGTATAACAATCATTGCATTATAAATTTATACCTTTTTCAAAAACATTTGAGGAAATCTGCAATAAGGTTCCATATAAACAAAATGATGACCCTGAGTTTGTTTTTTTTACCATCTTCCTCACCTTAGCTAAAAATACTAAAACTTGTTTTAATTGTGGAAAATATATTAACAAAACCTATATCCCAAGAAAGAAGATAAAAATAAACATTCAATATTTACATGAAGCAACAAGTATTAATTAAAAATAACTACTAGATATGAGTTCTTACACGATATAAGGCATTAAAAAATGACAAGTGTAGAGGTTTTTAGTTCTCCATTTAAATACATCTTTGTTTGTCAACATCATTATGACTTCCTCAATTTTATTTAACTTGTTCTCATTGCACCTCATTTGCCTCAACTCCCTTCCAATTTACTTTTATTATCTTTCCCTTGCATACTTCCATTCATCTATGGAGACCATTATTTTTGTTCCAACAATTCACTATTGTATTCTTTTTAAACATTTTTTTAACAAAACTTTATTTTTCCTTGCTACTATTATGGGATTCCACAAATGAACCACTATTTTGTATGTCTTAGTGGAAACATATAAATATTTGTAGACATTACCCTTTATCATACCTAACCAAATTTCATAATGTGGGCTTGACGATCACACTATGATCATTTTAACATCTTATATAAGAGAGAAATTATGTCTAAGGTTGTTACATATAGGTCCAATGTAGTGATTCTCAATAGTATAGGCACTACCACTTAAGTAAGCTTCCATGAATTCATGTATGGGTTGTATATGATCATTGCTTCTTATTTATTGAATTAGGAATGGCTAGTAATTATTTGTTGAGTGCTCAATGGTAAAAACGTGTGTCCATGGATTTTAATATATTCTCCCAATAAGTTATCTTATGATGCCAATATTGTCTCCCTCAGTTATATCGATGGAAAAAAATCACCTTCATCAACATTAGGGACACCACCTAGTTATATCCCTAAATCAGACTCTTTTCCATTTGGAATGGTGGTTCTGACTGGTTCAATTACATCTAGCTACCCATAAAAAGGAATTTCTCCAACAAATGGAGACTTAAGAGGTATGGAAGATAATGGAGAGAGTGACATTGGGTTGATTGATTACGATATGTGTTGTAAATCAAACAAAAAAATAAATTAAGCTCTATACTAAATAATCTAGGTATTCATATGTTGATCTGAACTAGAAAGACATTGTGTTACTGAAAATATAGATTAACAACTTATAACATTAATTAAATAAATCTAATATGATTATTTCAATTACATAGTTAATTGAATTAATGTTAACACATTCACATACAATTTCAAGATCATGTTTAACTTATACTTATTAACAAAGAAAGGAACACATTAATAGTGATAATATTTCATTCAAAAATTAAAAGCATAAGAAACATTTCATATTTCAGGATTCCACTTATAAATTTGAAAACAGAACTAATAAAAGTACCAAATTTTCTTTACTTGTATTAGACGTGGAATCAAATGGTTATAATATTCAAATTAAGAAAAAGTAGTGTACAATAGTGCAACAAGGATTTCCTTTCAAAATTTCAGAACCCTTTGATTTGGGTTTGGGATGGGCTTAAATATATTTTCAAAAATTGGAGGTAATAAGTAAAATTCCTACATTCCCTCTACTAAAACAAAACAAACTATAGAAAAATATATATTTGTTACAAATGAATAAAATTGGTCAATTCGATGGAGGAACTACAAATGAGGAACCGGTGGGCATTTTCCATTGCTATTAGACTTATAGAAATGGTGTCAACTTAGGAGGAGAATGCGGTTTGATATGCATCTGCCAGTTGATTACTTGTGCCTATAGCGAAGGGAGAAACTGAGTAACCTACTCAATAATAACCCTAATAACATGTAGGTAACTATGAGGCTTAACCAAGAATGCCTAGGTTGATTCAAAATATACTTTTGACAACTGTTCAACCTTATTACTGCATTCATCTCTGTCATTTTTTGAATTTACTTTCAGTATACCGGTGGATTTTCAACAAGAAAATGCACCACCTACTAGTGTGGGATTCCAGTCACACATGAGTGAGGAATTTAGTGACACATTAGTGCTAAATGTGGGCGTCTAATTTTTAAATAAATTGGACAATAAATTGTAATCTTATCTCATAACGACTTGTAATAGTTAACTAAGTGTGATAGACTTATTTAGCTCAAGAATTTCGGGTTGAGGGTCAAAGGTGAGGCATGTAGAGAGATTCTATTATTTTCAGGGTCCAGTTGCAATTGTAGCACTATTGTGGTTTGAGTGCAATCATTTAACTCAAATTAATTGATTTAACATCAATTTAACTAGTTCTAATTGAGTGATGAGCTAGTGGAAGGTTACGTGAATTAAATTATATTTAATTCACAAGTATTGATCTACCAAGTAAATGATGATTCACTATTAATAGCTGCATGCATGTCAATTCTGATGAAAACCCAAAATTAGATTTAATTCACAAGTATTGATCTACCAAGTAGATGATGATTTGCTATTAATAGCTGCATGCATGTCAATTCTGATGACAACCCAGTTGATACAAAGGTTAAAGGTAAGTTAACTATCAATTGTATTATTAGCGAATTTCCCGAGTGCAATTATAAAGCCAAAGGAAGCCCATGAAGGATTGCGTAGTCAAGGAGGGTTGGAGTTTCTAGTTAATAGGAATTATTTTTCCTAGGGATTGTGTGAGCAAGGTAGGCTGAAGGTGGGCAGGAAATTGACTATGTATTGGTCCAATTTTTCCTAGATCAGTGTGAGAATATTGGTAGAGTGTATGAGGTTCTTGTGAGCACACTACATTGTATTGTTTCATGATTCCTTGGCTGATTATACAATAGAGATGGAGGGGTTTTGAGAAATTATTTTCCCCAGGAAAATTTTGTGTTGTGAGATTGATTTACTTCCTTCTCTTACTTGCATGTGATTGAGCGATCATGATTTATATTCTGCAAATATTGTATAAGGATTCAATATCTTGTTTTAGTACATTTGATGATTAGATTGAATCCATTGGTGTAATTTCTACATGGTATCAGAGCACCAATGAATCACAATAGCAGAGAAGAAATTGAGTTTGTGTTGAACAATATTCAAATTTTCACATACATTCTTTGGAGCTAGAAGCTAACCAGGATGTCTTTCACAGGCTTGAGACTCAAATATGCACTCGAGGGAAATTCGAACTATATTGCATGGAGGGACAGGATGGAGGTAGCATTGGAGGATAATGGGTTAAAGGAGTTCATTGACACTGATATTCTTGAACCCAATCAGGCTGATGCTGCGCTACATGAAGCATAGAGGAATAATGTTGCAAAGGCGAGGAGGATCTTATTATAGGGAATTCGAGATCATATTGTCTCGAGTCTCGATGGAAAGGCAACTCCATATGTTATGTGGAAGGCTTTGGCGGATCTATTTCAAAGAAGTAGTGACCATAGAAAATTGGCACTCAAGGACAAGCTCAAAAAAATCAAAATGGAGAAAGGCAACACAATCTAGAAATACTTGACCAAGTTCACTCAATGTCGAGATGAGGTTGGAAGTGTTGGGATTACTGTAGCTAATGATGACTTGGTGAGCCTAGCACTTATAGGCCTTCCCAAGAGCTGGCATAGTTACCAAGACTTTGTGAATGGGAGGGAGAAGTTACCAGATTGGAAGCGACTATGGTCAGATTTGGTACAAGAAGAGTTACGACAAAATACCAGGGATGGATCCTCATCCAAGACTGATGATGAGGAAAATTGTGCCTTTTCTGGTAAGACAAAGAAGGGGAAGGGGAAGAAGTCCTATTCCAAATCTGAGACCAGCAAAGAAGGAAAGAAGTGTGAAATGTCGAAGGTGAAATGTTTTCATTGTCATGATCATGGACACTATGCCAGAAATTGTCCATAAAAGAAGAAGAAGAACAACAGGGCTCTAGGAGCTACAGTGGGTGAAGCCTTGCACGCCTCACAATTTGAGTTGGAATTCTCTCTCATCACATGCATGGTGTCAAATGTGATGGGATCTATGTGGTACTTGGATATTAGAGAATATTTACACATGAATGAAACAAAGAACTCTTTTGTAGCTTGGAGGAGAAGGATCTTCAGATGAACATCGAGATGGGTGATGACGAGAAGTATAACACTACCAAGATAGGTACAATTACTTTCCAGAGATAGTCAGGTAAACATTTCATATTAAAATATTCCATGAATGTACCAAGCTTGTTTCAGTTTCTATGTTGGAGGATCTTGGATATGATATGGTTTTTAGTAAAGGAAAGGTGTTCCTTCGTCACAAAGCCACATGACAAGTAAATAAGATTGGGGTTAGTGTGAAGAACCTCTACAAACTTGATGCATATGGTTGCATAACATTGAGCAGTAAAGTAGGGAAGGTGGTGAGCCGAGATAAATGTGAGTTATGGCACAGGAGATTGGGCCATCTACATCACAGTGCTTTGAGGAACATGCAACATATTTCTACAGGTCTTCCAAAGGGTACTCTTGCACAGATAGACACATGCAAGGGATGTACCATGGGGAAGTATATAAATTCCACCTTTCATGAGAAGGATAATCGAGTGACGAAAATATTTGAGAGAGTTCACTTAGACATGTGTGGACCATTCTCAACAACTTCCACAACAAAGCACATATATTATGTGATTTTTGTTGATTATTTTTCTAGAAAGTTATGGATCTTCTTTTTGCAGAAGAAATACCAAAGGTTCTCCAAGTTTTGTCAGTTCAAAAAACTGGTAGAGAAGGATACAAGGAATAGGGTGAAGGCTCTAAGGAGGGAAAATGGAGGTGATTATATCTCTAATGAATTCAAGAACTTTTGCACCAAAGAAGGAATTCAGAGAGAATTGATTGCATTGCATAACCCACAACAGAATGGGGTTGCATAAAGAAATAACTGAACAATTGTGGGAGCAACATGAGTTATGTTACATGATCAGGGCCTACTATTTAATCTATGGGAAGAGGCATGCAACAAAGAGGTATTTGTGTAGAACCATAGCCCTCATCAGATACTTGGCATGAGTACAGCAGAGGAGGATTTTTCAGGTAAGAAACCAAATGTTTCATATTTTAAAATTTTTGGCTCATCTATCTATTTCCATGTGACCAAAGATGCTAAGAAGAAGCTAGAACCAACAACAGAGGTTGGGATATTTTTGGGATACACTGATACTCCCCGCAACTATCAGGTTTATTTGACGGCTTACAAGATGACAATTGTCAGGAGAGATGTTAAATTTTTGCAGAGAAATCCATGTGATTGTCCCTTGAGAGGGAGCTTAACTTGCATGCAGATGAGGAACTCTTAGTTCCAAATCATGAACCTAATGATGTAGATCAACCAAAAGCAGAGGATCATGGAATGGCAGAAACCACTCATGCAGAGCCATCCACCAGAAATCGTAGGAAGCACACCAGAGAGGCCGACAGGTTGATGCTAGATGTGACAGAGCATGTAGGTGCACCTACATCACATCGTGGGCAGAGAAGGTCCCCATACATGTATACTCGATAAATGGCTCTTATGAGTGAGTCTATATTGTGATATAACCATCCTCTTTTGAGGAAGTAGTGCAGCAGCCAACATGGGTTGATATCATAGTTGAGAATTATGACTCCATTATCAGAAACAATGCATGGGAAGTGGTCCCAAGACAAGTGGGGAAGTCAGTGGTTGGATCTAGGTGGATCTACAAGGTGAAGCAAGCAGCAAATGGGAGTGTGGAGAAATATAAGGCTAGATTTGTGGCCCGAGGATTCTCATAGTTGGAGGGGATTGATTATGAGGAGACTTTTATACTGGTTGCAAGGTCCTCATCGATTAGATCCATCCTTGCACTCTCAATGCAGATGGGATGGAATATACATCATATGGATGTAAAGATAACCTTTATCAATGAATTTATTGATGAAGAAGTGTACATTGAGCATCTAGAAGGTTTTGAGACCTTTGACAGGGAGTCACATGTGTGTAGACTCAAGAGAGCAATGTATGGGCTGAAGCAAGCACTTCGTGCTTGGTACACCAGGATTGACAACTATTTCACTGGGCTGGGCTTCACAAAGAGTGAAGAAAATGCGAAACTATATCATATTTTGGTTGATGGTAAGCTTTTGATTATTGTACTTTATGTCTATGATCTTATACTGACAGGTGATGAGCATCTCAGAACTTCTTGCAAAGAGGATCTTGCAAGAGAGTTTGAGATGAAGGACATGGGGCTCTTGCACTATTTCCTTGGCTTGGAAATATGGAAAAGAGATGGGGAGATATTTGTATCTTAGGGAAAGTATGCCAAGGATATTTTGAAGAAGTTCCACATGGAGGGAAAAAAATCCATGGATACTCCTCTTGCAAGAAACTGGAGGAAGGAGGATGCTACCTCAGGTGCGGTAGTGGATGTTATTATTTACAGGAAGCTTGTGGGTTCACTTATGTATTTGGTGAACACATGACCAGACATATGCTATGCAGTTAACCAACTTATTCAAGCTATGGTTAAGCCTACCAAGCTCTTTTGGAAGGTGGGGAAGCATTTTTTGAGATATCTCAGGGGAACTGCAGAGTATGGATTATGGTACAGATGGATATAGGGAGTGAAGCTTCAAGGCTTCACCGATGTATATTGGGAAGGTAGTCCATTAGACAGGAAGAGCACATTAGAGGGCATCTTCAAAATAGGATTTGTTATCACCCAAAAAATTTCAAAACATAATTTTGTCATGTTTGTTTTTGGTTATGGTTCAAATTAGGTTTAGAAGTCAATTTAGGTTTTGATCAAGGGTAGGTTATATTGTCATAAGTTCAAAGCCCATCTATAAGTTCAAATAAAGTATTTTTTAAGCTCCATTCATTGTCAAATATCCATAATTTCCATTTCTGATTCTTTTCCTAAAGTCTCATGTCAAAAATGGTCAATTAGCCAAGAAGCCTCATTTTCGTAGTGCCACTAGTTCAAAAAAGTTGATTTGCGCTACGAAACTGCTGAAAGTTATGAAGTAAAAACTTTGTTTTCAGGTTTTGAGCAGTCAACTTCCAAGGTGGTTTTTGAGCAACTGAAAACGAATTTAGGAAAACTAAACAAGGTTTTTCTTCCTAACAAACCTAAACAAACACACTTCTCTCAGTTTCTTCAAATTCATTAGGAAGTGGGAGAAATTGATAAATTCAAATGCGCTACGAAACTGCTGTTACAAAGCTATCTTGTACATGATTGTTTAGAAGTCAACTTCAAGTTAATTTTCTGTCCAAATGAAAAAGTCTTTTGGAATTATAAAAGAGTTTTTTCTTCATCATATACCCATATACAATAGCCTCTCTCACATTTCTCATAAGTGTTATAAGTTTGGAGATACAAGGCTTTCTTTGAAGCCCCATTTTCATAAAACAAAGTTTTCCCTGTTTTACACATGTTTTTCAAAGGCAGTTTTTGGACAACAGGAGATGCATTTAAAAAAACCAAAAGAGGTTTTTATTAAAGACATAATGGCTTACAAAAACCCCCTTAATTTTCCCAAAATGCCTCATGTATTAGGAGATATAGGCTCTGTCTCAAGACCTATGTTTCAGGAAAAAAACAGGAGAAATCTACAAGAAGTTAAGAAGTCATAAAGGCTGGAATGATTGTGTTTTTCACTTGATATATTTTTAAAACGATGGAATCAGGTTGATTTTGAGTTTTTGGAACATTTTCATTCTCCACTTTAGAAAATTTTGAACAAAACTTCTCACTTAGCAGTTTCGTAGCGCAAACAGTGTAAAAAGAGTGAAAAGCGCTACGAAACTGTTGTAGAAGCTTTTTTCACTCTTTCTCATCAAATTTTGAAGGGAAAAAGTTTGAATTATGATATTAAATTGCTAAGGAAGATTTATTAAGAGATAATGAAGGCAATCCTTGAGGAAAGAAATCAAAATTTTGAAGAAACAAGGGTTAAAAAGCAGCGCTACAAAAGGCACTACGAAATTGTGTTGTTTTTGTAGCGCAATCTATTTCAGCTCATTTGAATAGTTTAATGGTGGTTTTTTGGACACCTAGAGCTTAGGGAGGATTATTTTAGGTGTTATTTCAGTTTCCAACAACAAAGGAACTCGAAATAATGAGTTCATGGTGATCAGAATGTTTCAAGAAGTGCAAGGAACCATATGCCTAGAAAATAGGAGATTGTTCCTATTTTGATGGAGGTCAGCATCATGGTCATGAAGAGTTTAATTTTATCCTCGGGATTCGACCATGTGTTAGTAAAATTGGCAAAGGATGTAAATTAATTAAGATAAGGTGGTTATAGATAGGTGATTAAGAGTTTGAATCCTATTTGTATTAGGACTGTTTAGTAGATTAGCTGTCTTTTTGTAATAAATCCCATGTAATATGGTTATGCAAGGTGTCAAGAGTTAGGAATTTGAAGTATCTAGAAGAAGATGAGTTCATATCATGTTGTAAAGGTCTATTTAAGACCAAGAAGTCGAATTAGTGAGAGGTTGGAGACTTTTTAGCAAAACTGCTACTTTATGTAATTGACTGTGATCAGTAATGCAGAGAGGTTTTCATCTTGACAGACTCGATATTCTTAGTGTATTTCAACGAGTTTTAGGTCCTACCTTTGAAAGGTTTTCTTCAATATCTTAATTCTTGTTACTCATAATTCATGGTTATTCATGCTCTGACTTCCTTTAAGTATTGAGTTATGGTGATTTTATTTTAATATTTCCCTTTCAATACCTTGATGTCTCATAACTTAGAACTCATGTATCACATGCTCTGATTTCTTCTGAAACTCAAGTTATTGGGATTTTCTTGAATGTGTTACTCTTTCATTGAAGTATATACAAGCCTCAACTTCTACAAGGAAATATTTTTTTATTGAGAGCTCTATTCACTAACTCCATAGCCCAATGGTAGTAAGCTTTGATCTTTTCAACCTACAAACATATATAACCAATATATAAAACCTAGATTTAGCCATATTTATACATCTTTATTTAGTATCATTAACACTTGAGAGAGCCCTCTTAGACTGAGGAGGCTAAGCCTCAGTCACAAGATTGGTTTGAAATAGTTACACTGAAGTTTTGTGATCAACAACCAATCAGGTACAATTTTTGTGATAACAGGATCAACAGTAGTTTCTTGGTACAACAGGAAGCAGATATCAATTGCACTTAGTTTAGTTGAGGCAGAGTACATGGTAGCTAGTTAGGCTACATGTAAGGCCATCTAGATGAGGAAGATACTTGTTGGTTTGTTTGGTCATCAGATGGATCCGATGATGATACATTATGATAAAAAAAGTTGCATAAAACTCTCGGTTAATCTGGTATTCCATGATAGGTCCAAGCATATTGAAATCCAGTACCACCATCTCAGAGATTGTATTCAGAGGCACATTATGTTTTTGTAGTACATTCCCACAGAAGATTAGGATGCAGATATCTTGACGAAGACGCTTGCGAAGAGAAATTTTGAATACCACAGAGGCATGATTGAGTTAGTTGATAATCCTTTTCTTGTTGAGAGGGAGTGTTGAAATTCAACAAGAAAATTCACCACATACTAGTGTGGGATTCTAGTCACACAGGAGTGAGGAATTCAGTGACACATTAGTGCTAAATGTGGTCGTCAATTTTTAAAACAAATTTGTAATCTTATCTCATAACAAATTTTCATAGTTAAATAAGTGTGATAGACTTAGTTAGCTCAATAATTTCGAGTTAAAGGTCAAAGGTGAGGCATGTAGAGTGATTCTATTATTTAGAGGGTCCACTTGCAGTTGTAGCACTAGTGTGGTGTGGGTGAAATCATTTAACTCAAATTAATTGAGCTAAAATCAGTTTAACTAGTTCTAACTGAGTGATCAACTAGTGGAAGGTCAAGTGAATTAAATTAGATTTAATTCACAAGTATTGATCTACCAAGTAAGTGATGATTCACTATTAATAGTTGCATGCATGTCAATTCTGATGACAACCTAGTTGAGACAAAGGTTAAAGGTAACTAAACTATTAGTTGTATTATTAGCGAATTTACCGAGCACAATTATAAAGCCACGAGATTCCCATGAAGGATTGTGTAGTTAAGGAAGGTTGGAATTCCTATTTAATATGAATTATTTTTCCTAGGGATTACGTGAGCAAGGCAGGCTGAAGGTGGGTAGGAAATTGGCTATGTATTGGTCCAATTTTTCCTAGATCAGTGGGAGACAATTGGTAGAGTGTATGATATTCTTGTGAGCACACATGCATTGTATTGTTTCATGATTCCTTGGTTGATTGTACAATAGAGATGTAGGGGTTTTGAGCAGTTGCTTTCCCCAATAAAATCTTGTGTTGTGCGATTTATTTACTTATTTATCTTACTTGCATTTGATTGATAGATCATGATTTATATTCCACAAATATTGTAGAAGCACTTAGTATCTTGTTTTAGTACATTGCATGATCGGATTGAATCCATTGGTGTAATTTATACAACATTAACCTGCAGGATTTTTTCTTCTATATCACTTGATAACATTTTGGCTTCTTTTAATGAGTGGATATTATAATAAATAATTGAACTTTAATGTCTCTCAATAGCATTAACTAACTTTTTGACTGTGTGTATTTGAGTTTCCCAAGAGTGTAGGGATATTGATTTTTGAATTACTTTAATCTTGGGATGATTAGGAAAAAACCTATTAGGATCTTCCCGCCACTATAAAATCTTAGTGACTTTTCACTCAATATCATCATATTGACTTTCAATGCCAGTAATTTCATCAAAAAATGAATGAACAAGTTTTTCCTAGGCCTTAACCAAGTCCATTTTGTTACAGAGTACCTGTTGTTCATGATGAAGTTGTTGATTTAGTTCATTAGCCTAATTTTTAAAATTTGTTGTATGCAAAGAGTTAGTATCAGATTGTTTAACTTTTTTTTGTAGTTCTTCTAATATGTTATGATTTTTCTTGAGTTTTTCTTTGAACTGCGAAGCTTCTTATTGTAGTAATTGAATATTTTTTTCCTTCTCTCTAATTAACTCCTTGGACTTGGCTTCTTTTCCAATGCTTGCTGAAGTATATGCTCATATATATTGCATTAATTCTTCTAGTTCCTCATGTCAAGCTGTTGGATTTCCTTTCCAAACTATTTCCAGTGAATATGTCTGCAAGTCAATGCTCGTGGTCAATGTTTGTGTATCATCCACAGTTCTCTTTTTCTTGCCCCTTTTAAGAAAGGATTTGTGATGAGAAATAAAAAATACATCAATTGGATGTATATCCTTAGCATTTAGAAATAATGGAGAAGTTGGAGACGCCAGGACTGTCTCCACACTAGGCCATGAGCTAATAAGAGTTTTAGCAATAATACCTTGCTCTAATAGGGAAGTTTTAGATGATTCAGGAGAAGGAACCACCGAATATTGCTATGAATTAATTGTAGAAGTGACTTCAATAATTTTAGTTTATTCAGTATTCTAGTATTTGACTATATCCTTGATTATAGGATTTATGGAGTAGTTTTTCCTTTAGATTTTGTCGAAGAAATATAAATACAAGGAGTAACATGAACGTTTACTTTCTAAGAGGAAGAATATGTAGCTTTTTATGATATACCTTTGTTCGCAGGAAGTTGAAGTAGATTCAAACGAAGTAGTAGATGTATATTTCCATAGATTCCTCATACTCTAATATAAGTAAAAAAAATCTTATGTAAATTGAATCCCAATCCTTAAAGATTGTGCATTGCGGAAGGGGACATTTTGAGAGGTTTAGAATTAAAATTATCTTTATAAATGGGTATCATGACCAAATGGAAAATCATGTAGAAATGGTAAAAATAATTCTCTTCCGAAAGAATATTATGGTAGGTGTGGATAGGAAAAGGGTTAGAAGGTGTCCATTTCCACCCATAGCTAGAAATTCCAGAGAGAAAAGGATAGAATCCATAACATAAGTTGACATGTAAAATAAAGGGTTATGAGATGCCCTTTACGTGTATCGAAAATGGAGAATGTGTTTTACAAGATTATATGATAGGATTTGGGCCCAATTGAATCTATAACCATGATTTTATTGTTGGATAAGAGTGACCCAATTATTAGGTAATTGGGAAACATTTTTATAAAAAAGAGTCTGTAGAGCATTGCAGCAATGTAGCAGAAGCAGGATTCAAAGACGATGTAACAGACCGAGGCTAAAAGTTCATATATTAAAATTTAATAGATGTAAAATAAGACCACGAGAAAGGGACACTTATTCCAAGCTGAATGTTGGTAAATATATCCAAGTGGGAATCACTTGATGTGTTTATGCCTAAGGGAAAATTGGAAAAGGAAATGGTTAAAGGATTTGAAAAGGAAAAAAGTATTTTTGCACATTTATTTATGAAAATAAAGGAAATTAGGAGAAAAGGAAGGTGAAAGGTCACAAGTTGCATGTGAGGAGGAAAATGAAGAAAATAAAGGCCTAATTGATAAAAAGGCTTCTAAGGAATAGTTGGTAACTTTTTTCAGTTCAGTTTTGGAGATATTTCTCTATTATCTCTCTCTATCACTCTTGTTTATTGGAGCACTTCAGCATTGTATCAAGAAATTAAAAGAAGGAAAATAGGAATAAAACATCAAGAAAGGAAACATCGGAACAAGCAAGTTTCAACAGGAATACTTGCAGGTAACAGATTGCATGTATGATTTTCTATCTAGTTTTTACATGCATGGTATGTGCATGTTGGTATTTGGTTATTTTGTTGTCGGTGGCATGGTTTTTCCATGTTTTGACAGTGGTTTTCAGCCATTCCTTTCCATTTCTGGATAGTCATGGTGTGATGGGATTGTTCTCAGTTTTGGGCTTGGGAATTTTTGGAAGGTTTTAGAATCCAGGGTGGATATGGTCTCAGGAAAATTCCCAAAGGCCTAAGAATACCTTGACCAATAATGGTGGGATACACAGTAAATCTTCATGATGGAGACAGGAAATTCCTCAAGGATGGTGAAGGAATATAGAGGCATTCCAATCTCGGTTTGGTGTTGTGATCTCGGGGTCAGTTTAGGTGAGATCAAGGTATGGTGATGGTGGAGGTGGTTTAACCTATAGATTCCCTTGGTTGTTTTGGATTGGTTATCCACTGAGATCCCACATTCATGCTTGGAATATGGCACATGGGGTTACTGGCTAAAATAAATATTTGGTGAATGTCTATGGTTGGGTGGTATGTGGAATTCCCGAACCTAGTTGGCTCTTACCTATGTTTAATGAAAGCTAAGTTCTATTTATTTTGATTGGTAAATGTACTTATTGTTATGTGGATCTAATGGTTGTTATATTATGGTTTTTTATATGTTTATATGATGGTTGTACCACATAATCATTGCAGTATCCTACAGTAGCACATTTGAATGTATTATCATTGGGATCGTATAGCATGATTTTAGATACGTATTGGTTGTACCTTCATAGGAACAAAGTGAATTGTTATGATACCGCTATTGATTTCTTGGATGAAAATGGAGAAAAGAGAATTCTGTAGGGAAATAAGAAGCCTACACCAATGAGGATGGTCACTGATATGCATGCTAAATACAGTTACAAAAAATGTTTTTGATGTATCCAATTCATATTTCTAGTGACAAGCGTAAGGATGTTCAGGATGCACAAATATTCCAAAGGTATCATGTATTGTAGTGGTTTCAAGATGTGTTCATAGTAGAGATTCCAGATTTACCTCCTCACAGGGAAGTAGAATTTTCTATTGAGTTGGTACCAGGGGCAACACCAACATCAAAGGCACCTTATAAGATGAGCATGCTAGAGTTAGTACAATTGAAATTGCATCTAAAGTAAATGCTTGACTAGGGATACATTAGGCCAAGTGTACCACCTTTGGGTGCACCCGTGTTGTTCGTAAATAAGAAGGATGGTGCTTTGAGGTTGTGCATTGATTACAGGTAGCTAAAAAAGGTGATGATCAAGAAAAAGCATCTGTTTTTGAGGATTGATGACTTATTTGATCAATTGAAGGGAGAAACATTTTTCTCAAAGAACGATTTGAGATCGGGATACCATTGGGTACACATAAAAGAAGAGGACATCTACAAGACTACCTTTAGGACCAGGTATGGTCATTATGAGTTTGTTTTAGCTCCATTCGGTTTGAATAATTCCCCAACTACATTTATATGTTTGATGAATAATGTGTTCCATTCTTATCTGGACAAGTTTGTTATTGTATTCATTGATTACATCTTGGTATATTCTACGAATGAGGAAGAGCATGCCGAGAATTTAGCAGTAGTTTTGATATTTTTAAGAGAGCATCAGTTACATGCTAAGCTTAGAAAGTGCAGTTTCTTTCAGAAGGCACGCTACTTGGGACATGTTGTTTCCAAGGAAGGAATAATAATATATCCGGAAAAGATAAAGGCCATCATGGAGTGGGTATCTCCTAAGAATGTGGAGGAAGTCAAATCATATATGGGATTATAAATTTACTATAGGAGGTTCATCAGGGACTTCTCATGCATTTCATATCCTATTACACCTTTGTAGAGAAAAGATAGGAATTTTGAGTGGACCTAGTTTTTACCAACTAAAGTAGTTGTTGACCAATGCTCAAGTTATTAAGATCGTAGATCAGGATAAAGAGTTTGTAGTGTGTACAAATGCTTGTAAAATAGGACTGCGTGGATTCCTTATCTAGGAGGGAAAGGCGGTATTCTATGATTCTAGGAAATTAAATTAGCACGAGCAGAACTACGTGACTCATGATCTATAGTTGGCAACGATTATTCATGCTTTGAAAATGTGTAGGAATTATATTCTTGGTAGGATATTTTTACTGATGAGAGATAACAATGATTTGAGGTATCTAATTGACCAACCAAATTTGAATGCCAAAAAAACTAGATGGTTGTCCACCCTTAGTGAGTTTGACTTCGAGATTAGATACATTAAGGGAAAGGAGAACAGGGTTGGAGATGCTCTCAGCAGGAAAGTACATGTGATCATATAGTAGCTATGAGTTCCTATGGGAAAAACCTATAGGATTGGATATTACAAGCTGGCCAACAAGATGATAGGTATATGGAGCTCAGGCACATGTTATAGAAGAGTATAGGTACTGGTACAAGTGTAGGTACAGGAACAGGTGCATGTACAAGTGATTAGGATGCAAACTATCGTCTCACACCAGATGGTTTGGTAATATTCAGGGATATGATCTATGTGTCAGATGAAAACAAGCTCAAGAAGATTATCTTGAGTGAGTTTCATGTCAATCCATACTCAAGTCACCCAGGATATAAAAATGCATTGAAAACGATGAAGACGTTGTGACTATTGGTCGAATTTTAGGAAGGAAGTGGTAGAGTTCATGGGTAGATGCTTGGATTTTCAGTAGGTGAAGGAAAAATGTAAGCATACAGGTGGTCTACTACAATCTATTTCGATTATAGAATGGAAATGGGAAGTCATTTACATGGATTTTATTACATGTATTCCAAGGAAAGTGAGGCAACATGATTCTATCCTGGTTTTGGTTAACAGGCTGAGAAAGGTGGCTCAATTCATTTCAGTGAATACTAAATATTCAGTTAGTGAGGTGGCACATGTCTTCATTAGGGGTGTTGTGAGATTACATGGTGTTCCAAAGAATATTGTGTCATATATGGATTCTAAGTTCACTTCCATGTTTTGGAAGGACTTATTTATAGGTTTGGGTACAATTTTTTCCTTCAGTACAACTTGTCATCTGCAGATAGATGGACAGAATGATAGGGTCAACAAGATATTGGAGGACATGTTGAGGATGTATGTGATGTATCAATAGAGGATATGGGAGGAGTACCTTCCATTGGTTGAGTTTGCATGTAACAATGGTTATCAGGAGTCACTGAGGATGAGTCCTTTTGAGGCAATGTATGGGCAGAGTTGTAATACTCCCATAAGCTTGAGTGATCCATTGAACAAGGTACTTATTGGACCAGACATGTTGGAAGACATGGAACATGAAATGGAGGTTATAAATAAGAATATAAAGGCAACATAGAACAAGAAGAAAATTTATGCAGACCAAAATATGGCATTTAAGGAGTCTTAGGTTGGGGAGCATGTGTATTTGTGCATCAAGCCCAAGAAGATCTCCTTGAGGATTGGATCATCTGCTAAATCGGCGCAACGGTATTGTAGGCCTTTTGAGATCCTTGAGAGGATTGGAAAAGTGGCCTATTGACTTGCACCGCCTCCAACAATGAAATTCCATGATGTTTTTCATATTCATTACTTAAAAGGTATATAAAGGATGTTGATCATGTTATTTATTGTTCTCACAATTCAAGCTACGGAAAAAAACCATAGAGAAAGTTAAATTGAAGTGGAAGCACTTTGGGCCCAAAGAAGCTACATGGGAGATGGAGGATTAGATGGAGGCTATGTATCCTTCATAGTTTTCGGGTTGAGGAAAATTAGTTTTGGTATTTGTACATATTTATGTATGGTTTCTATTGTAAACAACACCATGAGCTAAGTTATAAAGCTCCAATAAGCAGTATGGTTGTTATATTGTCATGTTTTCATGATCTTTTTTTATTTTGAGCAGGTTATTCATTCTAAATACTACATTGAGGTAAGTTATAAAGATCCACGAGAAGTATGTTTTATTTTATGTGGTTTTGCTGAGTTATAGGTGTGGTTTTACACCAAGAATGGTGTTCCCCAAGGGGAGGGTTCTGTAATAGACCTGGGCTAAAATTTCATGTAATAAAGTTAATAAAGGTAAAATAAGGCCAGGGGAAAGGGACACTTATTCCAATTTGAATGTTGGGCAAGATATCCTAGTGGGCATCACTTGATGTGTTTATGGCTAAGGGGAAATTTTCAAAGGAAATGTCTAATGCTTTGAAAAGGAAAAACGCATTTTTGGCACATTATTGATAAAAGAAAATGAAATTAGGAGAAAAGGAAAGTGAATGCTGAAAGGTTGCATGTGAGGAGGAAAATGAAGGAAAATAATGGAAAATGAAGAAAAGAGAGACCTAATTGATAAAAATGTTTATGAGGATTAGTTGGTACCTTTTGTCAGTTCAATTTTGGAGCCCTCTCTCTATTATCTCTCTCTTACACACTCTTGGATTCTTATAGTTTTCTTGGAGCACTTCAACATTGTATCAAGAAATGAAAAGAAGGAAAAGAGGAAGAAAATACCAGGCAAGGAAAGGTTGTATCAAGCAAGGTTCTGCAGGAATACTTGCAGGTAATAGATTGTATATACGATTTCCTAGCTAGTTTTGACGTGAATGGTATGTGCATGTTGGCATTTGGTTCTTTTTTTGTCGGTGGCATGGTTTTTACGAGTTTTGACAGTGGTTTTCAACCTTACCTTTCCATTTTGAGATAACCATGGTGTGATGGGATTGTTCTCAGTTTTGGGCTTGGGAATTACTGAAAGGTTCTGGAATCTGGGCCAAAGGTGGTCTCAAGAAAAATCCCAAAGGCCAGTAATGGAGGGATACATGGTAAATCCTAAGGGTGGATACAAGAAAATTCCTCAGGGATGGTGAAGGAATCTGGAGGCATTCCAAGCTGAGTTTGGTTTTGTGATCTTGGGGTGAGTTTAGGTGAGATCACTCCATGGTGAGGGTGGAGGTGGTTTAAACTCTGTATTCGCTTGTTTGTTTTGGATTGGTTATCCCATGATATCCAACATTCATGCTTGGAATATGGCATGGGTGTGACTGGCTCAAAGAAATATTTTGTTCAACCATGTCTATGGTCAGGTGATACATGGAAGTCCTAAACATGAAAGCTAAGTTCTCTTGTTTTTTATTGGTAAATGTAATTGTTATTACGTGGCTTTAATGGTTGTTATATTATGGTTATTTATATGTTTATATGCTAGTTATATGCATGGATATATGATTTTTTGTAGTCATGGACATTTTCATGTTTTTACTTGTAACTGAAATAATAATGGATGCAATACCTAATTGATGTTAAGGCCTCTAATGGTAGATGGATATTATGAAAAAAACTCATAAAATAGAAAAAAATATAGATAAACGACTTAAAAATTATCCTCTTCAAGGGGGGAAACCTCCTTTACATTACATAAATGAATAATTCTTGTATGATTCAAATGACAACACATCCTTTCTATATATTGGAGTCTAAGGGGTCACAATATAATTAGAGCCGACATAACAATAATAATTTAAGGGCACACCAATAATAATAAGGGGGTTATACTAATTATAACAATAAGGGGATACACTGATATTATAGAGACCTAACATGCCCCTCTCCTTAAAAAAAGTGTTGTCCTCAATGCTTGAGTAGTTCTCAATGCTTCTTTATAAAATTATCATCCTCCCATGTGGAATATTCAGCAGGCAAGTTCTTCCACTTGATGAGATACTCTGAAATTGATCAATTTCATAGTTATCGAGTTCTTTTTTCCATGACTGCTTTAGGTTCAAATATGGTTTTTACTTCTTTGTCAATTTTTGGAAATATTGTTTGAACTGGGAGCTTGTCACCTATAAACTTCTTTAAGCATGAAACATGGAAAACCAGGTCCACTCAGGAAGATGTAGGAAGCTCCAATTTGTATTCCATAGTACCAATATTTTGCAACACCTTATAAGGACTATAATACTATGGTGATAATTTATTATCCTTCTTCTCTTGCTTGAGGGAAATTTTTGGTATGGTTGTAACCGTAAAAATACCCAGTCACCTACATCAAAACTTCTTTCACTATGATGTTGATATGCTTGTTGTTTCACTCGATTCAACACCAAAGTGAGGTTATCCTTTAAGAGTTGGAGAACTTGTTGTTGATGCTCGATGTGATCTTCCACTGCTTTAACCTTAGAATTTTATTTTAAATATGATGTGACTGATGATATCCATAAAGTGCCGTAAATGGGGTCATTTTTGCTGCAGTATGGAAGGAAGTGTTATACCACCTTTCAGACAGAGGTAACCACTTGACCCATTATGTTTTTTTATTAGATACAATGCAACGAAGATATCCTTCCAAGCATTTGATCACTATCTTAGTTTTCCCATCAGATTGAGGATTATAAGATGAGCTATGAGCTAATTGAGTACCCAAACAAGAAAATAATTTCATCCAAATTTTTTTAGTGAAAATGGGATCCCTGTTTCTTACAATAATCTTTGGGTTTCCATGTAGCTTTTGAATTGTTTCCATAAATGCAGTTGCAACTATACTGGCTTTAAATGGATGATATAATGCAAAAACACTAGTGCAAAATGGCTAATTAGTTACTAAAAATACGACCAAAATTTTCATATAAACGACCATTTTCTAGTCGATGAACAATAGTATCTAATCTACAATATCTTATAATGCGACCAACTTTTAGTCGTTTATAGCTTATTCATTAATTGGTTGTCTCGATTTTATCATATAGTAGTATATTTAGTTATAAATTTAGTCATTAATTCTCACAATTAATGACCAAATATACAACAAAATATATTACTATATGATCACCTGAGAAAACCAATTAATGACAAAAGAAATATGACCAAAATGTTGGTCTTGTTATAAGATACTATAAATTAGCTACTAATAGTCTTATATATGCAAATTTTAGTCATTGTTTGAAACCAATTAATGACCAAAGAAATATGAATAAATTTTGTTTGTGTTATAAGACATTATAAATTTTCCACTGATAGTCGTATATATGCAAAATTTAGTCATTATTTGTAATCATAAATTTATCATTTGCAGTAGTAATTTATCTTCTTTTGTATTTTCATATTCATTATATAAATTACTAATTTAGTATTTTTTATTCATTTCGTTTACTTTCATTAATAATCATTATAAACAACTAGTTTAGTCATATATTCATTTTATTTGTGTTCATCATTAATCAATATAAAGTACTACTTTAGTAGTTTTAAATTGATTTTATGTGTTAATTATTAATCAACATAAATGAATTAGTATGATTTTTTGACTAAATTATAAGAAAAATGTCATACAATGTGCATGCTCATCTAATATGAAAACACAAAGTTACATATGTTAATTACAACACAAAATAATATCAAGTGAAACTATAAATAATTTCAACCACATAAATTATATTATATAAAATTTCAAGTATTACAATATGAGTTTCCAACTTAATATTGGTTGGACTACAATTTACACGTGAAAGATTGTTTCATCACTTCAAAACATTATCATTATGTTTTGAAAGCATTGCAGGTGAATTCACCAACTCTAAAGACTTGACCATCAGTCTATACGTGTGTGTCTCATGCAGAATATTAGCTTTAAGGGTATCACTGGACTCATTTTTTTTTTTTTTTTTTTTCATTTGTCACTCTAGTGTTATTATTCTTCTCTTTCTTCAATTCCTTCTTCTTACCATCAACATTGAGTTCCTCTTCTGAAAATGAAAGAAGATACAATGTCAACTATAAGACATAGAAAATTATGAACACTGGAATATAAACTAAAGTAGACTATAAAATATTTATACGACATATACCTCAACATAAACAATGTCAATGCCATTTTTCCTCAAAAAATCAAGAAACTCAAACACATTTTATTTATTTGGACAATAGTGGTCACTGTGTGGCTATATGACCTGTATAAATAAAGAAAATAAAACATTACCATAGAAAATAACACGTTATAAACATAGAATTCAAATTTTAGAAAAATCTTAGGCATAATCATTCCAACTAAGTTAGACGCTAAAAATCTCAGGCTATAGATAACTTGTGAAAACAAATGGAAAGAAAACGAAAACATATAATAAATAATGCATGACTACTGGCTGGAAAATTGCATCATACAAGGAAAAAAAACCTCCTATGGTTACCCATACATGTGGGTGGGTAATGAGCCCCAATATTCCATGATCCTTAATCTAAAGAGTCTAAGGATTCTCAAGAATATGTCGTATAATAATAGCTTCCACACTATCAAAACTTGGGAAAAAAAAAATTCTAGGAAGGCTCAAAGGGGAAGAAAATCCACCTTTATCAATAAAATTCATTGCCATGGAATGTGATTTTATAAGTCACACACAACTAAAGATCCACCTGAATTGTAACTTTTGGAATGTATAGTTGCAAAAATTTGCAAGATACAATAATTAATTTGTGTTGTTCATTTGTTGTCATGTATCCAAAAGGATTTCCCAAAATCTTCATGAATGGACTATTTCCTTTACTGTTGTCATCTAAGGAATACTTTTTACTGTTATCTAAAACACCTGTGCTAGCTAAATTTGTATCTTCAGAATCAGAGGCAAGTGAAGTTCTTTCCATAGCACTAGTGTTCTCGACATCTGTAGTAAGATGAAGTTTGCATTGCAACATATGGTCGAGTATGAGAAATAAGGAAGTCACCCACTTGGGAACTAAAACTTTTTCCCCTATTATGTTATTTTGCATACATATTTTCAATAAGTACAATGTATACCAACAATTCCATTCTTGGCTCCTATATCTCTAGTACTATTGTCTTCACTCAAAAATAATGCCAAAATATGAGAAATAGTTGACAATGGACAAGTACCTTTTTCAGATCCATCCACCTTACAAAGCTTTAGTTGTTGAATAAGAAGGGAAACAACTCAAAAACAGTACTAACCTTTGTTTCGGCTACACAAAGTCACAATCCAATCAGTCATGGAAAAATAAATTGCATCTGTATTTTGAAACAAATTCATACATATAGTGAAGATATCTACAATGGGAAGATTTTCTAGAGGTTTCTCTTCATAAGAAACATCTCTTCCTTTTTAATTGGCATTTTGTTTGGGAACCTCAGAATTACCCAGTGAAAAGGAAAGATCTTGGGCATGTTCATATTCTTCTTGTGTTGGCTCCTTAAGATGACAAAAGAGTCACTCCATAGATAGTTAAACACTATTTGTTTCAACATGCCTCAATGCTTCCTCTGCCTTCGACGTATGGTTAATTATGAGCAATAACACAGTCACCTACCTGGGAACTGAAACTTTTTCCCTAGTTAGGTTATTTGGCATAAAAAATTTCAGTAAGTCCAATGTATACCGACAATTCCATTCTTGGCCGCTATATCTCTAGTACTAGTGTCTTCACTAAAAAAAATTTAAAAAATATGAGAAATAGTTAATAATGGACTAGTTCCTTTCTCATATCCATCCACCTTACAAAGCTTTAGTTGTTGAATAAGAAGGGAAACAACCCACAAAACATAATAGCCTTTGTTTCAGTGACAAAAAGTGACAATCAAATCAACCATGGAGAAATAAATTGCATATGTACTTTGCAACAAATTCATACATGTAGTTAAGATATCTGCAACAGGAGGATTTTCTAGAGGTTTCTCTTCATAAGAAAAATCTCTTCTTTTTTCATTGGCATTATCTTTGGGAACCTCATAATTATGCAATGACAAGGAAAGATCTTGGGCAAGTTCATCATTTTATTGCATTGTCTCCTCAAGATGACTAAAGAGCCCCTCCATAGCCAGTTCAACAGTATCTGTTTCAACATGCCTCAATGCTTCCTCTTCCCTGGACATATGGTAAAGTATGAGCAATAAATCAGTCACCCGCTTGGTAATTGAATTTTTTTCCCCTATCAAGTTATTTGGGTGCATAAATTTTTTTATTAAGTCCAATGTATACCAATAATGCCATTCTTGGATTCTATATAACTATTTCTATTGTCTTCACTAAAAAATAATGCCAAAATATTAGAAATAGTTGATAATGGACTAGTTCCTCTTTTAGATCCATCCACCTTACAAATATTTAGTTGTTGAATAAGAAGGGAAACAACTCACATATGGTACTAGCCTTTGTTTCGGATGCACAAAGTCACAATCAAATCAGTCATGGAAAAATAAATTGCATCTATACTTTATAACATATTCATACATCTAGTTAATGTTGGGAAAAATACTGAGAGGCGAGGGGGGGGGGGGGGTG